>JAPXFY010000025.1:58607287-58709787 GCA_030674185.1 Monoplex corrugatus
TGATAATTGGATACATATAATTACATTTTGGGTTCTAATGACATGTGGTGTGCAGAAGCAATTTTGGGTAATTAGGCCATTTTTTCCATGTGTTTTAATTTCCTTCGTTGTGTTTAAATTTGTAATCATGTGTGTTTGTAACCCCGTGGTGATAAGTTGGGCGGAATGGTCAACGTCAAGGGCGTATCTTTAGATTACGTGCTCGAAATGCATTGATATGAGTACTTGATTTTCTTTTCCAGGTGTTATTGATCAACAAGATGGTGTGTATTTTTTTCAGATGGCTGAAGCCCTGAGATGGCTGGGCTTTAAACAATAATAAGAATAATCATACTTTTATTGATTTTATTTATTTGTATGTTTATTTGTTTATATGTATTTACTTATTTATTTATATTGATCTCATTATTTGTCCATTATCATTCAGTCTCAAGGAGTGACCCCACAGTTTCTGCGTCAGTACAAGAATCTCATAGAACTTGCCCAAGAAACCAGACACAACGAGCTGCTACGTCAGCAGGGGAGGAAGAAAGGAGGGAAGATACCGGTGCCGTTGATCACCAGATTCGAACGTCATCACGGACAAACGCTGTTTCAGGCCGTCAAGTTCGGACGCGGCTTTCCCAAGTCGGGTGCTCGGCCCGAGAAAGACAGATGGTGAGTCCATTCATTCTAGTTCGTGTTACCTGAAGCGTTGATTCGTCAGGTTTACTCTCCGTATGAAGATACTACCCACTGTCCACCCTGTTGCAAATGAACACCTGCCCCTCTTTAGTGTGGGGGTGGGGGAGATAAGTCAGGAAAAGAAAGCCTCATCCTTATGGTATTGGTCACGAGAGGCTGAGGTCTCTAACATCGTGTAACCAGTCACTGTGGCGAAGTGGTTACGCAGCAGACTACTCAATGAGAGGTTCGTTGGTTCGAACCCCCATCAGTCCAAAAACGAAAAGTAGTTTTGGTATTTGTGGCCCCCGGCTTCTGACCTCAGTGGAGCATGCTATGGGCTTATTGGGAAGACTGGGACTACACGGTCAAGTCTCATCCACGTTATGCATGCGTCATTGAGAATATTGCTTACAATTTTCTGACCCACACTGCAGGTATCTGTCTGTCGGACCTAGTTGATATCACAATATATTTGTTATCATAGTGATTGTAGAATGCAGCCCTGTTGTGAAGTCTAAATGGTAGATGGAACTCTGTAACACCACGATTATCATCCCCACTGTCATGATGTCATCAGTCGTTATAACATTGTGGAAATGGTCCCAGATTCTGTGACCCTTCACTCCCCCGATCTTGTGGTGACCCGAATTTTTGTTTCTTCTCCCGCATCTGTGCCTGGGGTGATTTCATGTTGGGGTCTTTGGTGTCAGTGGTTCATTTAGGACTGTCACCGGAGGGCTGTGCTGGTACTGTGGTAGTCTCCTTACCGGGTCTCTCACTCCAACTGGCTCCACAACTGAGCGATTACAAGTCGTTTCAGTAGGGACTTAGTGAACATTGTTTTTATTAAGCTGGGTTAAAACAGTCACTGTTGAACTCCACCAAAGTGATCCAGCAGCAATGCAGGGTATCTTCAGGTGGGTGGCTCTATGGCGGCTGGACATCTCTGGCTCTCGTGATATTTCTGGTGCTGGATCTTTGAATGAACTGGAGTTGGTGGTGTGTTGTGCCGTCGGAATGAGCGGCGTAGGATCAGTGCCAGTGAAACGGCACAAGAGTTGGAACAGAAAATGAAAGCTTGCTCGCCAGTAACCATTCAGGTTACAGAACTTGTTTCCTGTAAAGAGACTGCTAGAATTTTATAATGATGACAACAACAATCCCAACAGCAACAACAAACAACAACTACAACGATGATGACGACGAAAACAACAACAACAACAATTATCATCATCATCATCATCATCATCATCATCATATCATCATCGTCATCAATATCGCCATAATGATAATAACAATGCCATAATAATAGTAACAAGAATAATAGCAACAACATTGATGATCGTGATACTAATAATAGTAAACGAAGTAAACTGTCACAGTTCGTACTCTGTGCAGCCTTATCCCTTGGGCATGGTGGTCAAGTTTCTGGTTTGTGTGTTTGTGTCTTTGTTTTTCTCATCAACGTTTTTCAATCGTGATCTGTTCGAATATAATGAAAATTCATTAATGTAGTTTATATATGCACGTGACACCAATACATTTCATCATGGACATGAATTCTCCCATACATAATGGCAGGGAAAAATTCATTGTAATTAAAATTCAACAATGCAGTTTATATACACACATCACATCCGTAGGAGCGTACGTTACACTGTAGACATCATTTTCAAACTTACAATGGTACGGAAAAAAGAAATGCTTGCTCGTACATTCTGATCGTTCTTTCTCTCTCTGTCTTTCTGTCGCTGCCTCATTCTCTCTGTCCATGTGTCTCTGTCTGTCTGTCTGTCTGTCTGTCTCTCTCTCTCTCTCTCTCTCTCTCTCCACAACACACACACCACACACACACACACACACACACACACACACACACACACACACACACACACACACACACACACACACACACACACACACACACACACACACACACACACACACACACACACACACACAAAAACATACACACACACGTTTTCTATAACTTCTTGTCTGTGTTTGTTTATTTGTTTCTTTTTTCCATTTATGTATTCCCAATCCCGACCTCACTCCTGCTGTCTGCAGCTCACTGTACGAAAACGAGTGGCAGGCTGTGTTCCGCAATCTGAGAGCCCGCCTGAAAGAGATGGCCAGATCTGAAAAGGACCACCGCAAGCAACCGCTGCCCAGATGGAAGCGTAAGTGGAGAGAGATGGACCAGAAGCGAAAAGCCTGCCGACACTGCGTGCGCCACATTTTTCTGTCCAAGAACAACAACAGTCCCATGAAACACGATGACGGGGGTCACCATGATGTGGACATCTTTCAGTCTGACGAGGATGAGGTCGCCAGCCTCAGTGACATCTTTTTGTCTGACTTTTGTTCCTTCGAACGTCTTTCACAATCTGGTCTGCCTACCCCGCGTCAATCCAAGACTCAGTCTAAAAAAGAGAATCAAAAACGCCAAGCGCAGTTAGAAAACACCGGAGAACATACTGTAGAATCACCACGTGAACCTGACAATGTTCTGTTCAAACCGGAGAACGATGAGGGATTATCTGATATCAATACTAACAACGATTGTGATGAAGTTCAGATCAGCCACGACTGTGATAGTCATGAGAGCTGGGTCCTGAATGAGATCTTGAATCATTTGGACGAGACTTGTTTCTCTGAGGTAGACGACCATCACGCAGAACCAACGCTTGCAGCAGATGTCTTGTGTGACACTGAGGAGCAAGAACACATTGGGAAACACTTCCTCACAAAACTGTTCTTGCTGGAAAAAAAACATGAAAGAATGGTGGACATTCTGCTTAAGATCATCGAAGCAGAGGGCTTAGCAGGTCAAAATGTACTAGATATTTCTGGAAACACGCCAGCAGAGTCTCTGTTGGGAGCAGAGAAAGCTTCAACTACCAGCAGCGCACACAGCAAGAAGATCAGAAGGCCGAGCACAAGAAGCATAGAAGAAGCTGACCCCCGACTTTCACGCGCTGCACCATCTTCATTGTATAGTCCGACTGTACAAACTGTGTCTCTGTCCACTGGTCAGACCTCAGGGACCAAACACATCGCTTCTGTCGTTGGGCCTGAAACGTTCCACAGGCCGGTGACTTCCCACCACAGACATCCTATATACAGACTGCGCACGCCTATCTGTGAGCGTTGAGGCGAAACGGCCCCACCGCGAGCTCCAAGTGGCCGCCATGTTGGAGACCTACTAGCGCTCAGCTACCTGTTGTTTACACTGTGACAATGACTGTAGGACAGAGGGGAAAGACACGCTGTACCTAAAAAAAATTTTTGTTCAAAGAAATCTGCGTTGACCCATTATTAGCGTGCGTGTGGTGAGTGTGTGTGTGTATGTGTGTTCGTTCGTTCTTTGATTTAACGTCTTTTCAATATAAGTGATATTAGACATATTAGTGTATGTGTGTGTTTGTGTGTGTGCGTGCGCTGGCGTGTATGTATGTGTATGTGTGTGTTTGTGTGTAAAGTTTGGCTCTCTCTCCTCCTCATACACACACACCACACGCGCGTGCGCGCGCACGCGCACACACACACACACACACACACACACACACACACAAACACACAAACACACACATACACAAACACACAACACACAACACACGAACGAACGAACAGATATAGCTGCAGAGATTCACGATTCAAGTATCATGATATCTATTCAGAAAAAGACCAAAACCTCTTACTTAAGGGGGAACATGGGCTTAACAGCAAAAGTAAATGAAGAATGAAAAGTGGGGGATAGGCGTCCTGACCCATAAACGAAATAATTTGACAATTACGACAAAGCAGATCAAAGATATTGACTGTAGCAAGCACCAACATTAATATCTAACACATTTCAAACACGATGACGTGGGTCATCATGATGTGGACATCTTTCAGTCTGACGAGGATGAGGTCGCCAGCCTCAGTGACATCTTTTTGTCTGACTTTTGTTCCTTCGAACGTCTTTCACAATCTGGTCTGCCTACCCCGTGTCAATCCAAGACTCAGTCTAAAACAGAGAATCAAAAACGCCAAGCGCGGTTAGAAAACACCGGAGAACATACTGTAGAATCACCACGCCATCCTGACAATGTTCTGTTCAAAGAACCTAAGTACAGGGTTCGGTTCTTAGTCGAAGTATGATCTCTTTTCCACTAGAGATTGAGTGATGGTCTGAGTGTTTTCTTTCAGATAAGATGATGAATCAAGATCACGTGTATATCATGTGCTTAGACAGACAGTGTATGTACATGAACCTACGGCAACACCTTTGTCTTGCAAAATTTGGATTAAAAATGACGCAGACCATATAACTAAAAAATGACGCAGACCATATAACTAGAAATGGCTAAGCC
This sequence comes from Monoplex corrugatus, assembly GCA_030674185.1. Taxonomy (NCBI): domain Eukaryota; kingdom Metazoa; phylum Mollusca; class Gastropoda; order Littorinimorpha; family Ranellidae; genus Monoplex; species Monoplex corrugatus. The sequence continues at coordinate 58,612,315 of JAPXFY010000025.1, forward strand.
CTATGACAACGCACTCCGTCCAAAGAGAGTAACCAGAGTTTTCACATGGCCCATCCTTTTTCAGTTGTGACCACAATTTTGTTTTTTTAAGAAAATGACATACTCGGTCCCTTGGTCTCATTCTTTCGTTATTTATTTGAATAAAAACGTTCATTAATTAATTTGCTGTGAGAGCCCTCCCCCCCCCCTCCCCCAACATTATTTCTAGGCACACACAAACACACAAAAAAAACAAAACAAAAATCACTTGTGCGCGGGCATGTTTGATTTTGTGTCTATGTGTGGGCGAGTGTGTGTGTGTTAGAGAGAGAAAGAGAGTGTGTCAAGAAAAATGGTTAATGGCGTTTGTATACGCACTTCACAATTGCACATGCGCAAGCACACGCACATGCACGCACTCTCGGATGCACGCACGTTATACAATGAAAATGCATTGTTTGAATTGATACAGACTTTTATTGTCGTTTTTTTAAGGTACTTATACTCTTTAAAGAGACAGACTTTCTACTTTAGTGTTTCAGTGAACGTACAGTAATTAAAAGCGATATGAAATGGATTAAAATGAAACTCACACAGAAAGGACAAACAGTTTTGATAATATTTTGAAAATGGTCATGCACTGACAGGGTTTGGAAGGCGCAAAATCAAGCGAGGTACTTAAACAAGTCGTCTGAATTGAACCACAAAGACCTGCTTCGCCATGGTTGCCAATGAACAGTATCATGTTGTGTCATGCCATAATATTGTTATTTTTGTTTAAAGCCCAGCCGACTGCGTAGAGCCATATCAGGGCTATAACCATTTCAAAACAGACAATACTTCAACCAAAAAAAAAAAAGGAAAAAAAAATTAAGTACACATATCAATACATTTGTGCATATAATCTTAGGAGATGCCCCTGGCGTTGACCACTCCAGTGTTTCACACAGGGCATTTTAAAAACACACCTGAATACAATTTTAAACATAACTAAAAACACTAAAACATAAAATCGGGCCTACACTACCCAAAACTGCTTCCACACATTTATTTGCCTAGAGCCAAAAAAAGCACTTAATACATGTACCCATTTATCAATCCTGAGAGAAAGTACGTAAGACTTTATTGAACACATACAGGTGAACGGACCAGCAAGGCAGAAAGTGATAGGCAGAAATGACAAAAAGCAAAGGAAAAAAGGCAGAAAAACAAAGACAATGGCAAAAAAGAGAAATTTTCTTGCATATAATTTCCAGGAGGAAATTAGAGTCACCGGCATCCCCACAGAGAGGGGAGGGGGAACCACAATATCAAACACATTCCGAAATGTTACAGTTGTACTGAAATGTTCTTTGAAATGATAACTCTGTTACTTATGATTAAGAAACATCGTTCAGCGTGTGGGCATATATGCGATATAACCGCTCTCAAATCGCTTGGATTACGTAATGGAAAAATCGTGCGCTGTGATTTGTACCGTACAGAAAGTATGATGAATTCAACGGAAAGTCTTTGAGACGGCGAACGACAAAGCGAATAAGTGTACCAGATATGAGAGAATGTGTGTCGTCTTTGAAATTGCAGTAGATTGAAAATGCCCACATTACATTCCCATAGACGACGCTACAGCTAGCATAATAACAAATTATCGGGGGGGGGGGGGGGGGGGGGGGTTATGTAAAGGGTGGTTAATGTTTTGTCAGAAATAAAAGTCAACGCAGTTTGAACAGATTTCTTTTTTGAACGAAAGCTATTGCAGACAATTAAATCTGAACCAAAATCAAGGAACCATTTTCTTTCTGTCCCAACTTTAGCACGGCCAGAGTGGCGTTGAAACCACGCCGCTCATTCCGGCTCCACAACACACCACCAACCCCATGTTCATTCAGTACAAGTCCCATTGTCAGGAAGCCCATGGTAGCCAGAGATGTCAAACCTCCATAGGGCCGTCTGGGGGGGGGGGGGGGGGGGGGGGGGGGGGGGGCTCTCACAGCAAATTAATCAATGAACGTTTTTATTCAATCAGATCCATGTCGTTCAAAACCTGCGAACTGGATCCTCTTCCAGGTTCTCTCTACTCCGACTGTCTCCCTACTCTCCTCCCATTCATCACTGACATCATCAACACTTCTTTTCAAACTGGAACTGTCCCAGATTCTTTCAAGTCTGCTATTGTTCACCCTCTCCTCAAGAAACACAATTTAGACCCAAATGAACTGAAAAATTACCGGCCTATCTCTAATCTCTCTTTCTTGTCAAAACTCCCTGAAAAAGTCGTCCTCAACCAGCTGAACCTCACCTGTCTGCCAACAATCTCCTCAATCCTTTCCAGTCAGCCTACCGCCAGTGCCATAGCACTGAAACTGCCCTACTACACATTCTCAACAATCTCCTCCTTGCAATTGATACTGGCAAAGTCTCTCTCCTCACATCATTGATCTGTCTGCAGCCTTCGATACCACTGACCATGGTATTCTCCTTTCTAGACTTCATCATACTTTTGGCATCTCTGACATTGCTCTCTCCTTTTTCACTTCGTATTTATCAAACAGAAAACAAACTGTTCTCATCAATGGCACTTACTCTCAACCTGCATACCTGACCTGTGGTGTTCCACAAGGATCTGTCCTTGGCCCTGTTCTTTTCACTCTTTACACCTCCCCCCTGTCCACCATCATCAACTCCCACTCTATAAAACACCACTTCTATGCTAATGACACCCAACTTCAAGACAGTGACTCACCTGATAATATACAGCGCCTGTTGACTCGCACCACTGAGTGTTACTCGGACATTAAGAACTGGATGACGTTCAACAAACTTCAGCTTAATGACGACAAGACAGAAGCTATCCTCATTGGCACCCGTCAGAAACTTTCTCAGCTGCCTCCTCTTTCTCTCCCATTATGTAACACATCAGTCCCAATTTCTGATTCAGCTAAAAACCTTGGTGTCTGCATTGACTCTACCCTCTCCATGAACAACTTTGTTTCTCAAACTGTCAGAACTTGCTACTATCATCTCCATCGTATAAGCCTGATCAGGAAGTATCTCTCTGTCGAAACAACTGCAAAACTCGTTCTCTCCTTCATAATGTCTCGCATTGACTATTGCAATTCACTCCTGTCTGGTCTTCCTGCCTCCACCATTCACATCCCATCCTACAGCGCATTCAAAACAATGCTGTACGCCTTGTACTCAAAAAGAAAAAAGCTGACCACATATCTCCTCTCCTGGCACAACTTCACTGGCTCCCTGTATCAAAGCGCATACAGTACAAACTAGACACCATGTGCTACAAAAGCCTCAATAACGCAGCCCCCGATTACCTGTCAAGCCTACTTGAGGTCTATGTTCCCTCACGTACCCTCCACTCTGCCTCCGATCCTCTGACTTTTCGCTTTCCACGCACTAAGTTCAATACCTATGGTCCACGAGCATTCTCTGTTTCTGGTCCACTCTCCTGGAACAAACTTCCTCTCTCAGTCCGTCAGCAACCTACTTTTGTCTCCTTCAAGTCCGCTCTCAAACTCAACCTTTTCTCCTCCTCACTCAACCCCCCCCCCCCCCCCCCCCCCATCTGCAGCCTGTCTCCGCTCGGAGGGGAATCACATGGTTATAATATATAATTGTATATGCTATGCTCTCTATAATTTTCCATTGCTTTTATTCTTGCTTTTATTGCTTTTATTCTTTCTGCCCATTTATAGCCATGCGTGTGTGTGTGTGTGTGCGTGTGTGTGCGTGCGTGCGTGCGTGCGTGTGTGTCTGCTTCAGCGCTTAGATTTGATTTTATCAAGATTTTGCGCTATATAAATATTGTAATTATTATTATTATTATAGTGATGCTGCTTTTGATTCAACTTACTAACTATGGTATCTAATAAACCCCTCACTAGCGACAGAAGCTGCTCAATCACAGAGCCAGACCGAGTGAGAGCCTCCCCCCTCCCTAACGGTAAGAAGACCACCACCACGGCCCTTTTCACATGAGCCACTGACACCAGAGACTTTCCAACCTGAACTCACCTGACGCATGGAAGCGATAGACTAGACCGAAACAGGTCATCACGAAATCAAGGCATGAAGGGCCACATTATCTGAGACAATTTTCACGATGCTATAATTATTGAATATTTCAGATACTGTGATAATGTCTTGATGCTATGGAGTTCCGTCTAGTATTGAGATTATGTGACTGGACTGTACTCTAGTTTACTTACATAATAATTATATCCACTGTACGCTTACTTTCGTAATACATGCACCGTTTAATCCATCTTATACAATGAGAATTTTGAGTTATGAAAAAATACTTTTAATATGAGAACTAGATACAGGACAATTCTTTGTCAAACGATATGAGAAGAAAGGATTCACCCTGAGAATTCTTGCATGTGTGCTGTGTTTGTGTATGGGGGAGTGCAGTAATATTCACCACGCGTCCTCTACATGTATGTGTGGGATTGCGATAAATCAATATCGAAATACTTATGAAAATCATTTAAAGTTGGTACATGGTTAAAATTAATTTATCTTTAGCTAAGATAATTAAAACTCACCGCCATGTCCACTAAAACAAATTTGTTTTTCAATCAGTAAAATTGTTTACAAATTAGTTTGAAGAAACGTAAGCCGTTTCAATCCCTGTATCAATCAACCAAAAAGGCCGTTTCTTTGTCGTTGACATGTTTTAAAAATAGGTATCTTTAATTAAAATGAAAATTACTGTCTTTTCTATAAAGATTATTCTTGCAACCGTTCTTTCATTTCAAAGTGTTGAAAATGTTCAGCGTTTCTCTGTCTTGTGTAAAATTGCTATAAATACATCACCAAATTTGTCAGCTGATGTTACATACTTGTGTTACTCGGCAACGGCGTGCAATTTTTCATTTTATGCAAGAAAAAGAACCTTCTCGCCAAGGGTTAAACGACCAAAATCGCATAGTAACCCTCAGAGAATCGTTCTTTTTTTAATAAGGAAACATTCGAACGGCACGTCAAGTAAACGTTTTGTGTATGGATGCAAAACAAACATTACACTATCATAAAACATTTTGAGAACTTTGAAGCAATTATCCATATGAAATAAGTGTGTATGGTTTCAGAGGTACAATCTAAAATGTTTTTGAAATTTTTTTGAGAAAGAAGCGTAGAGATCACATCTGGATTACATGACATTTTGAACGATGATTTGTATTTCCTTCTTGTCTGAATATTGTTCCACATTCACTGTTATTATCAAAGTCTTCCTTTTTCCACTTGGACTTTGTAGAAGTACGATACGGAAGTTTGTGAGCTTTTGTTTTTCATTATTTTGTCTTCGTCACAATTGTGACATTTTGACTACTTAGTTGCCAATGTTTCTTTGCCCATGCCTGTGTTTTTTGCCCACTTTGTCCTACAAAAGCACTATTGAAATACACACAGACACGGTTGTCTTTTTCGTTAGGTTTCCGTATGTTACGTCTTCAAATTCAGAGACATTGTTATTGAAATCACCTATAATATGTTTCACATTAACGAGTGTAGTGGGTGTTTTTGTTGTCCTTGAACCTGGCATAAATGTATCTCTCTTTGATTCGGCTTTGTACGTCACTTGGTAGTACATCAGGACTTTGGTTTGATAATCAGAAACTTGATCATACTTCATGAGTGCACTTGGTGGTACGTCATAACTATGGTCTGACTTCATAGTATCACTTGATGGTACACCCGTACCTGGTCTGACTTCATAGTATCACTTGATGGTACATCAGTACCTGGTCTGACTTCATAGTACAAATTGATGGTACACCAGTACCTGGTCTGACTTCATAGTATCACTTGATGGTACACCAGTTTCCTGGTCTGACTTCATAGTATCACTTGATGGTACACCAGTACCTGGTCTGACTTCATAGTATCACTTGAGGTACACCAGTACCTGGTCTGACTTCATAGTATCACTTGATGGTACACCAGTGCCTGGTCTGACTTCATAGTATCACTTGATGGTACATCAGTACCTGGTCTGACTTCATAGTATCACTTGATGGTACACCAGGCCTTTGGTCTGGTACATCAGGCCTTTGGTCTGGTACATCAGGACTTTGGTCTGGTACATCAGGCCTTTGGTCTAGTACATCAGGCCTTTGGTCTGGTACATCAAGACTTTGGTCTGGTACACCAGGCATTTGGTCTGGTACATCAGGCCTTTGGTCTGGTACATCAGGACTTTGGTCTGGTACATCAGGCCTTTGGTCTGGTACATCAGGCCTTTGGTCTGGTACACCAGGCCTTTGGTCTGGTACATCAGGCCTTTGGTCTGGTACACCAGGCATTTGGTCTGGTACACCAGGCATTTGGTCTGGTACATCAGGCCTTTGGTCTGGTACATGAGGACTTTGGTCTGGTACATCAGGCCTTTGGTCTGGTACACCAGGCATTTGGTCTGGTACATCAGGCCTTTGGTCTGGTACATCAGGACTTTGGTCTGGTACATCAGGCCTTTGGTCTGGTACACCAGGCATTTGGTCTGGTACATCAGGCCTTTGGTCTGGTACACCAGGCATTTGGTCTGGTACATCAGGCCTTTGGTCTGGTACATCAGGCCTTTGGTCTGGTACACCAGGCATTTGGTCTGGTGCATCAGGACTTTGGTCTGGTACACCAGGCATTTGGTCTGGTACATCAGGCCTTTGGTCTGGTACACCAGGCATTTGGTCTGGTACATCAGGCCTTTGGTCTGGTACACCAGGCATTTGGTCTGGTACATCAGGACTTTGGTCTGGTGCATCTGGACTTTGGTCTGGTACACCAGGCCTTTGGTCTGGTACACCAGGCATTTGGTCTGGTACATCAGGACTTTGGTCTGGTGCATCTGGACTTTGGTCTGGTACACCAGGCCTTTGGTCTGGTACTTCAGCACTTTGTTCTGGTACATCTGGACTTTGGTCTGAGTTCACAGGATCACTTGGTCGTACGTCAGGATTGTGAATCGTCTTCATAGGATCATTTTGTGGTACATCAAGACTTTGGTCTGTGTTTCAAGGATGACTTGATGGTAGATTACTACACTTTGGTAGCCACAACTAAAATAACGCAAGGGCAAATGACTGTCCAACAAACCAGGTAGTCATAGGGAATCAGTGTGAGGCGATTGTTCTGTCTGTTGCTTTTGTTTGATTCCTTTGGATTGCTGTTTCTAGTGTGCTGCTATATCTGTGTCGCATTATACTAGATGTTTGTACAGGATAACATGTCTGCGCTAGGTCCTTGTGTCTATCACAGAACGCATGTATTTTTTGCAACATGAACTCCATGTCAGTGCTTGAAAGTAAGCATAGTATTGTGCACGTGCAGTTAATTGTATTTCATGTTCACTTCTTTGTCTTGTATTTGCTGTGTTTGTTTCGTATGTCATCAGCTGGTTCGTCCATTTGGACATTCATCTCACGCTCATGACCCTGTGTACAACATCATTAGCACTGGTGTTAGATTGTACAGGTGTTAGATTATACGGGTATTATATTATATTTGGTATTAGATTATACTGGTATTAGATTATATTGGTATTAGATTATATTGGTATTAGATTATATTGGTATTAGATTATACGGGTGTTAGATTATACGGGTATTATATTATATTTGGTATTAGATTATACTGGTATTAGATTATATTGGTATTAGATTATACTGGTATTAGATTATATTGGTATTAGATTATACTGGTATTACATTTATATTGGTATTAGATTATACTGGTATTAGATTATATTGGTATTAGATTATACTGGTATTAGATTATATTGGTATTAGATTATACTGATATTAGATTATATTGGTATTAGATTATACTGGTATTAGATTATACTGGTATTAGATTGTATTGGTATTAGATTATATTGGTATTAGATTATACTGGTATTAGATTATACTGGTATTAGATTATACTGGTATTAGATTATATTGGTATTAGATTATACTGGTATTAGATTATACTGGCATTAGATTATATTGGTATTAGATTATATTGGTATTAGATTACACTGGTATTAGATTATATTGGTATTAGATTATACTGATATTAGATTATATTGGTATTAGATTTTATTGGTATTAGATTATACTGATATCAGATTATACTGGTATTAGATTATACTGATATTAGATTATACTGTTATTAGATTATACTGGTATTAGATTATACTGATATTAGATTATATTGGTGTCAGATTATACTGATATCAGATTATACTGGTATTAGATTATACTGATATTAGATTATACTGGTATTAGATTATACTGGTATTAGATTATACTGGTATTAGGTAGAAAGAAACTCTAGGGAGAGCTAGACAACAGAAGGTCTTCAGAGAAGTAACCCCCTTTAGACAAGTGTTTCGGCCCTGAATTCCTTACACTCTCGGGGGGCCGGGCCACATCCAGGTCATGACTCCTGGATGCCCTTCTGCTGTATTAGATTATACTGATATTAGATTATACTGGTATTAGATTATACTGATATTAGATTATACTGATATTAGATTATACTGATATTAGATTATACTGGTATTAGATTATATTGTTATCAGATTATACTGGTATTAGATTATATTGTTATCAGATTATACTGGTATTAGATTATATTGTTATCAGATTATACTGGTATTAGATTATATTGTTATCAGATTATACTGGTATTAGATTATACTGATATTAGATTATACTGGTATTAGATTATATTGTTATCAGATTATACTGGTATTAGATTATATTGTTATCAGATTATACTGATATTAGATTATATTGTTATCAGATTATACTGGTATTAGATTATACTGATATTAGATTATACTGGTATTAGATATACTGATATTAGATATACTGATATTAGATTATATTGTTATCAGATTATACTGATATTAGATTATACTGGTATTAGATTATATTGGTATCAGATCATACTGATATTAGATTATACTGGTATTAGATTATATTGGTATCAGATCATACTGATATTAGATATACTGATATTAGATTATATTGTTATCAGATTATACGGGTATTAGATATACGGGTATTGGATTATACTGGTATTAGATTATACGAGATTATACTGTATTAGATTAACTGTGTTATATTTTACTGTATCAGATCATACTGATATTGATATACTGGTTTTAGATTATAGTATTATAGTAGGTATCAGATTATACTGTATCAGATTATATGGTATACAGATTATATGGTATCAGATTATAATGGTATCAGATTATACTGGTATCAGATTATACTGGTATCAGATTATACTGGTATCAGATTATACTGGTATCAGATTATAATAGTATCAGATTATACTGGTATCAGATTATACTGTATCAGATTATACTGGTATCAGATTATATTGTATCAGATTATACTGGTATCAGATTATATGGTATCAGATTATACTGGTATCAGATTATACTGGTATCAGATTATATGTATCAGATTATACTGGTATCAGATTATACTGGTATCAGATTATACTGGTATAGATTAACTGGTATTCAGATTATACTGGTATCAGATTATACTGGTATCAGATTATACTGGTATCAGATTATAGTGGTATCAGATTATAGTGGTATCAGATTATACTGGTATAGATTATAGTGGTATCAGATTATACTGTATCAGATTATACTGGTATCAGATTATATGGTTGTCAGATCATTACTGGTATCAGATTATACTGGTATCAGATTATACATCATTCTGTGTACTGATGGCTAGCTGATCACCATCGTTTGGTTCTGACTACTCAGAATATTAGGAATCACTTTGTCAATGTTTTTTTTTTTTCAGCAGATTTCTCCAGTCTGTTTCTTGATGAATGTGAGTATTTTTTTTTCTTCTCTTGACTCTTGACCTTAATTGCCATAGGGGAATGCATAGCTGTGTGGTCATGCCTGAGACAATGGGTTTGAAGGGAAACGTATACTGGACTTTCTGTGTGTCGATTTTCTACTGCTGTTAAGCATATAACTCACTTTTGAAACGGCTCTTCTCTAAGAACTTCTCTTTGACTTTGAAAGGAAATATCGATAAGGCAACGATTGGGCGAAGCGTGTGTATAATGAAGAAAAAATCGGAGATTGGTAATCATCGCCTGAATTTAATTCAAAATGGACCTTGCTCTTTCAAAGCCTACATTCGTGACATATTGTAACACCAAACATATGGCCTCAAGTCTAAAAAAAAATCCGTCAATAAAAGCTGACCATTTTCGGGTGGCGTGACTCAGTCAGCTAACCAAGCCATTTTCTCACCTCGGGAAATCTGACTGAGTCAAGGCTGTGCCCTTAATTTGGTAAAGACAATAACATAAATTTTCCAACACATTTTACACATGGAAAAATCCGTTACTACCATCATCCCTTCCCCAACACTTCACCACCACCACCCACATACACGCCCAGTTTCAAGCAGATTTTGTGGGATTGCTTTAAAGGATTGTCCTTTCTAAAAAAATAATGAAGTCGGAATGGAGATATATCTGTCTGTCTACCTACCTACCTACCTACCTATCTACTTACCTACCTACCTACCTACCAGTCTATTTATCTACCTACCTACCTACCTTGCTAGCTAGCTTGCTAGCTATCAACTTGCTTGTTTCTTACATAACGTGAAGCTGTAGATACAATCCCATTTAGATCACCTTTACCTCAATTCTTATAACAATTTGCTCAAACTGACCCAGCAGTTTGCAGAAATTTACAATCAGAAATATTACAATTTTTTTCCTGACTGAAACACATTTCGTGCATAAATGAAAGCACAGTCCAAAAGCATGTACTATATACAATGTAGCTTTGAGTGGGGAAAAGATGGATTTTAAAACAATTATTTTGAATTGGTAATTAGCATTAATATTACTTGAATTGCTGTTCTGTCTTCCACATTAAGTGGATGTGACAGGTGAGTTTATCGTCCCCTCCTATAAGGCAGTGCTAGCGTATTTTGTTTTCTAGTATCACACAATCTTTTTACAGGATTTTGGTCTGATTCACTGGATCACTTTATGGTAAATCAGGACTATGACTCATCTTCCTTATCTTGATTGGTGGTGCATCAGGACTTAGGTCTGACCTCACATGTATAATTTTACTTGATGCTACACTGGGATTTTGACCTGTCTGTATAAGACCACTGGAGGGTACAACAAGACTTTGAGCTGACGTGATAGGGTCACTAGAAGGTACATGGTGACTGTGAAGTGTCTTGCTATAATCACTAGATAGTACACCAGGACTCTGGTCTGACTCCACACGAACAGTTAATGGTATAGCAGGACTTTGATTACCTGACTTCATAAGGTCACTGGACAGTACAGCAGTTTTTTTGACCCGTCTTCTTATGATCACGTGATGGTAAATGCAGACTTGTGCCCGACTTCACAGTATCACTTGATATTGCAACAGGATTTTGATTTGACTTCATTGGACCACTTTGTGGTTCAACAACACTTCGATCACCATGAGCAGTGAAAGCCAAAGGCGAGCGTTTGTCTCTGTATATGAAGTACAATCTGGCCAAGTCCTTATGTCTGTCAAAAAACATGCTTCGTAATGATTTGTCAAGCTCGACCAGAGGTGCATAGTTATAAAGGAATTCTTTAAATTCAGTTTCCTGTGCTAGTATTCTTTTCTTTAATCTCACAGTGATTATGTTTTTTCGTATTTTTGAAGCAATTGCATCTAATTTGACAGCTAACTGAGCGTTTATGACTGCATGTTCTTCTCTTGCTGTACTAGTACCTTGTCCACTGGTGGTTGCCTCGTTACTTTGTCCTGGTTCACCGAACCTTAATGATCTGCACGCCGACTGATGAGAATCCTGCGAAATGTCCAGTCGACGCCGTTTTTCTGGAGATCCCGCGGGCTGGTTTTTTGATGGGGATGGGGATTTCTTTGTCCTTATGACTTTATCTGTCGTAGGGGGAGCCATGGCTCCACAATCACGAACAGGAGAAGAGCCTTGATGGGAATGTTCTGGAACAGTCTGCAATGTTTCAGGTGATGGCGATTTTTGTTGTGTGCTTCTTCTTCTTTTTCTTCTGTTTGGAGAATCTTTTTTGCTTATGGTTGTAATGGGAGTGTTGGGCTCTTTAGCTGAAGCAGTATCAGATATGAAAGCATCCACGTAATCACTGTACTGATAATAGTCTCCTTCTTTAACACTATTACTTGCAGATTCCATAAGTAGCTTAAAATGTTCAAATTTTTTGGCAGCAGGACTGCTCTGATCTCTGTCAATTAAAACTATAGATACGTCGTCTGTTTCAGAATGTTCGATGCCCTGTCCAGCTAATTCAGTGGCTGATATAAAATCATCGACACGATGAGTGTACTCATCATAGTCTCCTTCTTCAACACTGCTGCTCAGAGATTCCATTAACGCCTTGAAATGCTCAAATTTTTGTGCTGCAGCCTTGTTCTGCTCTTTATCATGCAAGACTTCAGATGTGTCTGAACCGGTAGCTGATAAAAAATCATCGACACGATGAGTGTACTCCTCATAGTCTCCTTCTGTAACACTGCTGCTCAGAGATTCCATTAACGACTTAAAATGTTCAAATTTTTCTGCTGCAGCATTGTCTTGTTCTTTGTCACCTACCGCTGTAGCTGTGTCAGTCTGTTCGGTACCCTGTACAGCTGAACCAGTCGCTGATAAAAAATCATCGACACGATGAGTGTAGTCATCAGAGTCTCCCTCTTTAACACTGCTGCCCACAGATTCCATTAACGACTTAAAATGTTCAAATTTTTGTGCTGCAGCATTGTCTTGCTCTTTGTCACGTAAGACTTCGGATGTGTCAATTTGTTCTGAATCCTGTCCAGCCGAACTAGTAGCTGCCGTTCTGTTCTTATCTTTGTCATCTCCTGTAGATCTAGACGTTGATACATCTTTGTCTTGGGAATGCCCGGGCATTGCTTTATTTAAACGTTGACCAGATTGACGATTTTCTTGGCTGACCGGCTCATTAGAATAATCTGCAAACATAGGACTTGAATCAGTTGTGCTGCGAACGTTTGATACAGGGAACGGAGCAGTTGTTACATATGGATCATGAGGTTGAACGGCGGAAATGCCTGGCAATGTCTGTTCTCTGCTGGCTCCATGAACATCAGTGGATGACAAGGACCTGGAAGCAGTAACAACTCCAGGCAAAGTCTGAGCAGTTTCAGATTGTTCTGTCACGGAGATTTTGTCCACTGGCCGACTACTGGTAGTAGTAGGAACGCAAACATGAGCGATTTCTGTAGTAAACTGAGAACTTGTGCTTACAGTGCTGGTGGCCATGGTGATGGTGGAACTAACAGACTCAGATAGTACGCTTTGAGATGTTGACGTGTTCAGCGTGGTAACACTGCTGGGAGAACTGATGCTTGTCACTGGCTTCACGTTATCATTGTTGCCTTCGGTGAACGTGGAAGTTGTCACTGTAGTAGAAACGGACACCGTGCTGGTGGAAACATTAGAGATAACAGACGGCTGGTTGCCAACAGTGGACAGAGTGACGTTAGAGGAAGGTGACGTGTGACTACCTGTGACGTGACAGGTAACAGATGGCTGGCTGGTCACTGTGGATGTGACAGCAGTGGTACATTCTGACTGACTGTTGTCTGACATTGTCACCACTGGCTGTGTCTCCACACACTGAAATACAGGTCACATGCACATTTTACTTATGAGATTAGAGAATAACTGCATAGAGAGAAAAATTAGCGCAGTTTTGTATATAAGTTGTACAGATTTACATATTTTGTTGTCACAGTAGATTTACCATGTCAAATCAGATTACTTTACCTGGGCAGGCTGCATCGCTGCAGTACAATTACTACCTTTTTGGTCTTTTGTATGGCGACGTCTGTTTCTATTTACCCAACAAAATTTTATGTTGCCGTGAGATCTTTTACGTACGCTGAGTGCGTGCTGCACATCACAGTGCCTTGGTGTATTGTCTTATCTGAAAAACTATAGACCTAGACTACCAATTATGGTCTGGTGGAAGGGAAACAAGTTTCTTTGTTATATGTAATTTGAACTCGGTTTTCTCACATCCTGGACATGTACTTTAACTACTAAACCATGCACCCCATTCTTTGAAACATTCCAGGACATAAACTATATTGCATTTATGTTAAATTTTTGCCTTTCCTTTTTGAAGTAATTATATCACTAAAAGATCGATTTTACATAAGAAACGATGGTTTTGGTTTGCTGTACGTTTTCATAAGCATTGCAGTAATTATTGTACAAAGATGTTATCTGCACTGATTATTTATTCTATCGCAGAAGATGCTGTCTGCACTCTGGACAATGGCCGATAGTTTCAACTTCATTGTCAAATATTTCCTAAACATGAAGGCTAGAGTGTGTTGGCCTTCCTGTTTTAGAACTTTTGATAATTCTAACTCAGACTTATATCATTGTATCCATTTCCAGTCTGAGCTCTAAATAAGTAACTCCGAATACATTTTACACTGCTTTAACTTGATAGTGGGACATGCAAAAGGACCACTGTATATACATGTAAGTCATGAATCAACATTTTGAATTTCGTATAGACTGTAACTGCCAACAGACTTGCAGAGTGAAATAGTTAAAGAATACAACACAATAAGTTCTTACTTGTGTAAGAATTGAAAAATGTATGGTAACCTGTCTTGTTTTACAAGCTCATATGGGGGAGATGGGCAAGAGTTAAAGAAATATGGCAAGAGTTGATATTGTTATTAACCGTTTTTGTGCAGTGCTATTCTTCCAACATATTTGGACTCGTTGCGCATAGGTAGACTTTTTAGTGGAGCACAGAGACCTCAAGCTGCTAGGTGAGCTGATCACAAGGATGTATAGTCATCCATCACTAAAACTAATAAAAAGTTTGAAAATAACTGTCAGAACAACAGCACGTGTATAGTGAGAGCTTATGTTAGTATGGTAAAAATGCGATACATAGATATTACAGACTTTGATAATACTGTACAGTTTGATGAAATTTTGTAAACAGTCAATTTCATGTCATGTATTTGTACATGTCAGGTAGTAGTGTTGTTACAGAAGTTGTATTATCACTTGATTTGTGCACTAATGTCTGGTGGTTAAGTTAAAAACAGTTGCAGTATAAACTGATTCACCAGAAATATTTGCTAAATGATCTACTAAAACCTCAGAAATAACAGATTGATACATTTTCTTCAACCATTTTCAAATCATCGACACACCAATACGTACAATACCCACCACGGATGTCAGAAGAATGATGGGGACATTCAGTCACTTACAAATACACCCACACGCCTACTCATCCACACACAGACACACACATACACATACACACACGCGCGCGCATTAAAATTATAAATATTTAAAATCAGCGATGATAAACCGTGTTGATAATTTGTACAACGTAATCCACTAATTCATGAAAATGTTGTTCTCAGCTGATTCATCCAATTAAAACATACGTTTTCTGGGACCATGCTCATGCATAAACATGTTAAACGAAAGTGGCCAATGGCACGTGCAAAGCTACAGCAACATTTGCTAACTACTAAGACTGTTATTATCATATTATTATCATTATTGTTATTATTATTATTATCATTATTATTATTATTACTGCTGCTGCTGCTTATTGTTACTACTACTACAACCACTATTATTGCCATTTTGACTAATGATTTTGCAGTTTTTATTATTCAGAGTACATACCGCTGTTAATGTTGTGATGAAGGCATGTGGTACAGAGGAGACCTGCTGGCAACTGGCCTTTCACTCAAGTTTTACCGGCCTTTGAGCAGAGATGGGAGAGATGAGCAAAAGCGGAGTACTAAGCAGATTTTCTTACGTGAAGTTGGTTTGTGGATTGTCTTCTGTTTGGCGATGTGCACGTGAATTCCACTAAACCAATGCCATGCGCTTTCCTGCGTTGCTGTTGTGAATAACACTGTTTTTCTTTTTTCTTTTTCTTTTTTCTTTTCTTTTTAAAGATCAAACAGCGAAAATCTGCATTTTGCTAGGAGGGGAGGTGAGCCTGTGACAAATTTATTTCTAATCAGTGTTTTGTTGGTTCACGTGCTAAAACATTCAATTTAACTGAAAAGAAAGAATAATAATCAAGCCATGCCAGTAATCTCCCCTTTCTGAGTTTCTTGAACTTTTGATTTTGCGATATATACCCAGAAATTCAAAAGATTTTAATGAATTTTTCAGCGGTCAGTTTTCCAGGGACAAGGTAGTTTTTGCCGAGATCCAGGAATTCTTTTTCTCCTTAGCATCAAGCTTACAACATATGTAACTTTTGTCTTGGGATGTACATACAAAACCAGAGCCAAAGTCTAGAATTGACCTGTGTCTTGTGTAAGTAGAAGTGGGAAATATTAGACAATGGATCATTCATTTCAGTGATGAAAATTTGCCCATAAAAACGTATAGCCAAGACAAATGCATCATTAGTTTCAAACAAGTATTCTCCATACAATTTGTAACACAATAAAATCTGTCAATACTATTTACAATACAGTAAAAATATTCTGGCGGTCTTTTTAATACAGTAAAATCTCTCGGTACTATCTATAGTACAGTAAAATCTCTTAGCGCTATTTATAATACAGTAAAATCTCTTGGTACTATTTATAATACAATTAAATCTCTTGGTACTATTTATAATACAGTTAAATCTCTTGGTACTATTTATAATACAGTAAAATCTTTTGGTACTATTTATAATGCAGTTAAATCTCTTGGTACCATTTATAATACAGTTAAATCTCTTGGTACTATTTATAATACAGTAAAATCTCTTGGTACTATTTATAATACAGTTAAATCTCTTGGTACTATTTATAATACAGTTAAATCTCTTGGTACTATTTATAATACAGTTAAATCTCTTGGTACCATTTATAATACAGTTAAATCTCTTGGTACTATTTATAATACAGTTAAATCTCTTGGTACTATTTATAATACAGTTAAATCTCTTGGTACTATTTATAATACAGTTAAATCTCTTGGTACTATTTATAATACAGTTAAATCTCTTGGTACTATTTATAATACAGTTAAATCTCTTGGTACTATTTATAATACAGTTAAATCTCTTGGTACTATTTATAATACAGTTAAATCTCTTGGTACTATTTATAATACAGTTAAATTTCTTGGTACTATTTATAATACAGTTAAATCTCTTGGTACTATTTATAATACAGTTAAATCTCTTGGTACCATCTATAATACAGTTAAATCTCTTGGTACTATTTATAATACAGTAAAATCTCTTGGTACTATTTATAATACAGTTAAATCTCTTGGTACTATTTATAATACAGTTAAATCTCTTGGTACTATTTATAATACAGTAAAATCTCTTGGTACTATTTATAATACAGTTAAATCTCTTGGTACTATTTATAATACAGTTAAATCTCCTAATGCTATTTATAATACAGTAAAATCTCTTGGTACTATTTACAATACAGTAAAATCTCTTGGTACTATTTACAGTACAATAAAATCTCCTAGTACTATTTATAACACAGAAAAATATCTTGTACTATTTACAGTACAGTAAAATCTCTTGGTACTAGTTAAAGTACAGTAAAATCTCTTGGTACTATTTATAACACAGAAAAATCTCTTGGTATTATTTACAGTACAGTATCATCTTTGGTACTATTCATAATACAGAAAAACCATTTGGTAATGTTCATATTACTGTAAGATCTCTTGGTACTGTTCATAATACTGTAAAATCTCTTGGTACTATTTATAATACAATAAAATCTCTTGGTACTATTTATAACACAATATAATCTCTTGGTACTATTTATAATACAGTAAAATCTCTTGGTACTATTTATGATACAAATAATCTTCTGGTACTATTCATAATGCAGTAAAAAATCATGGTACTGTCTATAACACAGAAAAATCTTTTGGTACTGTTTATGATACAGTAAAGTCTCTTGGTATTATTCATCATCATCATCATCATCAAGTGCCCAGCCGCATGGCATTGGCGATTATGGCCCACCATATGATCTATCACTTGTTGCCGCAAGCACATCTTCGACCCTCTCTGTCCTCAGCCATCCAGCAAATCCTTCCAATATTTTCTCCCTGGGTGTGCCTGATGCTCTCTTTCCCTCCAGCTTTCCTGTTATGACCCAGGTGCTCTAATTCCCCTGTCTTCATTAAATGGCCTATAAATATTGCTTGTTTTTTCCTAATCTTCCTGCTCATGAATGATCTCCTTGTGTCTGCATCCATCAAGACTGTCTCGTTTGTTTTCTTTGCTGTCCATGGAACTCTCTACATTCTTCTTAGAAATCACATCTCAGCTGCCTCAATCTTGTTCTGGCTTTGCTGGTACTATTCATAATACTGTAAAATCTCTTGGTATTATTCATAATACTGTAAAGTCTCTTGGTACTATTCATAATACTGTAAAATCTCTTGGTATTATTCATAATACTGTAAAATCTCTTGGTATTATTCATAATACTGTAAAATCTCTTGGTACTATTCATAATACTGTAAAATCTCTTGGTATTATTCATAATACTGTAAAATCTCTTGGTACTATTCATAATACTATAAAATCTCTTGGTATTATTCATAATACTGTAAAGTCTCTTGGTACTATTCATAATACTATAAAATCTCTTGGTATTATTCATAATACTGTAAAATCTCTTGGTACTATTCATAATACTATAAAATCTCTTGGTACTATTCATAATACTGTAAAATCTCTTGGTACTATTTATAATACTATAAAATCTCTTGGTACTATTCATAATACTATAAAATCTCTTGGTACTATTCATAATACTGTAAAATCTCTTGGTGCTATTCATAATACTGTAAAATCTCTTGGTACTATTTATAATACTGTAAAATCTCTTGGTACTATTTATAATACTATAAAATCTCTTGGTACTATTTATAATACAGTAAAATCTCTTGGTACTATTTATAATACTATAAAATCTCTTGGTACTATTCATAATACTGTAAAATCTCTTGGTACTATTCATAATACTGTAAAATCTCTTGGTACTATTTATAATACTGTAAAATCTCTTGGTACTATTTATAATACTGTAAAATCTCTTGGTACTATTCATAATACTATAAAATCTCTTGGTACTATTTATAATACTGTAAAATCTCTTGGTACTATTTATAATACTGTAAAATCTCTTGGTATTATTCATAATACTGTAAAGTCTCTTGGTACTATTTATAATACTGTAAAATCTCCTGGTACTATTCATAATACTGTAAAAAATCTCTTGGTATTATTCATAATACTATAAAATCTCTTGGTATTATTCATAATACTGTAAAATCTCTTGGTACTATTTATAATACTGTAAAATCTCTTGGTACTATTCATAATACTGTAAAGTCTCTTGGTACTATTCATAATACTGTAAAATCTCTTGGTACTATTCATAATACTGTAAAGTCTCTTGTTACTATCATAATACTGTAAAGTCTCTTGGTACTATTCATAATACTGTAAAGTCTCTTGGTACTATTCATAATACTGTAAAGTCTCTTGGTACTATTCATAATACTGTAAAATTTCTTGGTTCTGTTTATAATACTGTAAAATCTCTTGGTACTATTCATAATACTGTAAAATTGCTTGGTTCTGTTTATAATACTGTAAAATCTCTTGGTACTATTCATAATACTGTAAAATTGCTTGGTTCTGTTTATAATACTGTAAAATCTCTTGGTACTATTCATAATACTGTAAAATTGCTTGGTTTTGTTTATAATACTGTAAAATTGCTTGGTTCTGTTTATAATACTGTAAAATTGCTTGGTACTATTCATAATACTGTAAAATTTCTTGGTTCTGTTTATAATACTGTAAAATTGCTTGGTACTATTCATAATACTGTAAAATTTCTTGGTTCTGTTTATAATACTGTAAAATTGCTTGGTACTGTTTATAATACCGTAATCTCTCTCGGCGGTGTTTATTTATAACACAGTAAAATTGTCGGTGGTACATCTAAAGATGTATGAGCACGACACATTAAAGATAATAATTTAATCATCCTGTTTTCGTTTTTATGGTCACAGTTTCTGTCTGAAAATATTTGACCAAGACAATTGCATCATTAATTTCAAACGATTGTGAATAGCCAATAAAGACACGTAAATCTCTACAGGCGATAGTTATAATAAGTTATACCAGAGCGACAAATGTAAATATATGATGATGTTATCACCCTGAACTCATTTCTGTGATCAGAATTTGTGTACTGAAATATATGGCCAAGATAATTGTATCGAATGATGAAATAAATTTCTCAGTCACACAAATAGTAAAACACGGGAAAGTCAATAGACAGTACGTGTGTACAATTTATGGTCAGAAACAAACTAGAAAGGAAAGAGAGCGAGAACAAGTCGGCCATTTGTCAAGCGAACACAAAACATAATAAAGAAAAAAAAATCGTTAGATATAGGGTGAGTCCGAAGTGGGGGGGGGGGGAGGAGAGGAACCTGAACTGGGAAAATAGGAATCAAAATAGTGGTGATAGTAGTGTTTGCTTTCATTCCATTTTCGTATGTTTCTGGAAAATGCGCCTGTCTTGTTTCGTTAACTGAGTACGCGCCCTCTTTTCCCAACAATGAATTCTACAACTGCTTCTTTCCCTCAGTCTGTGTATTAAATATTGTAAAGTGGTCTTTGTCGATTGAATGCGTATGCCTGGTGCGTAAGTGCGCTTTGATTTAAATTGTCAAGATTTGGCGCTGTAAAATACTGTAATTATTACTGTTTTTATTAGTATTATCATCATTATTGTTATTATTATTATCATTATTGCTGTTGTTGTTGTTGTTGTATTATTACTATTATTATCATTCTTATGCTTATTCTTCTTATTACTATTATTTTATTTTATTTTGACGTGTTTATGGTTTTTATATGCTTAAACGTTGGCGGTCACTTGATTCAGTAGAATTGCAGTACAGTTATAGATGCACCAATAGTAGAATTTATCCCCCAATATCCTGATAGTGACATTGATTCCCTCCATGACCCTCCCCCCACCTCTCTCAACCTTCATCTCTGGTTCCGAATTTAGTTTCAGTGTTTACCGTGCTGGAGTCCAGGCAGGATAAGAAGTTTGAAGCTAAGTATTCGTTACATTCAGCAAAATACTCGTTGTAAATGTACTGTATTAAAAAATCGTTTGACTGAAATGAACAAGATACAGTAATTGTATACACAACACACAGTTCCCAACAGCACTACTTTGCAAGTTTCTGGGACCATGCTCATGCATAAACGTGTTAAACGAATATGGCCAATGGCCTAAATCTGATTGTACCACCAACACAAAGTTTATGATATGTAACTGCGTGTTGCTTTCTTAAGATATAGGAACGTCTTTCGTGGTAAGGACATTTAGCTTACGGTTTTGACTTCAAATAAACGGAATGACAAAGGCGAGTAAAATAGATATTAAATAGATACATTGCTAACTAATAAATTACATGCTTAAAAACAAAAATGATAATGATGATAATAAAATTATAATACTAGTAATAATGATAATAATAATAATATAATAATAAAAATAATAATAATGATATTGACAAAAAAGGAAAACAGAACACACACACTCACACACATGCACACAGAGACAAAGGCAAAGTATTTTGCCTGTGGAACGTCAATATGTTCCTGACGTCATGACTAGACGACATAATCATGAATGACGTCAAGGAGACACAAGCGGGCCTTGGACTCTGCCTTGGCTGCCCAGTGCTGTCTCTCTGCTAAATATTGCATGTGTGTGGCAAGATTGGGCATTCTTTGATTTCCAAGATTTCAAGGGAATAGCCACAGTTGCCCGCCTTGTAGTCTCTATGAATACTATTCCGTTTCCGAAACCTACAACCACTGAAGCATCATCCAAAAAGAATGATTCGTATTGTGACTGCAAAATAGATCTGCTGAGAATATTTTGTTAAGTCTTTCTCTTTCACACGCCAAAGGTTTGAACGAGGAATCAAAACTGTTACAAATAATCTCTTCATTATGAATATTCGTCGATACTCGTGCTTTAATCTTCCTAGTTTTTTCAACTGGGAGACACAAAACAAGAGACATAAACGGGTCTGGAGAGAGATAGGCAGTGCCAATGATCGTATTGATCTCAGATGTGAAATGGTAAGTAAGCCTGTTTGTACGCTTACTGTATTTATTTCTTTTGTCCTCCTGTACCGGCAGGTGTGGCGGGATGAGGAAGCTGTCGGTGGCGGTTAGTCGGGAAGCCTGGCGCAGAATCGTGGTGTAGATGTGGCGGAGTGTGCCTCATCATCATCATCATGTGCCCTGCCGTATGGCGTTGGTGATCATGGCCCTCCATACGAATCTATCCCTTGTCGCTGCAAGTACATCTCCCACCCTTTCTGTCCTCAACCACCCTGCAAATCCCTCCAATATTTTCTGTCTGGGTCTGCCTGATGCTCTCTTTCCATTCAGCTTTCTTGTTGTTTACCAACTGCTCTAATTTCTCTTTCCTCATTAAAATGTCCTATTAATGTTGATTGTCTTTTCCTAAGCTTCTCTGTTAATGAGCGCCTAGTACCCCATGTATCCAGAGCTGCCGCGGTCTTTGGCTCTGTCTGAATCTTGAGCATCTAGTGTTGTAAGCTCGAAAGGCTGGCTGATTGATCCTGGTCAGGTGGCCAGACCACTTGATCCACTGTTGTGTGCTGTAGCCTAATGGTTAAAAATACCGAGAAATACGGAAAATAGATATTATGTTATGCAGCAGGCAGACTGCTGTTATAGTAGAATATGAAATGAAGGATGATATGGTATGGTATTTGATATGGTACAATATGATATGACTGTTTGATACGGTATAATGTACAATATTTATGATTGATATTGATATCGCACAATACAGTGTAAAGTATAATTAATATTGTACGATATGATTTGATATTTGATATGGCACGATATGATATGATATATGATATGAAATGGTATATAATAAGTTATGTATACATCAAGATATATATATGATATGTGGTTGTTGTAAAATCAACAACAGCAACAGTAAATGTAAGCGCATATGGAAATATTCCAAGCTTGCAGACACTGTCATGAGAGAACGAAAGTTGAAACTGTCATGCACTTGTGATGAATCAGCTATGAAACTCTCAACCTGCATTGTGGGCAGGCCAAGGCAGCCTACAACCTGACAGTGCATCAGAAAGAATGCCAGCACCAGAGCCAGTACGTCTCTGATAAGCTGGGCCGGATGGAAAACGAGCGCAATCGTCGCACGGTCGGCCCTTCTATCCACAGTACCGGCCATTTCTATGACCTAATTCGACAGGCCACGGGTGGAACCATGGCCCCTTTGAACTATGAGCAGCTGTGTTTCCGTGACAACATCGTCACTGCACTCAAAAAGGCCTGCTGGAAATTAGTGAATAATCCGTCTCTTTCTTTCTTTTCTTCTTTCTTTCTTTCTTCCTTTGTTTCTTTGTTTCTTTCTTGTTTCTCTTTGTTTTAATCCCTGTCCCAGTTTCTACACCACTCCTGTATCAGTACTCCCCAGTCCGCTCATTTCAGTTCTCCGACACATCTGAAAACCCACTGAAACTGAGGTCGCCATGACAGGGCCGCAGAATCTTTGACAATTTTTTCTCAGTGCTGCTGCTGCTGATGAAAATGGGGATGGTACTGATGATGATAGCAATTTTGTTTGAAATTGTGACCACGTGTGGATTTGTGGAAGGGAAAGGAACTATTAATGTCATATACATCCTAAGAACTATCATCGAGAGGTCAATTGAGATGAATAAGGATTCATATTTATGCTTTGTTGATTATACCAAGGCTTTTGATCAGGTAAGACATGAAGAATTGATCAACCAACAAGAAAGACTCAATATTGATGGAAAAGATCTACGAATAATGAGAAATATGTATTGGGAACAAACAGCTGCAATGAGAATAGAAAACGATATAAGCTCTTTCCAAAACATCAAAAGAGGAGTCAGACAGGGTTGTGTTTTGTCACCAGACCTGTTTTTACTTTACAGTGAAAACATGAGAAACCTAGAGGAAGACCCTGGATTAAAGGTTGGAGGAAAAATGATAAACAACATTCGATACACAAATGACACCGTGCTAATTGCAGAAAATGAAAAGGACCTACAGAACCTTGTGAATATACTAGAAATAGAAAGCAAAGGTAAGGGGTTGGAACTAAACAGCAGGAAGACTGAAGTCATGGTGATCTGTAAAAAACACGAAATCCCCTCATTCAAAATAACAGCAAACAGCACGACCTTGAGACAGGTTGATAAGTTTAAATACCTGGGAACGATCATTTCACCAGACGGCAGATGCACATCAGAAATAGGCAGCAGAATCGGCCAAGCCAAAGCAGCATTCAAGAAGACGAAAAACATTCTTACCAACAAATGCCTATCAGTTAACATCAGGAAGAGAGTTCTTGAATGTTATATAGAACCAATACTGTTATACGATTGTGAGGCGTGGACAGTCAGCAAGCAAAGCCAGAACAAGATTAGGGCAGCCGAGATGTGGTGTCTAAGCAGAATGTTGAGAGTTCCATGGACAGCAAAGAAAAGAAACGAGACAGTCTTGATGGAGGCAGACTCAAGAAGATCATTCATAAAGAAGATTAGGAAAAGACAGGCACCTTTGAAAGGGGATTTGGAGTACCTGGTCACAACGGGAAAGCTGGAGGGATAGAGAGCACTAGGTAGACCCAGGGAGAAGATATTGGATGGACTTGCAGAGTGGCTGAAGACAAAGAGGGTGGAAGAGATGCTTGAGGCAACAAGAGATAGAAACAGATGGAAGGCCATGATTGCCAATGCCATGTGGCAAGGCACCTGATGATGATGATAATGATGAAAAGGGCAATATCCTACGTTTATTTTTTATAATAATTCTATCCTAGCGCCAACCAGGCCTGAGAGATACAGACATGTGAGGTGTTGATCAGGAAATTTGAGGCGCAACCTCAACGATGCATCTGTAAAGTGGATGAGAGTCGACTGTGTACCTACATACCTATCTATTTCCTCTTTCTTTCCTCGGAAGTAAACGACAGACTGGCGGGGCTTTTATTAAGAAGATATTGTCTTCACCTAGTTGATAGACAGCTGAGGCTTTGTGCATTGACTGGGGGCAGGGAGCTTTTCGTCATGTGAGACAAGTTTACACAGAAAAATTAGTTGTGTTGTGATTTAGACTTTTCATTATTTATTCATTTACTTTATATACATGTATATGTTCCCTTTGTAAAGATAAGATACACAGATACACGTGTCATTTACATGTTACCAAGATATTATTCGAATGATAGGCTGATGGGCTTAAGTGTGTGTGTGTGTGTGTGTGTGTGTGTGTGTTGTGTGTGTGTGTGTGTGTGTGTGTGTGTGTGTGTGTGTGTGCATGTTCGCGCGCACACGTGTGCGTGTGTGTGTATGTGTTCATGCGTGTGTGTGTGTATGCGTGTGTGCGTGCGTGCACACGTGGGTGCTTGTGTTGTGTGTGTGTGTGTGTGTGTGTGTGCATGTTCGCGCGCACACGTGTGCGTGTGTGTGTGTGTGTTCATGCGTGTGTGTGTATGCGTGTGTGCGTGCGTGCACACGTGGGTGCTTGTGTTTGTGTGTGTGTGTGTGTGTGTGTGTGTGTGTGTGTGTGTGTGTGTGTGTGTGTGTGTGTTTAGATTACGTGCTCGAAATGCATTGCTATGTGTACTTGATTTTCTTTTCCAGGTGTTATTGATCAACAAGATGGTGTGTATTTTGTTTTTAGATGGCTGAAGCCCTGAGATGGCTCTGCACAACTGGCTGGGCTTTAAACAATAATAAGAATAATCATACTTTTACTTGTTTTAATTATTTGTTTATTTATTTGTTTATATGTATTTACTTATTTATTTATATTGATCTCATTATTTGTCCATTATCATTCAGTCTCAAGGAGTGACCCCACAGTTTCTGCGTCAGTACAAGAATCTCATAGAACTTGCCCAAGAAACCAGACACAACGAGCTGCTACGTCAGCAGGGGAGAAAGAAAGGAGGGAAGATACCGGTGCCGTTGATCACCAGCTTCGAACGTCATCACGGAGGGAAGTTCGGACGCGGCTTTCCCAAGTCGGGTGCTCGGCCCGAGAAAGACAGATGGTGAGTCCATTCATTCTAGTTCGTGTTACCTGAAGCGTTGATTCGTCAGGTTCACTCTCCGTCTGAAGATACTACCCACTGTCCACCCTGTTGCAAATGAACACCTGCCCCTCTTTAGTGTGGGGGTGGGGGAGATAAGTCAGGAAAAGAAAGCCCCATCCGTATAGTACTGGTCACGAGAGGCTGAGGTCTCTTACATCATGTAACCAGTCACTGTGGCGAAGTGGTTACACAGCGGACTACTCAATGAGAGGTTCGTGGGAGTAGTGGGATTTTTGGCCCCGGCTTCTGACCACAGTTATACATAAAAGCGTAAGTCAGCAGTAAATCAGTGGTATGTGCATATGACATGACACATCATCATCATCATGTGCCCTGCTCTATGGCGTTGGCGAGCATGGCCCTCCGTATAAATCGATCCTTTGTCACTGTATGTACTTCTCCCACCCTGTCTGTCTTCATCCACTCCGCATGTCCGTCATATTTTCTCCGTGGGTCTACCTGGTGCTCTTTTTCCTTCCAACTTTTCTGTTGTGACTAGATAGTTTAATTTCTCTTGCCTCAAGAAATGTCCTATAGATACATGACACGGAACGAGGAAGTATAAATCATTGTCAGCGTATGATACGACAACATGCTTCTATATGAATGCTTTCTCATACACCCGTACCCAGACATACAGACGTACTGTACACACCTGTATACACATAACACAGATACGCAGGAGCGCACTCATGCACGCAAGCACGCATATACACAGACACAAACGCCTACACATGCTGGCGAACGCAGATACAGTGACACAAGGCTTGCAAACAGATCAGTGAAGTAAAATTAAGAAAGACACTTTGTCTCTTGTAGGAACTGCGATTGGAATCGAAGTTTATAAAGCATGTGGTATGTGGTTTAATGGCTAAAGGACCTGCCTGGGACGCAAGTAACTACTATGGTTAGAACCCCTGTATCAAAGCGCATACAGTACAAACTAGACACCATGTGCTACAAAAGCCTCAATAACGCAGCCCCCGATTACCTGTCAAGCCTACTTGAGATCTATCTTCCCTCACGTACCCTCCGCTCTGCCTCCGATCCTCTGACTTTTCGCTTTCCACGCACTAAGCTCAATACCTATGGTCCACGAGCCTTCTCTGTTTCTGGTCCACTTTCCTGGAACAAACTTCCTCTCTCTGTCCGTCAGCAACCTACTTTTGTCTCCTTCAAGTCCGCTCTCAAAACTCACCTTTTCTCCTCTGCATAAAATCCTGACCTCACTCAATCCCCTCTGCAGCCTGTCTCCACTCGGAGGGGAATCACATTGTAATATATAATTGTATATAATATGCTCTCTATAATTTTCCATTGCTTTTATTCTTTCTCCCCATTTATAGCCGTGTGCGTGTGCGTGTGTGTGTGTGTGTGTGTGTGTGTGTGCGTGCGTGCGTGCGTGCGTGCGTGTGTGTGTGTGGTGTGTGCGTGTGTGTCTGTTTTAGCGCTTAGATTTGATTTTATCAAGATTTTGCACTATAAAAATATTGTATATTATATTATTATTATTATTATAACCCACAGGTCTGACAGAGATTCTTCTCTCCCCCCCCCCCCCCCCGGTCTTTCCACCCGACCCGACCTTCCACTAAATCTTAAGTGGTGGACTAGTCCGTAGGATGTAGTCCCACATGTAGCATGCACTCGGCGCACGTTAAAGATCCCACAACAACCAAGGAGTAAAACCTGGCAAGTTCATGTCACAAAATCCACTTTCATAGATAAACAGGTATACATACATACAGAAAAAGAATAAGCTGGGTGGGGGATGGATGGAGCTGCACTGTGGCGATGCATTGTGCCCATGTAGAGCTGCCAAAACTTCACACGGTAAATCCACTGCAGAAAAAATATAGATTGAAATACAGTACATATAAACCGAGAATGGAATATGAACTCTAAACTAATGGACGAAGCAAGGCAAGCCCAACATTCAGCCAAAGTTTATGAACTCTTTACTGGTGGACGAAGCAAGGCAAGCCCAACTTTCGACCAAAGTTTATGAACTCTTTACTCGTGGACGAAGCAAGGCAAGCCCAACATTTGGTCAAAGTTTATGAACTATTAACTGATGGACGAAGCAAGGCAAGCCCAACATTCGGCCAAAGTAACTTTGTTATATGTACCACAACAACAACAACAACAACAACAACAACAACAACAACAACAGCCAAAGAAACTAGATCACCTTGATCAGAACAGAAGAGTTCATACAAAATGAGCGTGTATTCACATGAATCAATGGATAGAAAATGAGCGTGTATTCACATGAATCAATGGATAGAAAATGAGCGTGTATTCACATGAATCAATGGATAGAAAATGAGCGTGTATTCACATGAATCAATGCATAGAAAATGAGCGTGTATTCACATGAATCAATGGATAGAAAATGAGCGTGTATTCACATGAATTAATGCATAGAAAATGAGCGTGTATTCACATGAATCAATGCATAGAAAATGAGCGTGTATTCACATGAATCAATGGATAGAAAATGAGCGTGTATTCACATGAATTAATGCATAGAAAATGAGCGTGTATTCACATGAATCAATGGATACAAAATGAGCGTGTATTCACATGAATCAATGGATAGAAAATGACGTGTATTCACATGAATCAATGGATAGAAAATAAGCGTGTATTCACATGAATCAATGGATAGAAAATGAGCGTGTATTCACATGAATCAATGGATAGAAAATAAGCGTGTATTCACATGAATCAATGGATAGAAAATGAGCGTGTATTCACATGAATCAATGGATAGAAAATGAGCGTGTATTCACATGAATCAATGCATAGAAAATGACCGTGTATTCACATGAATTAATGCACAGAAAATGACCGTGTATTCACATGAATCAATGCATAGAAAATGAGCGTGTATTCACATGAATCAATGCACAGAAAATGACCGTGTATTCACATGAATCAATGCATAGAAAATGACCGTGTACTCACATGAATTAATGCACAGAAAATGACCGTGTATTCACATGAATTGATGCACAGAAAATGAGCGTGTATTCACATGAATTAATACATAGAAAATGAGCGTGTATTCACATGAATCAATGGATAGAAAATGAGCGTGTATTCACATGAATTAATGCATATAAAATGACCGTGTACTCACATGAATTAATGCACTGAAAATGAGCGTGTACTCACATGAATTAATGCATATAAAATGACCGTGTACTCACATGAATTAATGCACAGAAAATGACCGTGTATTCACATGAATTAATACATAGAAAATGACCGTGTACTCACATGAATTAACGCACAGAAAATGACCGTGTACTCACATGAATTAATACATAGAAAATGACCGTGTACTCACATGAATTAATACATAAAAGACCGTGTACTCACATGATTAACGCCAGAAAATGACCGAATACTCACATGAATTAATGCATAGAAAATGACCGTGTACTCACATGAATTAATACATAGAAAATGACCGTGTACTCACATGAATTAATACACAGAAAATGACCGTGTACTCACATGAATTAATACATAGAAAATGACCGTGTACTCACATGAATTAATACATAGAAAATGACCGTGTACTCACATGAATTAACGCACAGAAAATGACCGTGTACTCACATGAATTAATACATAGAAAATGACCGTGTACTCACATGAATTATCTCGCCCAGTTCAGACGAAGTAAACAGTTACAATCAGTACTCTGTGGAGCCTTATCCCCTGGACATGGTGGTCAAGCTTCTACTTTGTGTGTTTGTTTGTTTGCTTTTCTCATCAACGTTTTCCAATCATGATCAGTTTGAATACAAAGAAAATTTATTAATGCATTATTTTATGTGTGCACGTGACATCGGTACATTTAATCATAGACATTGAATTCTCCGATTCTTAATGGCAGGGAAAAAATAAATATAATTAAAATTCAACAATGCCGTTTATATACACGCGTTACATCAGCAGGAACGTACGTTACACTATAGATATATAAATTTGAATCTTACAGTGGTAGGGGAAAAAAGCAATGCTTGCATAAACATTCTGATCGTTCTTTCTCTCTCTGTCTGTCTCTTGCTCACTCACCCTCTGTCTGTCTCTGTCTGTGTCTGTCTCCCTCTCTCTCTTTCTCTCTCTCTCTCACACACACACGCACACACACACGCATACACAAACACACACACACAGACATACACACACACACACACACACTCTCTCTCTCTCTCACACACACACTCTCTCTCTCTTTCTCACTCACACACACACACACACACACACACACACACACACACACACACACACACACACACACACACACACACACACACATACACACACACACACACACAACACACACACCATCCTGCTTCTGTTCTCCCTTACACTTTCAATTCTGTACAACTAAGATAGTGTACTTCATGAGATATCATGAAATATATTTTGTCACGGTGAATGCCGTAAGTCACACACGTGTACACATACACACGTACCCACACATACAGTGCACACTCGCACACTAACACACGCACACAACACTCACATTCACACACACACGCACACACACACACACACACACACACACACACACACACACACACACACACACACACACACACACACACACACACACGCACACACACACACACACACACACACACACACACACACACTCGCACAAAACACACACATACGTATACGTTTACTATAACCTCTTGTCTGTGTTTGTTTATTTGTTTCTTTTTTTCATTTATCTTTTCCCAGTTTCGACCTCACTCCTGCTGTCTGCAGCTCTCCATGCGAAAACGAGTGGCAGGCTGTGTTCCACGATCTGCAAGACCGTCTGAAAGAGATGGCCAGAGTGGAAAAGGACCATCGCGAGCAACGGCTGCCCAGAAGGAAGCGTAAGTGGAGAGAGCCGCGTCAATCCAAGACTCAGTCAAAAAAAGAGAATCAAAAACGCCAAGCGCAGTTAGAAAACAGTGGAGAACATCCTGTAGAATCACCACGTGAACCTGACAATGTTCTGTTCAAACCGGGGAACGATGAGGGATTATCTGACATCAATACTAACAACGACTGTGATGAAGTTCAGATCAGCCACGACTGTGATAGTCATGAGAGCTGGGTCCTGAATGAGATCTTGAATCATTTGAACGAGACTTGTTTCTCTGAGATAGACGACCATCAAGCGGAACCAACGCTTGCAGCAGATGTCTTGTGTGACACTGAGGAGCAAGAACACATTGGGAAACACTTCCTCACAAAACTGTTCTTGCTGGAAAAGAAACATGAAAGAATGGTGGACATTCTGCTTAAGATCATCGAAGCAGAGGGCTTAGCAGGTCAAAATGTACTAGATATTTCTGGAAACACGCCAGCAGAGTCTCTGTTGGGAGCAGAGAAAGCTTCAACTACCAGCAGCGCACACAGCAAGAAGATCAGAAGGCCGAGCACAAGAAGCATAGAAGAAGCTGACCCCCGACTTTCACGCGCTGCACCATCTTCATTGTATAGTCCGACTGTACAAACTGTGTCTCTGTCCACTGGTCAGACTTCAGGGACCAAACACGTCGCTTCTGGCGTTGGGCCTGAAACGTTCCACAGGCCGGTGACTTCCCACTCACAAATCCTACCCGATACATTACACTCACCCACGACGCATAGACAACGATCAGATACACGATTACTGTACTCCACAACTGAATCTCTCGAAACATCGCAACCCAAGTTGAAGGCGTTGTAACTGACACGAATCAACAGATGTGTACAGACTGTACCTTCAGATCTCAGATCAACACATGTACTTCGCTACAGCAGTCCAATGCCCCTGGTTGTCACAAGTGTCACAGCAGTACAGTTCGAAAGTGCAACCAAGCCAGTCTGCCCCAGAATATCCAGACCAACTCATTACATGATTCACAGGCAAATCTTAGAGAATTTCTTTCCACTGAAGAATCATGCGAAAAGTGGAATGGAACTGAAAAACAGTTCCAAGGAGACAAGTGTTTGCAAATGAAGGGTGCCCGAACAAAGTTCAATAGATATAAAGATAACTCTGCAAGTGCAAGACAAAGAAAAGATTTCAGTGGAAATTTCAATGACAGCAGTGAATCAGATTCCAACCCTGACGTAACAGATTTGAGTCAGTGCAGTGTGGGTTACGTCAGTGGTGACGAACCGAGTGACGTGGACGACAGTAACAGTCACAGATCGGTCAGATCTTTCAGTGAGCATTCAAACAACTCTTCGCCGGAGCCACCAAGTCAGGAATGGTCAGCTGTGTATCAACCACAGCACGTAAAATTATCAAAACCATCAAAGGAAATGCCGTTCCTAACTCCATGCAGAAACCATCGTCAAGTAGCATTACAAGAGAAAGTGCAGGCTGTCGACCATCACCCCTGTGACAACAATCAGACCGTAGTCTCAGACTGTTCGGACTCTGGTTCTTGTGAAACACGTCAACAGCAACTTGAGGACTTCAGACCACGTGGCAAATGTGTTCATTGCAAAGGCAAGGAGATGACAACCAGGAGGGTTCAGAAAGTAGAAGAACACAATATAAAAAACAATGTGCTTGCCAGAAGGAAAATGTCAAAAACAAATGTGACACTAAGAAAGAAAGAGTCAAATGATGTTGAACGCTCTAACGTACTGACAAATACTAAAAAGAAAAAACAAAAACAGGAACCGGCACGCAAATGTTCCATAGAAAACCAACAAATGCACGAGTCTGTGACGCCACAGAAAGCTAGAATAAGTTTTGCTGCGTTTGGAAAGCAACAGAATCAGAGCGGACATGAGGTGTCTGTAACAAAATCAGTAACCAATAAACATCAGCAAGATCAACGTCATGTCACAGCCAATACGACTACAAAACAGCCATCAGCGACATCCTGCCCAAAATCAAAACCTGATAAATCGACAGTTTGCAAAGAATTCAAACAGAAGTCTAAGAAAAGTTTGAAAACGAACCGCACTGACTCTCAAACCGCGCAACCTGAACATGTGAAACAAAGTACAGCGACAAAATCTGGGACTGCGTCATGTCATTTGAAACCAAAACGCTGTCGCAAAGTGAATGCAGGTAACGTTACTTTTACATCAAGTGAAAACGACATGGGCACAGTTAGCAAGGGGACGACATGTCGTAAAATAGGGATCGTACACAAACCCAAATCGAGCAAACAAAAGTCTACTACAAGTCTATCAAAATCTCATAGTGTGATATTGTGGCCATCCTCAGTGCACACTTGTTGCCCACGAAAATCAGTGTCGGCCATGGGAAAAACAGCTGTACATACACAAGAGTTTTCATCCACTGTACAGGGAAGAACCTGTGGGCTGACAGCTGTCCGAGCATCGTTGTCCCAACACAGATCCAAGAGTGTGCAGAAAATGTTTCCATCCTCCAGACAATCAGTACAGAAGTGTGGTGTAGACAAAGCTCATTCTCACCCCTCCTCACGTCCCCCGGCATGTAAGTCACTCAGCAGCACCAAAAAGGACTCCAGGCCCGGCAGTCTCTAAAATACAAAGCCAAACAAAAATTGTCAATTATTGCAGCCTAAATCGTATTCCTAACCGTGCCTTGATTTTCGTGCAATTGCGACATTGGGAAATGCCCCTAAAATGGTCTCATCAGCTCCGTGAATAGACGACAAGGAAGAGTTTAGTTCAGCCGAAAAAGATACAGAGCTATGCTAAAGGAAAACAGGTTTACCTTATGAGGACGCTGCTGACTCGGCGCGTTCGATGACACCTGAAGTGTGTACAGGGGCCAGACTGGTTGCACAAGCGTGAAAAAAACGCCAGGGTCAGAAAATGCCTCACCAACAGTTGGGTCTAAACAGTCGTCTGAATCTCCAACGTGGGTTCAGTATGTGAAGCAGAACACAGAGTGTACTTCCACACCCAACAATAGTAAACCATTATGTACAGCTCAGAGAGAAATCCGTGAATGCCTTTTCAGATGCTCTGGAAAGTGTTTCCCAAAGTCGCCTTTTCATGCAGATGTCCCGGTCTTTTAAGCTTCTCGTGACAGTTTTCTCTATGTCTCTGTGGGAAGTGTTGACCCCAGTGAGGCTTTTTCCCTTACAGACCTGCTGATTGCAGCTAAGTGCATTACTGAAGACACGGGCATGATGGAGTCTCTGTTGAATATGATGACAGGTCCATTGGCAGCACAAATGTCCAGCATGAATCCCCGCATCAACAAAAGAGATCAGGATGACGTCACCGAACACCACTGTTTAAAACATGCGCAGAAAAGACAGCGAAGAAAACGCTGAGATGGGGATAGAATAATTATAATAAACAAAAAACAGACCTAGATGTATGTGATGATCACACAACGATTTATTGTTCATTTATGTATAACACGACTGAAATAGTGTCTGTGTCAACATCAAAACCATGCGCACAATACCAACTGCAAAAGCATCGACAGCATTTATGCCTGTTCGTACCAAAAACTCTGCAATTGAAACTGATTCATTATGAATTGCCTGCTTTATGATTGTAACTAACAGCATTCTGTGAATCTTAAACCATGTCTTAGAGCTTTACAGAGTTGACATATTCATTATCGTAGAAGACCACTGAATTTGGGGTTCTGGGGTTTATATTATGCTACCCCTTAAAACACATAAAGGACGGGTTCGATTCTTTTGAAGCGCGTTGTTACCTAGGTTGTGAAGCTTCCAAAACAGAACCTGTTTTTTACATACATGCACATGTATTATGATGTATAGTATATCCATACTACAAAACGTCACTTTGATCTGGAATTTTTTGTGATTACACTTGTCTTTTGTTGCCTGTGAATTATGCAAAACACAAAGGACAGTTCAACAGATAGCTTAACCCCAGAATATTTGCAGCTACCCCCAATTCAACTTCTTCTACATAATGAGATGCAACTGGTTTGCCTTTGACGATGGTCTACCCGTTTAACAAACAATTATGTCTGATTTTGTTGTGCTTAGAGTTACACGGGGCCAACAGCTATAGATGTTTAATGAAGAACTGGTTCCATGAGCCAACAAAGAGTACACACAATGTTTTTTAATAAACAGTAAAGTATTAGGTAATATTTTTGTCTGTGTGTGTGTGTGTGTGTGTGTGTGTGTGTGTGTGTGAGTGAGTGACTGGATGAATGAGTGAGTGTGTGTGTGTGTTGGTGTGTGTGTGAATGACTGACTGACTGAGTGTGTGTGTGTGTGTGTGTGTGTGTGTGTGTGTGTGTGTGTGTGTGTGTGTGTGTGTGAGTGAGTGTCTGTGTGTGTGTGTGCGCGCGCGCGTATGTGTGTGTGTGAGTGATTGAGTATGTGTGTGTGAGTGCGCGTAAGTGTGTGTGCGTGCGTGCGTGCGTGCGTGCGTGTGTGTGTGTGTGTGTGTGTGTGTGTGTGATACCACATTTTGTTAGAAAAATAAATCATTTGGATGAATGACGATAATGATGACAACGATGATGACGACAACGACGATGATGATAATAACGACGACGACGACGATGATGATGATGATAGATAGATATTCCGTCGATCCGACAAATGAGTAGTAACACTGGTGTGCTCACTGTCTGGTGTGGGTCTTCAAGTGCAATACAACACTAGTCCTGGAGGCATACGTTCTTCCGCAGGCACTGTATGGGAAGGACTCTTGCAGCCTTGGGTCTGGCTTCCTATTCTGTTGAGTAACAGCTCTTCTGCGCCGTTCAAAAGGCCTTGTGCCCTGTGTGCCCTGTTGTCACCAGCCTACTCTGTTGTGGCCAGTGTCTTCCTGGTTGGTGGTCCTGTGTGCCCTGTTGTCACCAGCCTACTCTGTTGTGGCCAGTGTCTTCCTGGTTGGTGGTCCTGTGTGCCCTGTTGTCACCAGCCTACTCTGTTGTGGCCAGTGTCTTCCTGGTTGGTGGTCCTGTGTGCCCTGTTGTCACCAGCCTACTCTGTTGTGGCCAGTGTCTTCCTGGTTGGTGGTCCTGTGTGCCCTGTTGTCACCAGCCTACTCTGTTGTGGCCAGTGTCTTCCTGGTTGGTGGTCCTGTGTGCCCTGTTGTCACCAGCCTACTCTGTTGTGGCCAGTGTCTGCCTGGTTGGTGGTCCTGTGTGCCCTGTTGTCACCAGCCTACTCTGTTGTGGCCAGTGTCTTCCTGGTTGGTGGTTGTATCCCCCAGCTGATGAGGTTTCCTTTGGAGTGTCTCTGTATCGCTTCAGTAATTCTCTCTGGTCTCGGTGTCCTTGTTCAGGTCTCCCCGTATAGGAGTGTCTTTTGGGTGTGGTTGTCTTCCTTACGTACAACGTGTCCTGTCAAAGTGACGCTGGCGTTTGATCAGTACACAACTTGTTGAGGGAACGAATGCTCACATGACACACTTACTCCTCTGAAATCAACACAAATTAACGCTAAGAGAAAAGCGTACTGTAGTTGACACACTAACTCCGCTAAAATCAAAAGAAATTAACGCTAAGAAAAAAGCGTACTGTAGTTGACACACTAACTCCGCTAAAATCAAAAGAAATTAACGCTAAGAAAAAAAAACTATTGTAGTTGACACACTAACTCCGCTAAAATCAAAAGAAATTAACGCTAAGAAAAAAGCGTACTGTAGTTGACACACTAACTCCGCTAAAATCAAAAGAAATTAACGCTAAGAGAAAAGCGTATTGTAGTTGACACACTAACTCCGCTAAAATCAAAAGAAATTAACGCTAAGAGAAAAGCGTATTGTAGTTGACACACTAATTCTGCTGAAATCAACACAGATTATAGCTAAGAAACTCTGCTGAAATCAAGAGAAATTATGGCTAAGAAAAAGCGTATTGTAGTTGACACACTAACTCCGCTGAAATCAACAAAAAAATTAATACTAAGGAAAAAGCGTATTTGTAGTAGACACACTAACTCCACTGAAATCAACACAAATCATCGCTGAAAAAGAGCGTGTTGTAGTTTGATGCGTGAATCAATGCAATCAGCCCGAGAAGGTATTTAAACGTTGATTCAAAAATCAGCCCATGAGACCTTGTCTGGGAAACACTGAACGGAAATGATTTTCCACCCTGGTAACGATGTTTGTTTGTATTAATACCCCATTTCGTGAAGCTGTTGCTGAATTATTACCACGAACAGCATAGAGTTTCAGTCACTAAACTTTGGAAGTGTAATGGCAATTTTAAGTTCCCCTTTATTTTATTTTATTTTTATTATTGTTATTATTATTTTGTTATTATTATTTTTTTAAGTCGGTTTTAGAAAGGATCCTCATGCACTCTTAAAAAAGTAATAGCATGTTCAGACTGGTTGAGATCCAGTTGTTAATAGGATTGTTCTGTTCAGCTATCCCACGTGTAGTAGATTTGTTTAACAGAGCTAAGTTATATTCCTGACCCATCATCAGTCCACGATCAATCAACTAACTAACGTTTCTTTTCTTTTCGTTTTTTTTTTTTTTTGATTTTTTTTTCAGTAATCAGTGTTTCTTTCGTGTTTTTTTTGTTGTTTGTTTGTTTTTTGTTTTTTTGTTTGTTTGTTTGTTTGTTTGTTTTTTGCGCGGTCTTTTCCCTACGTTTACCAAAATCTTTGTTTACAGCTCAGTCTGACAAAAAACAAAGAACAGTTTCAGTCTTTGTTTTTCTCGACACACACCTTCCCCTTACAACTGTCATAATGTCACAGAATCATTTGTTGCGTTTCCTAGATGCTTACTTAGGGTAATGAAGGGAAACAATCGCTGTTGTGCAAGGTAATGAAATTGAAAATGATTTTTGTCCCTTGAGTAGCGTCTGCAGGCTTTAAGACAAGAACGCCCATTTGTACAAAAACGGCCGATGTACTGAAATACAGCGGGTGACCCTTGATAACGGATAAAATCTCCGGTAACCGTCCAGAATGTGGGTGTTGGTCCGCCGAGCATATTCCATAGATTATATGAGACTACCCCTGTACAGCGACGAAATCATTTTTTATCAAATTACATCCATAATAATGACTACCTGGCTGAACCTGTCTCTCAGTGAAAAAGGCTACTTACTGCGTAGCTTTCATCGGCGATCAGGCCGACTTCTTCAGCGCAACTGCTGGGTTGAGAACTGGCTTCAGTGCGCACCGTCGTGAGCGAACTCACGACAGTGCGACTGAATGAGTGAGGAGTACACCGATGGCAGGTTGTGTCGGCCCCGGTCACGGTTGAGGGTGGGGTTCCTTGCGGCGATGTAGACTGCCTCCTTTACTTCCCTCTGGAACCATTTTGCTTCTTTATCGAGAACTTGCACATTGTCCTTTTCAAAGTGGTGTTGGGTGTGGGTCAGATGTTTCCCCCACTGGAGAGGACTCACGTTTGTGTTCTTTTAATTTTTTGTTCAAGTTGCGCTCAGTTTTGCCAATATAACTATGGTCACAGTCCTGGCAGTCTGTCTTGTATATCACCCCTGATGTGTCCAGTTTGTCTGTTTTGTCTTTGGTGTGGACTAACTGGCTTCTGATGGTGTTGGTGGGCTTGGCGTGGACACTGACTCCCAACATCCTGATCTTCCTGCTGAGAGCCTCAGTGACGCCGCTGACTTATGGCATGGAGACGTGCCCTCTCGAAGGGGTTTGCCGTTCAGGGTATGGTTTTCTTGCCCCCTGGAATATCCCAGTCCCACTTTTGGTATCCCGACACACTGAGTACTTTCTTGATGTACTGCACCTCTTCTTCTCTAGCGGTGTCGATAGAGCAGATGGTCTTCACTCGGTGGGTTAGGGTGCTGATTACTCCAAGCTTGTGTTCCAGTGGCTGGTGACTGTCGAATTGTAAGTACAGGTCCGTGTGGGTCGGCTTTCTATAGACGGAGAAGGCGAGGCCTGCCTCCATCCGGGTGATGCGGGTATCCAACATCGCGACGCTGCCGTTCTCTTCTACCTCATAGGTGAGCTTGATGGCAGGGTGTTGGTTGTTGAGATGGTTCGTGAAGTTTTTGACCACCGATCTTTTCAGTACAGTCATAGTGTCGTCCATGTAGCGACCCCAGTAGCGTGGAGGAGTGTGAAACGACGCCAAAGCTTTCTCCTCGAAGTTTTCCATAAAGAGGTTGGCGACAATGGGACTCACAGGGGACCCCATGGCTGCACCCTCCACTTTTATGATAAAAGTCAAACACGCACGCGCGCGCGCGTGCACACACACACACATATGCACGCGTGCCTCAACATGAAACAATTCCCACTTTTGACGTTGTTTAATTAAGACGGCAGACAAAAAGATAAACACATTTTTACGAATGTTACTGCCACAGCGCTCTTGGTAAAGTTTTCCAACATTATTTCTTGTTAGTTCATTTATGTAATTACATATCAAAAAGAACAGAAAAACCGTGAAGCCCACACCCCCATTTTTGTTGAAAGTTCTACATACGTCGTCTAGATCACCTCCTATCCCTTGTGGATTTTCTGTATTGTTCATGAACAGCTTAGCTCAGCGACACGCAATGACTTGTCTCGAAACCGAAAGTATATCGAAAGAGCGCGTTACGTCAATATGTATATGACGTCATTTGGCCATGACTTCGACTACAAAATACGTCACAAATGTACGTCACTAACATCCACGTCATGCCATCAGATTCGCCTGTTTGTTTTTGTCGGACACGTTGAGGGGCCGCATCCCGTATACTTTCAATAGGAATCAGCAATCATAATTGTGTGAAACACCGTGCACTCAATCGTCCGTAGCTTTTTACCAAAAACTGGACACGGGAAGACGTAGGCCTAACATTTCAGACTTAAGTTTTTGCTTTAGTTTTCGTTTTTAGTCACAGGAGTGGTAAGCCTAACATTTCAGACTAAGTTTTTCTTTTACTAGTTTTCGGTTTTTTTGTCAAGGGAGTGGAAAACCTAACATTTCAGACTAAGTCGGCTTTCAAACCTATTGCACAGCCATGGCAGTCAACCTAAAACCTAACACCTTTTATCAAAAGAGGGATCGACTCCTCCGTCTTCGGAAAGAGGCTGAAAAAGAGCATGAGGTGCTTAGCCGGATCCTTTTGAAGTACTCGCCTCTTGATGCGGATGGGACGTGTTTCGACGAAACCAAGGAGAGAGAAGTGGTGACTATGGAGCGAAAGAAACGTGCCACAAAGGAGAGACTGATGAAGGAGTGGGGGTCTCGTCATCCCAAGGTAGAGAGATGTTGTTATTCTATACAATGGTTATAGTCAAAGTGTACCACTGTGACGAAACATTTATACAGACACAGACATGCACATACTCATACTCATGCACGCACGCACACACGCACGCATGCACACACAAACGCGCGCGCGCGCACACACACACACACACACACACACACACACACACACACACACACACACACACACCACGCACGCACACATTCACAAATTTAAATGTTCAGTAATTATTTTATCTACGTGCTGGGAATTACTGATTATAGGTATTTCCCCTAACCACAACATCTTTTTTTCCACAGCGTTGTCTCCATAAAGGTGTTTCGGTTGTATTTGTGTTGTTTCAGACCAAACAGCTAATTCTGCCGAACAAATGTTGTTTGTTTGCTTGACTGCCTTTCTGTGTTTTGTTGTTGTTTTGTTGGTTTGTGCTTTCGTGGCAAGGGAGACGACCTTGCTGTCGCTCTCTTAGGATTGCAGATACGTAGCAGCAGCCCTTGGCAGTCGTTTTCTTTGTTTTATCATTATCTTATAGTTGTTATTACATTATCATTATACAAGTATTGTTACTATTATTGTTACTATTGTTTTCTTTTTTCGCCCCATTTTCTATGCCACTTTCCTGGCTACAGAAGCTGGGGCAGGTGTTTTTTTTTTTAAATTTTTTTTTTTTTTTTTTACAATGCGATGATGATGATGTCGATGAAGATGATAGTCATGATGCTATGGAGTTCCATCTAGGATTGAGACTGCGTGACAGGGCTGTACTCTACGCTTACTATCATAATATATCCTGGCGTCAACCAGGCCCGAGAGATACAGACACCTGCAGTGCTGGTCAGAAGATTTGAGCAACACCCACAATGACGCATCCGTGAAGTGGATGAGACCCGACTGTGTGGTCCCAGTCTTCCCAATGAGCCCAGAGCACGCCCAACTCTGGTAGGAGCTGGTTGGAGCCGAAAAATCCCCAAATGAGTTAATTGTTACTAGTATTATTCCTGAGTGTTTTCTTGGAGAGGAGAGGGCCTAGCAGCATTGGGTGATCCTGTTGTGTTTTCTGTAACACAAGTTTTAGGAGGTTAAGCTGGAGGACCAGGGATCGCTGTTTCTCTGACCTCTACCCTTTAACCTCTTTGGCTTGGTTACAGCTGTTATGATATTACTGTCACTAAAGAACTTACCCTTCAACCTGTCTTCATTATAGTGATTATGATGTAATCACTAAAGAACTTACCCTTCAACCTGTCTTCTCTATAGCTATTATATATTACTGTCACTAAAGAATTTACCCTTCAACCTGCCTGTCTTGGTGATATTTATTATGATATTACTGTCACTAAGGAACTTCACTACGAATGGTTCAAACAGGTGATCGCGATCGACTCCAAATCCATGGTGCCCCCAATAGAGCCAGAGCCCAAAGTGAGTGAGAAACCCGCCGGCGTAGATGGAGGAGACAAGTCACCCACCTTTGTCCACACCACCCGACTGGCCGCCTGGAGGGCCACCCGGTACAAGGGCAAGGGCGGGGTGAAAGTGGATAGCCAGGGGACTGACGGAGAAAACCCCATCCAGGGTCTGACCTACCCTCAGTTCTTGCAACGAGTGGCTACTGCTCGGGCCGATGGTGACACTGAAGTGGTCAGTGGGCTTACTTCATTCCCTAGTGTGGTAACGTGTTGTTCTGGATGGTTGGATAGTTGGTGGGCTGGCTTGGTTAATTGGTTGGTTGGTTGGTTGGTTGGTTAGTTGGATAGTTAAATTGGTTGGTTGGGTTGTTGGTTTATATATTTATTTTCTGTCCTTTTTCTTTCATTTTTTTCCTTTTCGTTTGTTGTTTTTGGTTGTTTTAGATCGTTTTGTGTGTATTGTTCTATTTGATTGTGGTTGCTTGACTCATTGTTTGGTAGTCAGTTTTGCTGATGATTTAGTGTATATAAGGGGGTTGAGAGTTGCGGGGTGCGTGTGTTCGTGCTGGCGTGTGTGCAAGTGTACATTCACCAAGTTGCTCGACGGCCCTTACCATACATATAGTCCACAAATTCACCAGTTCCAATACCATCTTTCTCAAGTTGCTAGCCTGCCATTATGATATATAGTCCACCAGTTTGCCGAATAGTACTGTAGCTTACTATGACTGTGTCTGGTCCATCCACTAGGTAGAAAATCGGCTTGGAGGGGTGTCCCGAGTGGGAGGCTTTCCCTTAGTGTTCCCGTACGTCAGAAAACCAGTCAAGCGACCAGTGGGGCACGGACTGCACGAGCCCTTGCGGAGGACAGAGGACGAACCGGTCGCCGCCACGAAAGCACAATCAGCGCCCAAGAAAAAGATTCTGCCCAAGAAGAGGATCAAGAAGGTAATGATAGTAATATTTTGTGACAACAGCATCAGCAACAACAGCAACAATAACAGCAATAACAACAACAGTCATCATCGTCATCATCATCAAGTGCCTTGCCACACGGCATTGGCGATCATGGCCCTCCATATGTATCTATCCCTTGTTGCCGCAAGCACATCTTCCACCCTGTCTGTCTTCAGCCACTGCAATTCCGTTCAATGTTTTTTCCCTGGGTCTACCCGGCGCTCTCTTTCCCTCCAGCTTTCCTGTACAACAACAGTAATACTGCTAAAACCACTGACAATCCAAGATCTTTCCAGTGGCTAGGGTTTGTGTGCTGGTACGGGGCTTGTGCCAAGATCGTTTTGGATCTTACCCATCACATCCCCTTATGGGGATGCCGGGGGCTCTTACAGTATAAATAGTATCCTCACCTTCAGAAAATTATGTGCTAGAAATTTCCTTTTTTCTCTCATTCTCTTTGTTTCTGTTTTGTTCCTTTGCTTCCTGTCATTTTTTCCTAACATTTTCTGCCTTAATGGTCCATTCACCTGTATGTGTTCGATAAAGTCTTGCGTACGTTTTCTTACGATTGATCATTTGGTTTATGTATTAAATTCAGTTCATTTTTGGCTCTAGGGAGGTGAGATATGTGGAAGCAATTTTAGGTAATTTATGCTCGTTTTTAGAGATGTTTTGGTATCCTTATGTATGCTTAAATTTGTATTCAGTTACACTTTTTTAAATCCCCTGTGCGATAAATTGGATAAAGTGGTCAACGCCGGGGGCATGTCCTTAGATTATGTGCACAAATGTATTGATATGTATATTTAATTTTCTATTTTTTTTTCCCTGTTAAAGTTTTGTATGTTTTGAAGCAATTATAGCCCTGACATGTCTCTACGCAGTCGGCTGGGGTTTAAACAAAAACAACAATAACAGTAACCCATCACATGCCATCTGTGGTCAGTGCATAAGAATTTATGCGAAGCACGGAGACGTCATCTTGAGAAACTAAAAAGTGAAACCGAACAACAACAACAATAGTAGCAGCAATCACGTTAATGACAATACTACAATTAATTAACAAACAAAAACAATTACAGAAGGGGCAGCCACAACACTACCATAAATTATTACGGTACTACTTTTAACTGGATAACAATTGCAAAAACAACAGCAGTAGCAACATCAAAAACAA
Source organism: Monoplex corrugatus (assembly GCA_030674185.1). Lineage (NCBI taxonomy): Eukaryota > Metazoa > Mollusca > Gastropoda > Littorinimorpha > Ranellidae > Monoplex > Monoplex corrugatus. The sequence continues at coordinate 58,656,318 of JAPXFY010000025.1, forward strand.
CACTACTGCTAACTACCCAAAACTATAAGGACAGCAACAACAGTACCAACTTATAAATAACAAATACAACAACAGCAACAATAACACCACTAATTACTAAAAAAAAAACAGTGATGACAACAACGGCAGGAGCAACAATAACAACAGAAGCAACAGCAACAACAACACTACTTTTAGTACTAACCATTCAACGGCAATAGCAGTAACATCAACAACAACGCTGCAATTATCAACTGCTGAACAGCAACACTCACAATATGAGGAAGAGCAACAATATCACTTATGCAGACTGCTATCACCACCATCACCACCATCACCACCATCACATCATCACCACCATCACCACCATCACCGATGCTTTGGGGACATTTTCAATACCCATTTCCCACTCGCCATTCTAACAGCCAGACCTTGTTTTTGGATCCAGGTTTTTGGTGGAAAAAAACAAAAACCCTCAGGAGGTCCTGTTTGCAGCACGAAATTGATCCCACGGCAATAGGGGACTGTCCCTGGCAAGAAAATTCCACCTTTCGCCAGGTAATCAAGGCTGTCCCTGGCAAGAAAGTTCCACCTTTTCGCCAGGTAATCAAGGCTGTCCCTGGCAAGAAAGTTCCACCTTTCGCCAGGTAATCAAGGCTGCCCTGGCAAGAAATGTCCACCTTTTCGCCAGGTAATCAAGGCTGTCCATGGCAAGAAAGTTCCACCTTTCGCCAGGTAATCAAGGCTGTCCATGGCAAGAAATGTCCACCTTTCGTCGTGTAATCAAGGCTGTCCATGGCAAGAAAATTCCAACTTTCGCCAGGTAATCAAGGCTGTCCCTGGCAAGAAAATTCCATCTTTCGCCAGGTAATCAAGGCTGTCCCTGGCAAGAAAATTCCATCTTTCGCCAGGTAATCAAGGCTGTCCCTGGCAAGAAATGTCCACCTTTCGCCAGGTAATCGAGGCTGTCCCTGGCAAGAAAATTCTACCTTTCGTCAGGTAATCAAGGCTGTCCCTGGCAAGAAATGTCCACCTTTCGCCAGGTAATCGAGGCTGTCCCTGGCAAGAAAATTCTACCTTTCGTCAGGTAATCAAGGCTGTCCCTGGCAAGAAATGTCCACCTTTCGTCGTGTAATCAAGGCTGTCCATGGCAAGAAAATTCCAACTTTCGCCAGGTAATCAAGGCTGTCCCTGGCAAGAAAATTCCATCTTTCGCCAGGTAATCAAGGCTGTCCCTGGCAAGAAAATTCCATCTTTCGCCAGGTAATCAAGGCTGTCCCTGGCAAGAAATGTCCACCTTTCGCCAGGTAATCGAGGCTGTCCCTGGCAAGAAAATTCTACCTTTCGTCAGGTAATCGAGGCTGTCCCTGACAAGAAAATTCCATCTTTCGCCAGGTAATCAAGGCTGTCCCTGGCAAGAAAATTCTACCTTTCGTCAGGTAATCAAGGCTGTCCCTGGCAAGAAAATTCTACCTTTCGTCAGGTAATCAAGGCTGTCCCTGGCAAGAAAATGCCACCTTTCGTCAGGCAATCAAATTGTAGAAAAGTACAAAAATACTCATAGAAGGAAAACAGGGTAAAATGTGGCGCCATGCATGTCAACATTCTTGGATAGGGTAATCTGTATTACATGTGTACAGATTTCCATCGTGAATCCAAAGCAACAAGAACATACATGTAAACAAAACAAAACCTCAGGCCAAACGAATCTTGCTGAACTCAACTTAAACTAGCCTAAATGGGCGCTGTGGTTGTGTAGGTAAACGTCAGTCTTCCAGTCCTCCGGTCGGAAGGTCCAGAGTTCGATTCGCCTAGGCACCTCCACCTTGTAGGTAAAGGGTGGAGACTTTTCTGATCTTCCAGGTCAATATGTGTATAGACCTGCCAATGCCTGAACCTTCTTCATATGTATCCTCATGCAGGGTATCAAATATGTACGTTTCTCCCTGTGGGGATACTAGTAGAAATAGTATTCCCACCTTCTGGAAATTCTGTGCTAGAAATTTCCTCTTTTCTGTCACTCTCTTTGTTTCTGCCTTGTTTCTTTGCTTTCTGTCATTTCTTCCTATCATTTTGTGCCTTGCTGGTCCATTCACCTGTCTGTGTTCCATAAAGTCTTGCGTACTTTCTCTTAGGATTGACAACAGGGTACATGTATTAAGCACATTTTTGGCTCTAGGGAAATGAGATATGCAGAAGCAATTTTGGATAACTTAGGCCTATTTTTATGTATGTTTTGGTGTCCTTAGTTATGTTCAAGTTTGTATTCAGGTATGTTTTTTTAAATCCCTCGTGCGATAAATTGGACGGAGTGGTCAACGCCAGGGGCATCTCTTTGGATTATGTGCACAAATGCATTGATATGTTTACTTAAATTTCTTTTTTTTTCTTCCTGTTGACGTATTGTGTATGTTTTGAAACGAGTTATAGCCCCGATATAGCTCTACGCAGTCGGCTGGGCTTTAAACAAAAATAACAGTAACAGTAAAAAAATAACAGTAAAATGCACATTAAAGATCCTGTAATCATGTCAGTGTCCGTTGGTTTACGGAGACAGGAAAACACCTAGTGTGCAGGCTCACCGGCGACAGAGTACCAAGATTGTGCAGCAACAATAAAAAAAAAAAATTTAAAAAGGGGGGAGGGGAGCGGTGGCTTGTTTATGGTTTTCAGCACTCACCCACGTCAATGTAAGATAACAGAAACAAAACCTGCCTGTTTATGGTTTTCAGCACTCACCCAAGTCAGTGTAAGATAACAGAAACAAAACCTGCCTATTTATGGTTTTCAGCACTCACCCAAGTCAATGTAAGATAACAGAAACAAAACCTGCCTGTTTATGGTATTCAGCACTCACCCAAGTCAATGTAAGATAACAGAAACAAAACCTGCCTGTTTATGGTTTTCAGCACTCACCCAAGTCAATGTAAGATAACAGAAACAAAACCTGCCTGTTTATGGTTTTCAGCACTCACCCAAGTCAATGTAAGATAACAGAAACAAAACCTGCCTATTTATGGTTTTCAGCACTCACCCAAGTCAATGTAAGATAACAGAAACAAAACCTGCCTATTTATGGTTTTCAGCACTCACCCAAGTCAGTGTAAGATAACAGAAACAAAACCTGCCTATTTATGGTTTTCAGCACTCACCCAAGTCAATGTAAGATAACAGAAACAAAACCTGCCTGTTTATGGTTTTCAGCACTCACCCAAGTCAATGTAAGATAACAGAAACAAAACCTGCCTATTTATGGTTTTCAGCACTCACCCAAGTCAATGTAAGATAACAGAAACAAAACCTGCCTATTTATGGTTTTCAGCACTCACCCAAGTCAGTGTAAATAACAGAAACAAAACCTGCCTATTTATGGTTTTCAGCACTCACCCAAGTCAATGTAAGATAACAGAAACAAAACCTGCCTGTTTATGACAAAAAATGGCCTGTTTATGGACAAAAAATGGCCTGTTTATGGACAAAATATGGCCTGTTTATGGACAAAATATGGCCTGTTTATGGACAAAAAATGGCCTGTTTATGGACAAAAAATGGCCTGTTTATGGACAAAAATGGCCTGTTTATGGTTTTCAGCACTCACCCAAGTCAATGTAAGATAACAGAAACAAAAAAGGCCTGTTTATGACAAAAAATGGCCTGTTTATGGACAAAAAATGGCCTGTTTATGGACAAAAAATGGCCTGTTTATGGACAAAAAATGGCCTGTTTATGGTTTTCAGCACTCACCCAAGTCAATGTAAGATAACAGAAACACAAAATTGCCTGTTTCTGGACAAAAAAATGGCCTGTTTATGGACAAAAAAATGGCCTGTTTATGGACAAAAAATGGCCTGTTTATGGTTTTCAGCACTCACCCAAGTCAATGTAAGATAACAGAAACAAAAAAATGGCCTGTTTATGACAAAAAAATGGCCTGTTTATGGACAAAAAAATGGCCTGTTTATGGACAAAAAATGGCCTGTTTATGGTTTTCAGCACTCACCCAAGTCAATGTAAGATAACAGAAACAAAAAAATGGCCTGTTTATGACAAAAAAATGGCCTGTTTATGGACAAAAAAATGGCCTGTTTATGGACAAAAAATGGCCTGTTTATGGTTTTCAGCTGTCCCTCCGGTCAAAACGGCCTGTCCGTATTGTGATAGATGGAAAGTCGGCGTCTCCATGGGAAGAGGTTTCCCACACCACGCTGAGTTCAGTGTGTTCATGGTGTTCCATACAGGCTCGACAGCCCGTTACAAAGCAGTGGATAGACCCGACTGTGCTCAAGGTGTGTGTGTATGTTGTGTGCGTGTGTGTGTATGTAAATGATTGTGAGTGTGCGTGCGTATGTGTGTGTCTGAGTGTGAGTGTGAGTGTGTGTGTGTGTGTGTGTGTGTGTGTGTGTGTGTGTGTGTGTGTGTGTGTGGTGTGTGTGTGTGTGTGTGTGTGTGTGTGTGTGTGTGTGTGTGAGAGAGAGAGAGAGAGAGAGAGAGAGAGAGACACACACACATACACACACAGAAACCAGGATATATTTCACTACTCAAAGATAATAGCATTATGTCCTAGTAGACCAGTCCTCTATCTAGTCCTTGCTATTTTACAGACACAGAGAGAGAGAGACACACACACAAGAGACACAGAGAGACAGAATATAGATTGGTTCGGGCGATCGGAAAAAAATCTCCTCTCTTTACCCACTGGGTGATACACAACCAGGTTCAAATCCAGACCTTTGAATTGAAAGTCCATTGTCGTAACCAGTCGACCATCACGCGCATCTTCAGAAGGGAAGAAGGAATAGAACAACCAGCAGATCTAACGTATGCTGGGAGCTCTTATAAAGAAGCAGGTGCACAAAAACGATCACGGCAATCTTCTAACCGAATGCACACCTGTACTGAACAGATGGAGGGAATACAAGGACTTACATAATTACAAGCTCCATCCAGCTCCCTGCGTCATCGCCAAAGTTCAGAAAAGCACCAGAGAGGCTGAAGAACTCTGGACAAAACAAGACGAGATCAGGGAGCAGTACGAAATGTAAAGGCAGTGAAATCACCTGCTGTGGCCAGTATTCTGTCCAACATTCAGCTGTTGCATCATGATGGAAAACCCCAATATCAGAATGGTCACTACCGGAATTTTATCGATTGAAGAAAGCGTTCGACAGAGTTTGGTAGGAAGGCCTTCGGCAAGTCGTGAGGGGCTTCAACATGAAAGTCGCCAGGCATTGTGTAACAACTCAGGCACCGCATTGCTTTTAAACAGTCAACGAGAACAGTTTTTCCAAACCACAGTCAAAGCATTGTCTGCCATCACCAGTCTTGTTCAACGTCCTTCTGGAAGAGATCACGCAGAAAACCATGCTCATCCACCGCACCTTCGTCTCTGTTGATGACAAATGCTTCTGCAGCCTATGGTTTGCTGATGACACTGATCTCGGCGGACGCCTATACGAAACCGTAGGGGCTCAGGGATGTATAAAAATTGAAGATATATAACGAGAAAAGCAAAGTCACGGGAGCAGTGCAAAAGTCTACATGAATTGTCAAAAACTTGAAGACGTCAGTAGTTTCAAGTACCACAGACCTACCTGGCAACATCAGGACAGGAATACGTACCAGGCCAGACTTAGCAGAATCTTGAGAGGCAACACCACCAAGTGGTCTTCGTCCTCTTCTGTGGATGTGGCATTTGGAAACTGCTTGCTTACTGAGATAACAGAATGCAGGCCATTGAGACCCAGACCCCTGGAAAACTGCTTTCATATTCTGTCTTGACAATAACACGAATAAGTACATGTAGAACAAGATTAACACCTAATTTGGCCCATATGAACAGCTTCTGGCAAACTGTGACTCGACCCAGGCTGGCATGGTTTAGTCAACTAAGAAAGCTGGTGGATAGGGTGAGGGAGTCAAAGGGTTACGTTTTTGCTTTGCTAGCATGGTTGACAATACAGGATGCTGGTGGACAGGGTGCAGGAGTCGAAGAGTCGAGATGACATTTAAAAAAGGATCTGGTTACCGGACGTTCAAAAGTTGGTTCCGTGGTGTTCAGATGTTGAACGTGGCAACCAACGGAAAACTAGTCAGACACGTGCTGACAGTATTGTGCTGTCACAATATCATGCAGGGAAAAACAATAACTAATCACAGTCACCGTCATGCTTGTAATCCTATTGTTGGACTGTTCAACGGCGTTTTGATTATTGGAGTACTTGCACTTTCTTATACCAGACACCATGAAAGTTGCAGAACGCCAATACTAAACAACGCATTGCTGCTGTTGTAGTTGTGTTGAGCTCATATTTTCTAATGCATAAAAGAAAAGTGGTAGTACGCCTTGATAATGTAGTTGGCTCTTTTTCAATGTCAGGTGCCGAGAAGCAAGTACAGCGTCTGGCGTCGTTCCCACGACGCGTCCTGCCAAACAGACCCCATTGTGGAAAAGACCCCCGAGCTGACGGAAGCGGCAGTGACGGAGGACTGGAAGTTTCTCCGTAACGAGACACTGGGTCTCCTGACACCGGAAGCGAGCGGGTCAGTGTGCTTAGCGTTCGGATCTGAGGCTGCGTTGTTTTACCCTTGTGAGCCCCCTCAGTCTGTTCTGCCATTTTACCCTTGTGAGCCCCCTCAGGCTGTTCTGCCATTCTTTTATGATCGTGATTAAATTATTATGCCCCGTGCTGCAACACGACAGTAGGGTTGCTCAGTTACTTGTTTTTTGTGTGTCCATTACACCACTGGCATGTACAGCAGCTTCACAGATTCTTCAGTTCTTTCTGTAGGGCAACCTCAGATGTCTCTCAGGGCCTCGCCTTCTTCTGATATTATTCCCTAGATGTGCGGGGTTCCTCTTTTGTCTTTCTTTTGGTGACCAGTAAAGGACAGTCCGGGTAATGTTATCCTGCAGTCTTGGGGTAGTGTTATCCTGCTGTCTTGGGGTAGTGTTATCCCGCTGTCTTGGGGTAGTGTTATCCTGCTGTCTTGAGGTAGTGTTATCCCGCTGTCTTGGGGTAATGTTATCCTGCTGTCTTGGGGGAGTGTTTATTCTGCTGTCTTGGGGTAGCGTTATCCTGCTGTCTTGGGGGAGTGTTATCCCGCTGTCTTGGGGTAGTGTTATCCTGCTGTCTTGGGGTAGTGTTATCTTGCTGTCTTGGGGTAGTATTATCCCGCTGTCTTGGTCTTGGGTAGTGTTATCCTGCTGTCTTGGTCTTGGGGTAGTGTTATCCCGCTGTCTTGGTCTTGGGGTAGTGTTATCCTGCTGTCTTGGGGTAGTGTTATCCTGGTGTCTTGGTCTTGGGGTAGTGTTATCCTGCTGTCTTGGGGTAGTGTTATCCCGCTGTCTTGGGGTAGTGTTATCCTGCTGTCTTGGGGAGTGTTATCCTGCTGTCTTGGTCTTGGGGTAGTGTTATCCCGCTGTCTTGGTCTTGGGGGAGTGTTATTCTGCTGTCTTGGGGTAGCGTTATCCTGCTGTCTTGGGGAGTGTTATCCCGCTGTCTTGGGTAGTGTTATCCTGCTGTCTTGGGGTAGTGTTATCTTGCTGTCTTGGGGTAGTATTATCCCGCTGTCTTGGTCTTGGGGTAGTGTTATCCTGCTGTCTTGGTCTTGGGGTATGTGTTATCCCGCTGTCTTGGTCTTGGGGTAGTGTTATCCTGCTGTCTTGGGGTAGTGTTATCCTGGTGTCTTGGTCTTGGGGTAGTGTTATCCTGCTGTCTTGGGGTAGTGTTATCCCGCTGTCTTGGGGTAGTGTTATCCTGCTGTCTTGGGGGAGTGTTATCCTGCTGTCTTGGTCTTGGGGTAGTGTTATCCCGCTGTCTTGGTCTTGGGGTAGTGTTATCCTGCTGTCTTGGGGGAGTGTTATCCTGTTGTCTTGAGGTAATGTTATCCTGTTTGTCTTGGGGTAGTGTTATCCTGTGTCTTGGGGTAGTGTTATCCTGCTGTCTTGGCGTAGTGTTATCCTGCTGTCTTGGGGTAGTGTTATCCTGCTGTCTTGGGGTAGTGTTATCCACTGCTGTGTTGGGGTAGTGTTATTCTGCTGTCTTGGGGTAGTGTTATCCGCTGCTGTCTTGGGGTAGTGTTATCCTGCTGTCTTGGTCTTGGGGTAGTTTTATCCTGCTGTCTTGGGGTAATGTTATCCTGCTTTGTCTTGTCTTGGGGTAGTGTTATCCGCTGTCTTGATCTTGGGGTAGTGTTATCCTGCTGTCTTGGTCTTGGGGTAGTGTTATACTGCTTTCTTGGGTCTTGGGGTAGTGTTATACTGCTGTCTTGGTCTTGGGGTAGTGTTATCCTGCTGTCTTTGGGTAGTGTTATCCCGCTGTCTTGGTCTTGGGGTAGTGTTATCCTGCTGTCTTGGGGTAGTGACTGGTTTGGGTAGTGTTATCCCTGATGTTCCGTGTCTTGGGTAGTGTTATCCTGCTGTCTTGGGGTAGTGTTATCCTGCTGTCTTGGGTAGCTTGTGTCTTGTGTGTATCCTGCTCTGGTCTTGGGTAGTGTTATCTTGCTGTCTTGGGGTAGTGTTATCTTGCTGTCTTGGTCTTGGGGTAGTGTTATTTTGCTGTCTTGGGGTAGTGTTATCTTGCTGTCTTGGGGTAGTGTTATCCTGCTGTCTTGGTCTTGGGGTTAGTGTTATCCTGCTCTCTTGGTCTTGGGGTAGTTTTATCCCGCTGTCTTGGGGTAGTGTTATCCTGCTGTCTTGGTCTTGGGGTAGTGTTAACTTGCTGTCTTGGGGTAGTTTTATCTTGCTGTCTTGGTCTTGGGGTAGTGTTATCTTGCTGTCTTGGGGTAGTGTTATCCTGCTGTCTTGGGGTAGTGTTATCTGCTGTCTTGGTCTTGGGGTAGTGTTATCCTGCTGTCTTCGTCTTGGGGTAGTGTTATCCTGCTGTCTTCGTCTTGGGGTATGTGTTATCCTCTCTGTCTTGGGGTAGTGTTATCCCCTGTCTTGGGGTAGTGTTAACCTGATGTCTTGGTCTTGTCGTAGTGCTGTTCTTGGGGTATGTTATCCTGCTTGTCTTGGTCTTGGGGTAGTGTTATCCCGCTGTCTTGACTTGGGGTAGTGTTATCCTGTCTGTTTGGTCTTGGGTTGTTAGTCTTGGTAGTTTATACTGCTGTCTTGTCTTGGGGTAGTGTTATCCTGCTGTCTTGGTCTTGGGGTAGTGTTATCCGTGTCTTGTCTTGGGGTAGTGTTATCTCTCTTGGGTAGTTATCTTGGTCTTGGGGTAGTGTTATCCTGCTGTCTTGGGGTAGTGTTATCCTCTGCTGTCTTGGGGTAGTGTTATCCGCTGTCTTGGTCTTGGGGTAGTGTTATCCTGCTGTCTTGGTTTGTGGGGTAGTGTTATCTGCTGTCTTGTTGGGTAGTGTATCTGCGTCTTGGTAGTGTTATCCTGCTGTCTTGGGTAGTGTTATCCTGCTGTCTTGGGGTAGTGTTATCTGTGTCTTGGGTAGTGTTATCCTGTGTCTTTGGGTAGTGTTATCTGCTGTCTTGGGGTAGTGTTATCCTGCTGTCTTGGTCTTGGGGTAGTGTTATCTGCTGTCTTTGGGGTAGTGTTATCTGCTGTCTTGGGGTAGTGTTATCCTGCTGTCTTGGGGTAGTGTTATCCTGCTTGTCTTGGGTAGTGTTATCCTGCTGTCTTGGGGTAGTGTTATCCTGCTGTCTTGGGGTAGTGTTATCCTGCTGTCTTGGGGTAGTGTTATCTGCTGTCTTGGGGTAGTGTTATCCTTGCTGTCTTGGGGTAGTGTTATCCTGCTGTCTTGGGGTAGTGTTATCCTGCTGTCTGGTCTGGGTAGTGTATCCTGCTGTCTTGGGTAGTGTTATCCTGCTGTCTTGGTCTTGGGGTAGTGTTATCCTGCTGTCTTGGGGTAGTGTTATCCTGCTGTTTGGGGTGTGTTATCCTGCTGTCTTGGAGTTAGTTATCCTCGTCTGTCTTGGGGTAGTGTTATCCCTGCTGATCTTTGGTCTTGGGGTAGTGTTATCCTGCTGTCTTGGGTAGTGTTATCTGCTGTCTTGGGGTAGTGTTATCCTGCTGTTTTCTGGGGTAGTGTTATCCTGCTGTCTTGGTTGGGTTAGTGTATCCTTGTCTGGTCTTGGGGTAGTGTTATCCTGCTGTCTTGGGGTAAGTGTTATTCCGCTGTCTTGGGGTAGTTGTTCTCTGTCTGTCTTGGGGTAGTGTTATCCTGCTGTCGTTGGGGTAGTGTTATCCTGCTTATGTCTTGGGGTAGTGGTATCCCTGTCTTGGTCTTGGGGTAGTGTTATCTTGCTGTCTTGGGGTAGTGTTATCCTGCTGTCTTGGGTAGTGTTATCCTGCTGTCTTGGGGTAGTGTTATCCTGCTGTCTTGGGGTAGTGTTATCCTGCTGTCTTGGGGTAGTGTTATCCTGCTCTGGTCTTGGGGTAGTGTTATCATGCTGTCTTGGGGTAGTGTATTCTTGCTGTGTTGGGGTAGTGTTATCTGCTGTCTTGGGGTAGTGTTATCCTGCTGTTTGGGGTAGTGTTATCTGCTGTCCTGGGGTAGTGTTATCCTGCTGTCTTGGTGGTAGTGTTATCCTGCTGTCTTGGGGTAGTGTTATCCTGCTGTCTTGGGGTAGTGTTATCCTGCTGTCTTGGGGTAGTGTTATCCTGCTGTTTAGGGTAGTGTTATCCTGCTGTCTTGGGGTAGTGTTATCCTGCTGTCTTGGTCTTGGGTAGTGTTATCCTGCTGTCTTGGAGTGTGTTATCCTGCTGTCTTGGGTGGGTTATCCTGCTGTCTTGGAGTAATATTATCCTGCTGTCTATGGGTAGTGTTTCCCGCTGTCTTGGGGTAGTGCTATCCTGCTGTCTTGGGGTAATGTTATCCTGCTGTCTTGGGGTAGTGTTATCCTGCTGTCTTGGGGTAATGTTATCCTGCTGTTTTGGGGTAATGTTATCCTGCTGTCTTGGGGTAGTGTTATCCTGCTGTCTTGGGGTAGTGTTATCCTGCTGTCTTCTGGTTGTGTTATCCTGCTGTCTTGGGGTAGTGTTATCCTGCTGTCTTGGGGTAGTGTTATCCTGCTGTCTTGGTGTAGTGTTATCCCGCTGTCTTGGGGTAGTGTTATCTCGCTGTCTTGGGTAGTGTTATCCTGCTGTCTTGGGATAATGTTATCCTGCTGTCTTGGGGTAGTGTTATCCTGCTGTCTTGGGGTAGTGTTATCCTGCTGTCTTCTGGTAGTGTTATCCTGCTGTCTTGAGGTAGTGTTATCCTGCTGTCTTGGGGTAGTGTTATCCTGCTGTATTTGGGTAGTGTTATCCTGCTGTCTTGGGGTAGTGTTTTCCTGCTGTCTTGGTCTTGGGGTAGTGTTATCCTGCTGTCTTCTGGTAGTGTTATCCTGCTGTCTTGGGGTAGTGTTATCCTGCTGTCTTGGGGTAGTGTTATCCTGCTGTCTTGGGGTAGTGTTATCCTGCTGTCTTGGGGTAGTGTTATCCTGCTGTCTTTGGATGATATGCCGAATCCATCTCCATCGTCTTTTTAAGGTAACGGTCTCCATACTTTCTTGATTGCATTGGGTGAGTGCCTGCTGATTAGAGATAGTGTTGGGTCAGAAGAGTTGTAAGAGTCTTTGGAGGTATACCTTGTGTGGAAGATTGATAGCTTGGTAAGGTCACACTCTGTCATCCTCCACCAATCTGAGTGTAAAGTAGGGTGGAAAGAATGCAGCTCCGGTGCAGTCTCAGGTTGGTGTTGGTGCTGGACGAGAGAGAAGGGTTATCTCCACACGTTGTTCAGCATACTGAAGGTATTTCTGGCCTTGCTGAATCAGCTTTTGTTGAAAGCATTGCCTGCTCCTTTGTCATGTCTGATAGTGCTACCGTAGTAGGCCAACTCTTTAGCTGTGGATAGGTCAATGTTGCATAGCTGTGCTTTTATATCAGCTGGACTCCTGAGGTACGTATTTTTGCAGATGGACAACACACTTTAGTCAGAAGTAACCCTCTCTCTTGTCTTTTCTTTTTACACAGATGATTCATGTCGTTTGGTTTTTAGCAGTCCCGTTTAAAGTTAATGATAATAACAATAATAAAAAGATAAACTTTCTGAAGAAAAAAAAAACACAACAAAATAGTTTATCTGCAGAATCTGAGGCTTAGTCCAGGTTGTTAAAGTTTTGATCTCCCCTCAGTGTTTTCTTGGAGTGTTTATTGGTCTTCAGTATACGGAGATCAAGAGTTGTATCCCATGCTCCACATAAAGTCCACACAGCAGTGACCAGTACCATGTATCTTTATAGTTTGAAAGCATGGATTGGTTGTTATCGTTTAAATTACAGGATGGAAAACCGACCTCCATGCAGTTTTCTTGCAATAGGCATACTTTTCAGTCAGTACTTAACAGTAGTGTGTTGTGATTTAGTTGAATATAAGTTTATCATATTTTTTTTTTATTTATTTGTTTGTACATCTGTTAATTATTTGGATGAGGGATTAGTAGTTTTCCACTGCAGCCCGCAATTCAGGTTAGATGCAAAACATCTTGTTTGAAAATAAATTACATAACAATTATTCCTTAATTCGAATGCTTTAGACAGTTTATTGCAATGAACAGAAATAGTAAGGCCCTATAGCAGCAACTTTTTGAAGATTTAAATTCCATTTTTACTAAAATTGATATCATCTCGTACCATTTAATCAAAACCATTCCTTTGATTGTGTAGCGAGTTTGCAGCTGAAATACATTTCATTCAGCTTGATAATAATGTTAGCCGTTTATATGTTATACAGTGTTAAAGTAAAATTAAGTTGTTAAAAATGAGTGCAATAACATTTCTTCCGTCGGTATTTTCTAAATATCCGTTTTATGGACTACATATTATTCATACCATTTATCTGTAAAGCATGCTATGATTAAGGACATTTATCATTGTTGTTACTGGACACTGCAATGTTTAACCATTTCTTTCTTTCTTATTTTTCTATTTATTTATCTGTCATTGTTGTAATTTTCATCCTTGTTACAGGATTATTATTTATTATATCATTATTACTATTTATTTATTGTTATTGTTGTCGTCGTCATCATTGTCATCATCATCATCATCATCATCAGCAGCAGCAGCATCATCATCATCATCATCATCATCACTACTACTACTACTACTATCATTATTATCATTATTATATTATCATTATTATTATTATCATTTTAATTATTATCATCATCATTATTATTATTATTGTTATTTTATTATTATTGTTTTTATTATTATTGTTTTTATTATTATTAATATTTTTATTATTATTGTCGTCGTCGTCGTCATCGTCATCATATCATCATCATCATCATTGTAATTGTTGTTGTTGCTGTTGTTGTTGTTATTATTGTTATTATCATTAGTAATAGTATATTGTTATATGATTATTATTATCATCGTTATTATTATTGGAAAAAATATGAGTATATAACAGCGTTTGCAACTCGCAGTCACTGCAAGCTTTGAAATTAAAGAGCCCTCATCCGGAACAGTTGTTTTTGCTTTTGGTGTTTTTCTCTTTCTGTAAGCTCTTCTGTCTTCTTCTCTTTCTCTTTGTGTCACCTCTTACTTCTGACTCGGACTACACCGTAAAAGGGCGTAGGTTCCAACCCCCATCAGGACGGCTCCAATCAATTCCTACTCACAGCTGAGCATGTTATGGGCTCATTGGGAAACTGGGATCACACCATCGAGTCTCCTCCACTTTATACGGTGGAGTCGTTGAACGTGTCGCTTAAGTTTTTACCAGCACCGCAGATGTCTGTATCTCGCGGGCCTGATTGATGCCATCATTACGAAAGTAAGCATAGAATGCAGCCTTTTGACGTAACCCTAATTCGAAATAGAACCCCACAGTATCGTCACTGTTATTTATATTAATTATATTCTCGTTATCATAGCATTGTGAAAACTCGAACCGGAGTCTGTACTTCTTCACCCTCTGCTTTTTTTTTTTGTGACCTGGCTTTTGGTAAGTGTTTTGAGGTATGTTGGAGAGCCGAACAGAACAACATAGGCTTGTGACACAAGACCGGTTCAGCAGATGGGGCGGCAAAACAAAAACAAAAACAAAACAAAGAACAAGCAAAAAAATTAAAAACAAAGTAGTGATGATTTTAAAATTTATCAAATATAAAGTTGGTTATATCTCTGTCTCTTTACCTATTCGTGTACTCACCCTATGTCTTTTCATTCTTAGGTAAACATTTTATAAGGTTTCTTCTTCCTGAAAATGTTCTGTTAGATATCTCCTTTCGTGAAATGAAATATATCCACAAATAAAAATAGCTACAGGTTGTTTTCTCGGTTGTGAAAACCGGTGTGATTCAAAACATATGAGCAGTGAATTTGTTTTGTCACACTGCATCACGGTACCGTCTTCGTTACGTGTTATCGCACAAACGAAAGAGATCGATCATTATCAGGGATAAAGTTATCAATAAAGAGCTGAGAAATCCTGAATGAGAGCATTAAGTTGGTTATGGTCACCACATCCAAAATTACAGATTTTGGTAACCACGATTGAGTCATACTCAAATATACGTTTACACATTAGTTTGGAGTCTGTTCAAGAGGAATTCATTGCAGTCGCACAATTCCACTGCACCGAAAACTGGAAAACAATCTGGCAGACTCTTTGAGTTGTACAAAACCTTATCTGTAGGCAATGTCTTGAAAGGGGAAGGTTAAAAGTGAAGTACCACCCCAAGATAAACTCAGCCATCACCAGAATGCTTGAAGCATCAAGAAGGACGGCGGACATACCAGTGTTTAATGTGCGGGTTGGGACTGAGCTCGAGACATTCCACTTTGAGTCCACAGCTGTATCAAAACAAGTAACAGCCGGCATAAAACTGGCTGCCAGACAGTCGTACTCCGACCCTGCATTAACATTGTCGTGCTGTAACAGACTAAGCTAACGGGACAGCTGAAAATAGCCCATCCGAGGATTAAGCTTTAAGAAGTTCTGAGCATGTTGTATAATTGCTCCACACTGTATCACATGAAAATCTCTTTATAAATAACTGCAAAAGTTGTATTAGAATTGCCTGAAAGTGTGTGTTAGCATGAATCTCCATAGCTGTTTGTAAGTCAGTCTGAATTGCATTTTGACACGAATCTCCATAGCTGTTTGTAAGTCAGTCTGAATTGCATTTTGACACGAATCTCCATAGCTGTTTGTAAGTCAGTCTGAATTGCATTTTGACACGAATCTCCATAGCTGTTTTGTAAGTCAGTCTGAATTGCATTTTGACACGAATCTCCATAGCTGTTTGTAAGTCAGTCTTAATTGCATTTTGACACGAATCTCCATAGCTGTTTGTAAGTCAGTCTTAATTGCATTTTGACACGAATCTCCATAGCTGTTTGTAAGTCAGTCTGAATTGCATTTTGACACGAATCTCCATAGCTGTTTGTAAGTCAGTCTTAATTGCATTTTGACATGAATCTCCATAGCTGTTTGTAAGTCAGTCTTAATTGCATTTTGACACGAATCTCCATAGCTGTTTGTAAGTCAGTCTGAATTGCATTTTGACACGAATCTCCATAGCTGTTTGTAAGTCAGTCTTAATTGATTTTGACACGAATCTCCATAGCTGTTTGTAAGTCAGTCTGAATTGCATTTTGACACGAATCTCCATAGCTGTTTGTAAGTCAGTCTTAATTGCATTTTGACATGAATCTCCATAGCTGTTTGTAAGTCAGTCTAATTGCATTTTGACACGAATCTCCATAGCTGTTTGTAAGTCAGTCTGAATTGCATTTTGACACGAATCTCCATAGCTGTTTGTAAGTCAGTCTAATTGCATTTTGACACGAATCTCCATAGCTGTTCGTAAGTCAGTCTTAATTGCATTTTGACACGAATCTCCATAGCTGTTTGTAAGTCAGTCTGAATTGCATTTTGACACGAATCTCCATAGCTGTTTGTAAGTCAGTCTTAATTGCATTTTGACATGAATCTCCATAGCTGTTTGTAAGTCAGTCTTAATTGCATTTTGACACGAATCTCCATAGCTGTTTGTAAGTCAGTCTGAATTGCATTTTGACACGAATCTCCATAGCTGTTGTAAGTCAGTCTTAATTGCATTTTGATCAAAAATACAAGCCATCAGAGGTATCCCCGTACTGATGCACGATTGAATCCTGCCAAATTTTGCATCGTCATCTCATGTTTTCGATAATATACTTTTTTCTTATCTCGGCTCCCTGTTGACGAATCTGTGTCACATTCTGTGTTTAGTTTTAGGCGATCATAGAGACCCCGTTTTCGAAAAGTGTGAAATTTAAAAGGAACACAGTAAAGCATAACCATCTTTTACTTCTCGCCGCTCAGATAAACCTTGTACTTAGAAGGAAGTGTGTGTACAGGGTAAGAGAAAAAACTGAGAACACGATCATTTTATGTGCATCAACAAAACAGTCTTTCAGGTTTCTTGGAGGTACGAGTGTGACATGGTGGTTACCAAACACCACATGCTAGAGAAGTGTCACAAACAAAGGGAGGAGCTTTACATGGCATTTGTTGATCTGACCAAGGCATTTGAAACCGCTAACCTGAAGGCATGTGAAAGATCCTACGAACATTTGACATGCCTCAGAAGTTTGTCTCGATGATTGCTTCCTTTTACTATGGCATGCTGGCCAGGGCGCCAGAGAACAGAGAGGAATCCAGGCCCCTTCCCATTTCAAAACGGAATGAAGCAAGACGTCAGTGGCGTAGACATCAATTGTACAAGCTTATCGCTGACCATGTTACTGCGGCCAGTAAATACTTCGGCCTTACATTTAGTCCAGCAAGACTAAGGCTGTGCTGTGTTTCGGCCAATTCCTTCTTAGGCTGCTGGTGATTCATATTCTCCGATTGTCACCAACAACAGTGAGAGCAAGTCTGTAAACAAATTCTGCTGTTTGGACAATACAATGAGCAGCTATGGATCTTTTTGATCAGTTTGATGCTTAGGTGACGTTGGGCATATTCAAAGTCAGGTGTTCCTTTGATAGACTGACCAAGAGATTGAGGCAAGGCCACTGCGTCAGATTTGCGACAAAGATTACTTAGAATGTAGCAGTAGTCATGAACACCCTGCTGTACTGTTGCCAGACGTGGTCTTTCTACTTACAACACATTCAACAGTTCGGACGGTTCCACAAAAGATGACTGCAAGAGCTGCAACATCACATGGCAAGATTCAGTGCCCAACCTTCAAGTTCTGAAGAAGTGTGGCTTGCCAAGTACAAAGTGTCTGATCATCAAATGCCGGCTTCACTGGGCAGGATACAGTGTACGTGTGGAAGACAACTGCATTCCAGATATGCTCCTGTATGGAGAACTGTAGCAAAGACATTGAGACCATGGCAGACAACTGAAACGATACAAGGATATTCTGAAAGCCAGTGTCATCAGCTGTGGCATCAACACCACGAGCTGGGAAGACATTGTCCGCAACACAGTAAGGTGTCATCAGTGCACACAGTGCGCAATTCCATTTGTACAGTACAGAAACATTGCTATTCAGCATGAGAGGGACCGGCACCAACAGAAGCCAAGGACGCAGGACTCTTTCCTATGCAGTGCCTACAGAACATTTGCCTCTAGGATCAGTCTTCAAATCCACAGGAAGACTAAAAACAATAGGATAGGTGATATGTGCATATGAGTGTGTGAGTGTGAGAGCAATCAAGCATGGAAGCAAGCAAGCAAGCAAGCAAACAACCAAGCAGGCAAACAAGCAACCAAACAAGCAAGCGCGAGAGAGTGTATGTGTGTGTGTGTAATGTCTGAGTGTGTGTGTGTGTGTGTGTTGTGTGTTTGTATGTGTGTATGTGTGCTCGCGCACGAGTGTGTGCGTGTGTGTAAGTGCGTGCGCATGTGCGTAATGCATGCATGTAGCCATTATTTATGGATGAATGTTTCACTGGTTTTGAATTGGGGTTGGGGTCTGCGTGTATTCATATGGCCACAGTTAAATATTTTTGCTTGGAATTGACCTTTTTTTCAACCTCAAAAAAAAAAAAAAAAAAAATAGGTCACCACCTGTTTAATTAAAATCTGTGAAGTTGTTCTACACGCCTTAGTCTCTTTGTTAGGTTTGTAAATATGTCCATCAGATCAACCTTTGCAGCCAACGTAGGATGTTAAACCCGCAAAAAAGTGACAAGCTAACTGACCATATCTTCATCTCTATGGATATTATGTTGTTAATGATAATGTCGGTGGTGGCTGCAGTAGTGGTGGTGTGATGATAATAAGATGGTGATGATGATGGTGATAATGGTGGTATTGATGGTTGTGTGTTGATAGTGGTGCTGTGATGTAAATAGAATGATGATGATGATGACGACGACGACGACGATGATGATGGCGGTGATGATGACGACGATGGCGATAATGATGATGGAGGTGGCAATGTAGTTGTAGGGGTGGTAGTGTGACGGTAATCATACGACGATGATGGCGATGATCTTTTTGATGATGGCATGATGGTGATGATGATGACGACTATGACAGTGATGATAAAGATGGTACCCTATCCGGTATTCACCTGACGAGCCACAGATATAGCAAACGTTTTACCATGCAATGAAGAAAAAGATTGTGCTGGATGATGCCAGACGAGACAGGGAATGTGTATGTATATAGTTGCGGATTGTAGACTGTGATTTTTTTTCCATTATCATAGCGATTTTTCTCCAGTGCAAAATGCGAGCCACTTAGTGTGTGGAAAACGTGTCACCATAGTATGGCACCACCGGTTTTGTTCTGTTTCGTTTGGTTTGTTTTTTCCTTGAATGTGTAGTGTACTTTTGTATACCCCAGCAAACAGATTTTTCTCAGAATTTTGCCAAGTTAAAGGTTACTTTGCCATGGGATCTTTAGAACAAGCACAAAGTGAGCGCTACACACGAGACTTCGGTTTATCGTCTTATCCGAATAGACTAGCACACAGACCACCATTCAAGGTCTAAGTCGAAGAGTGAAGGGGGGAGGGGTGGGGGGGAGAAAAATGCGTGTCCAACCTGGAATGGAACCCAGATTTCTTGCATCTTCAATAGGTGCTAGCTTTATCCCCCGGGCCATGTATCCCACATGATGAGAGTACATTTTACAGGTTTTTTATTTTATTTGGAGTATTGGTATATTTACAAACAAAGAAAACAAGCCTTTCCAGTGTGTAACAGGCTGTTTTTAAATTTTGGGTTATTGGTATTGTTACAAAGGAAATAAGCCTTTCCAGTGTGTAACAGATTGTTTTTAAATTTTGGGTTATTGGTATTGTTACAAACAAAGAAAACAAGCCTTTCCAGTGTGTAACAGTCTGTTTTAAATTTTGGGTTATTGGTATTGTTACAAACAAAGAAAACAGGCCTTTCCAGTGTGTAACAGGCTGTTTTTAAATTTTGGGTTATTGGTATTGTTACAAAGAAAACAAGCCTTTCCAGTGTGTAACAGGCTGTTCTTAAATTTTGGGTTATTGGTATTGTTACAAAGAAAACAAGCCTTTCCAGTGTGTAGCAGGCTGTTTTTAAATTTTGGGTTATTGGTATTGTTACGAAGGAAATAAGCCTTTCCAGTGTGTAACAGGTTGTTTTTAAATTTTGGGTTATTGGTATTGTTACAAACAAAGAAAATAAGCCTTTCCAGTGTGTAACAGGCTGTTTTTAAATTTTGGGTTATTGGTATTGTTACAAACAATGGAAATAAGCTTTTCAAGTGTGTAACCGGCTGTTTTTAGGTTTTTGGTTATTGATATTGTTACAAACCAAAAATATAAGCTTTCCAAGTGTGTAACATGTTGTTTTTAGATTTGGGTTATTGGTATTGTTACAGACCGAAACATATAAGCTTTTCAGGTGTGTAACAAGGTTTGTTGTTGTTGTTGTTGTTGTTGTTGTTGTTGGATGCTCAGAATGCAAGTTATAGTAGTTTCAGTCAGGTAGCAAGAGGCCATTTTGAGAAATCATCGTCTGAAGTAAGTGACAATATTCTCAATTTTAATCCTTTTCTGATATAATTTGGTACATTTTACATATCAATTGATTAAAAAAAGCGTGGGTATTTTCGAATGTGATCTAGCAGTAACTGACTTAAGAAGTGGAAAATGTCTTTCCCTCTACCCCCTTGAAAAAAACAACAACTTTAAATACACTGAAATTGGGCCAACACATCTTCATATGTCTGTACGTGCTAAGGCATTCAGCATACCCTTAATAGAAGCATGTCACATGTGTGTGTGTTATGTGTGTGTGAGGAGAGAGAGAGAGAGAGAGAGACAGACAGACAAGACAGACAGACAGAAGAGAGAGAGAGAGAGAGAGAGAGAGAGAGAGGAGAGAGAGAGAGAGAGAGAACAAATGTTTATTGCCGAAGATGATATCAAGGTCGATGAATACTTATGTTTTACATCCTGCCTTCGCCCATAGAAGGTCTACTCTAATATAAATACGTTAAAATACCCTATAGATGCCCATAGCGCAAATGGATCATAATAGCATAATTACATCATATAATACAAAATTGGCGTGTAAGTAATTTTCAGAGTGATAGAAACAGGCAGGGACGGGGACAGAGCGCATTATTTTT
The DNA here is from genome assembly GCA_030674185.1 of Monoplex corrugatus. Classification (NCBI taxonomy): domain Eukaryota; kingdom Metazoa; phylum Mollusca; class Gastropoda; order Littorinimorpha; family Ranellidae; genus Monoplex; species Monoplex corrugatus. Next base: position 58,676,864 of record JAPXFY010000025.1, read on the forward strand.
TATATGTGGGAACCATCACTGCTTGTTTTTATTGATACTGTTATTTGTACAAGACAGAGAGAACGAATTGCTTTGCTCTCTGTCTCTGTCTCTGTCTCTCTCTCTGTATGTCTCTGTCTGTCTCTCTCTCTCTGTCTCTCTCTTTCTGCCTGCTTGCCTGTCTGTCTGTCTGTCTGTCTCTTTCTCTCTCTCTTTGTGTGCTGTGGTTTACTGATTTGTTTCCCTCGTTTATTCCGTAAGTCTATGACATTGTTAATAGGGGACAGCTCTTCTGTTCTCTCTCTCTGTCTCTCTCTCTCTCTCTCTTCTTTCTCTCTGTCTCTCTCTCTCTGTCTCTGTCTCTGTCTCTGTCTGCCTCTCTCTCTCTTTGCGCGCGCGCGTGTGTGTGTGTGCATGCATGTTTTGTGTGTGTGTGTGTGTGTGTGTGTGTGTGTGTGTGTGTGTGTGTGTGTTGCGTGTATGTGTGTGTTTGCGTGTGTGTGTGTGTGTGTGCAGGCACATGCTTACATGTGTATACGTGTCTGCTTATTCAGATATATGGTATTGTGTGGGGAATTGTACTGCCCTATAAAATCATTGTATTTTTCTCATCTTTATCAAGATATGCAGAAGCACAGGCAGTGGGACCTGTGGATGAGGAAGGACTGGTGATTAGAAGCGAAGAAGAAAGCGAACAGACGCCTCCCGAAGAACCCTCCATGACCAGTGCACAATACGTGGTAGAATATCCAGAAGAAACCGATGAACAGACGGTCACAGATCTACAGTCTGAAGAAGACAGAAAAGCTGCAGTGGAAGAGGAACAGTACGAACAAAAAGAAAAGTTGGAGGAGAAAAGAGGTGAGGAGGAACTACAGTGGAGAGTGTACGATGACAAAGAACCGACACACGAGAAATCGATTCCTGAATACATCCAGGGCATCATTGCAAGAGGCGAAAAGATAGCGGATGAAGCTACACTGGAGGACAAAGAAGCAGCGGACATGGCGGCAAGAGAAGGGGACAGACTTTGGGAAGAAGAACGAGCAGCAGAAGAGGAGAGATTTCGCGAAGAAGAAAGAAGAGTTAGAGAAGAAGAGGAGGAGCCACCACAGCAGGTAGAGCTTGTTGTCGAGCAAATAGCCATAGAAGAGCCAACTGAAGCACCCACCCAATCGGAACCAACTCCGCCAGGAATATTTACAGAAGCTGAGAGGAGAGCATACCTACACATGATTGCAGATGAGTATCCTGAAATGGAGGGCTCCGATGACCTAGAGCCTGTAACATACGAAGAAGGCCTTTCGACTAAACACGTCAGACCAAAGACCGCGGTGAACAATGTCCGAGTACATTAAGCGTCTCGCAAGACCACAGGATTATAAGTGGAGATAATTTGGTGATACATGAAGGTGCATTAAAAGCAGAGGAATCAACTGAAGCAACGGTGACAGAACCAAGGCAAGAAACGACACTTACCGTCCACACGTACGATGACTTTCAACAAAAGGTGACAGAGGAAGCCACAGATGGACAAGTAATACAAGAACGTGAAAAGCCAGAAGAGATTCCGGTAGAAGAAGAAAAAGAACAGCACCCTGAACAAGTGCCCATAGAAACAGAAGCAGAAGAAGTGGTTAAAGTGGAACAGTATGAAGAGACTCCCACACAAATACGGGTAGAAGAAATGCCTACAAAAGAAGAGCATGAAGAATTCTCAACTGAGGCACAGGCTGAAGAAGAGCCTCCACAGGAGCAGTATGAAGAGGCTTTCCCAGAAAGGCAAGCTGAAAAAGTCCTCACAGAAGAACACTACGAAGAGGTTCAGAAAGAACAGTATGAAGACGTTCCCAAAGAACAATACGAAGAGGCTCCCACAGAAGAACAATATGAAGAGGCTCCAACAGAGGAACACTATGAAGAGGCTCCAACAGAGGAACAGTACGAAGAGGCTCCCACAGAGGAACAGTACGAAGAGGCTCCCACAGAGGAACAATATGAAGAGGCTCCCACACAGGAACAGTACGAAGAGGCTCCCACAGAGGAACAATATGAAGAGGCTCCCACACAGGAACAGTACGAAGAGGCTCCCACAGAGGAACTGTACGAAGAGGCTCCCACAGAGGAACAATATGAAGAGGCTCCCACAGATGGACAATATGAAGAGGCTCCTACAGAGGAACACTATGAAGAGGCTCCCACAGAGGGACAATATGAAGAGGCTCCTACAGAGGAACACTATGAAGAGGCTCCCACAGATGGACAATATGAAGAGGCTCCTACAGAGGAACAATATGAAGAGGCTCCCACAGAGGGACAATATGAAGAGGCTCCCATAGAGGGACAATATGAAGAGGCTCCCACAGAGGAACAATATGAAGAGGCTCCCACAGAGGAACACTATGAAGAGGCTCCCACAGAGGAACAATATGAAGAGGCTCCCACAGAGGGACAATATGAAGAGGCTCCCACAGAGGAACAATATGAAGAGGCTCCCACAGAGGGACAATATGAAGAGGTTCCCACAGAGGAACAATATGAAGAGGCTCCCACAGAGGAACAGTATGAAGTGGCTCCCACAGAAGAGCACTATGAAGAGGCTCCCACAGAGGGACAATATGAAGAGGCTCCAACAGAGGCACAGTACGAAGAGGCTCCCACAGAAGAGCACTATGAAGAGGCTCCCACAGAGGAACAATATGAAGAAGCTCCCACAGAGGGACAATATGAAGAGGCTCCCACAGAGGAACAATATGAAGAAGCTCCCACACAGGAACAGTACGAAGAGGCTCCCACAGAGGAACTGTACGAAGAGGCTCCCACAGAGGAACAATATGAAGAGGCTCCCACAGAGGGACAATATGAAGAGGCTCCTACAGAGGAACACTATGAAGAGGCTCCCACAAAGGGACAATATGAAGAGGCTCCCACAGAGGAACAATATGAAGAGGCTCCCACAGAGGAACAATATGAAGAGGCTCCCACAGAGGAACAATATGAAGAGGCTCCCACAGAGGGACAATATGAAGAGGCTCCCACAGAGGAACACTATGAAGAGGCTCCCACAGAGGGACAATATGAAGAGGCTCCTACAGAGGAACAATATGAAGAGGCTCCTACAGAGGAACAATATGAAGAGGCTCCCACAGAAGAGCACTATGAAGAGGCTCCCACAGAGGAACAATATGAAGAGGCTCCCACAGAAGAGCACTATGAAGAGGCTCCCACAGAGGAACAATATGAAGAGGCTCCCACAGAGGAACAATATGAAGAGGCTCCCACAGAGGGACAATATGAAGAGGCTCCCACAGAGGAACACTATGAAGAGGCTCCCACAGAGGAACACTATGAAGAGGCTCCCACAGAGGGACAGTTTGAAGAGGCTCCCACAGAGGAACAATATGAAGAGGCTCCCACAGAGGGACAATATGAAGAGGCTCCCACAGAGGAACACTATGAAGAGGCTCCCACAGAGGAACACTATGAAGAGGCTCCCACAAAGGGACAATATGAAGAGGCTCCCACACAGGAACAGTACGAAGAGGCTCCCACAGAGAAACAATATGAAGAAGCTCCTACAGAGGAACAATATGAAGAGGCTCCCACAGAGGAACACTATGAAGAGGCTCCCACAGAGGGACAATATGAAGAGGCTCCCACAGAGGAACAATATGAAGAGGCTCCCACAGAGGAACAACACTATGAAGAGACTTCAGAAGTACAAGCTGAAGAAATGCCTACAAGAGAAGAGTATCCAGAAAACTCCATAGAAATAAAAGTGCAAGAAGCGTCTTTCGAAGACGGGTATGATAGAGAAATACCCACAATCACACACGCTGAAGGAGAACAATATGAAGAAGATTTTTCCTGTTCAGACGCTAAAGAAACACCGGCAGACGGAGAGGCTGGAAGGACCGGGTCTGAAGACATGCCAGGAGAAATGGTGGAAGAAGTGTCTGTGGAAACACAGACTGACGAAATATTGACTGAAGAGTTGGCTGTACATCAAGAAATCACAGAACAACAAACAGATGAAGAGCTCAGGGAAGAAGAGGCAGAAGTGCCAACAGAAGTGCAGGAAGAAGTGCCTGCTGTCGAAGAACAGACTAAAGAAGTGCCAGCAGTAGAACAAACAGAACTAATGCCAGAAGAAGAACAGGTTGACGAAGTTCCCGAGGAAGAACAGATTGAAGAAGTGCCAGTACAAGAGCAGGCTGAAAAAGTACCTGTAGAAGAACAGGTTGAAGAAGTGCCAGTACAAGAGCAGGCTGAAAAAGTACCTGTAGAAGAGCAGGTTGAAGAAGTGCCAGTACAAGAGCAGACAGAAGAACTTCCAGTAGAAGAAAAGGCAGAAGAAATGCCTGTAGAAGAAATGCTTGCAGAAGAACAGGTACAAGAAATGCCCACAGAAGAACAGGCGGAAGAAGTACCTGCAGAAGAACAGGCGGAAGAAGTACCTGCAGAAGAACAGGCGGAAGAAGTACCTGCAGAAGAACAGGCGGAAGAAGTACCTGCAGAAGAACAGGCGGAAGAAGTACCTGCAGAAGAACAGGCGAGAAGTATGAGAAAGGGGTACCTGCAGAAGAACAGGCGGAAGAAGTACCTGCAGAAGAACAGGCCGATGAAGTTCCAGAAGAAGACCAGACTGAAGAACAAAATGGACAAGTGCCAGAGGCCCCTCCAGAAGAAGACAGAGAGAGCAATACCAACCAACGTGATTATGTTGAGATGCATTCTGCTGAATTACAGACTGGAAACTCTTTGCTCACTATGGGGACCTATGCACAGACAGGACCCTCTATGGAATGTCTGTTTGCAAAAACATCAGACCTGTCCTCGCAGACAAGCCCATCTTTAGAGTGCCTAGCGTACACGTTTCTGGAAACACAACTGCAGGAAGAAGCATCTACCGTAAGACACCCTGAAGAAGTTCCCATGGAAAGGCAACCGGAAGAAGTGAAAGAGGAAGCACCTACAGGAGAACCACCTGAAGAAGAGCAGGCCACAGAAATGCCTTCAGAAGTTCAGGATGAAGAAGTGCGCGCAGAAAATCAATTTGAACAGATGCCCACAGAACAGTTTGAAGATCTGCCTACAGAAATACACGACGAAGAAATGCCCACAGAGATACAGGAGGAACAAATGCCCAAAGAAATGCAAGATGAAGAGGCGATTGCAAACGAGCTACCTGAAGAAACGCCAGCAAAACAATCAGTTGGAGAGAGGCCCTCAGAAAAACAGTATAAAGACACGGTAATAGAAATATCGATCGGCGAATTGCCCGTAAAGATACGTGCTAATGACATTTCACTGGAAATAGTGGCTGAACCAAAGCTCACACAAGAGGAGGTTGCTGAAATAGAAGAACAGATGCCAGCAGAAACACAATATGAAGATAAACCCATAAAAGCGAAGGACGAAGAATTGCCGATAGAAAAGACAGAACAGGAAGACATGCCCACAGAATTGCAAGAGGAAGCAGTCATCGCAGAAGAAATGCAGAAAGACATACCCACAGAAAAATTGCCCATAGATGTGCAAGCTGAAGAAGGGCAAGCTGAAGAATTCCCTACAGAAGTGCAGGCTGAGGAAAGGCAAGCTGAAGAAGTGCCCACAGAAGGGCAAGCTGAAAATGCCGAGCAAGCGAAGACATGAAGAATTGCCAAGCAGGAAACGGCGCAAGTGAAGAATTGAGGAAAGAGAGAAGAGGGGGAAGTTCAAACTGATGCCGAAAAGAAAGAGAAGATGGTCAGTACTAGCAGCGAAATTGCTGCCTCGAGAGAGAGCAGTCAAGAAAAGTATGGTTTCGCTGACGATGAGAGCACAGACAATGAACTGGAAGCACTGAAATCACGAGCAAAGGCCCCTCTTTCAGCAGCACAGCGGGATGCCCAGCGAGGTGTGACTACCCCGGTTCCTGAGTCAGGAGAAGAGCTAGATGCTACACCGCCTGCTTCACCCTCAGTCACAGCAAAGGAACAAGAACCTTCCTTACTTCCAAAGCCTGCAAGCCAAGAAACAGAAGAAACGCCTCAAGAAGACCAAGCCACAAAGATACCAACGGCGGAAGAGGAAGTACAACAAGCACAAGTCAAAGAGATTCCACCAGAAGAAAAAGAAGAAACACCAGAGGTTGAAGCCACGGAAGAAGAGGAAGACTTTCTCAGACTCAGCAGGTTGCTTCCACTGTTCGGAGAAGACTCCGAATATCAAGACGACGCCATTGGGATGGCCATGTTCACTGGAGAAGATTTTTAGTATATTCAAGATTGATTTGTGTCGATATCTCCAATATTCAAGACTGATTCATGCCGATATCGCAAATATTCAAGATTGATTTATGCCGTTATCTCGGATATTCAAGATTGATTTATACCGATATCTCGACAGTTGACATTTTAGTGATTTACAACATTGACATTTTAACAAACTTGTTGTTTTGTTTTGTCCACTGAGATATCGTTCTGATACATGCATTCCACTTTTACCCAAGAATACGATTCAAGAATATGTTCATCACACTGACAGAAAGACATGACACGTTTCACTGCATATCTCAATAATTGGACTTCCCCTTCACAGCAAAAAGCTGTGGATTCTTTCCTCTGTACCTTCGAATCTTGCTATGGGAATAGGTACGATCAGAAAGCAATTAAACTGTGAAAGAAAACAGACTATGCAAGCAGAATGGCGTGAGATTTTTTCTGCATGATGCCACCGACTTTTACAAGAAAGTTAATGTTGTCGACATTTTTTTTACATGTTACCACTTAAAATACACTTTCTGCAGCAACAGATATGATTCCATAAATGTCAGGTTCTGCTTTACATTAAATTCTTATCAATTTATCGCAATGACATCTCTCTCTCTCTCTCTCTCAGACTCACACACACACACACACACACACACACACACACACACACACACACACACACACACACACACACACACACACATACACACACACACACACACACACACAAATGTGTATATATATATATATATATCACACATATGCATATGTGTATGTATACATATTCATATGTATATATATATATACATAAATGTGTATGTACGTACGCGCGCACGCGCGCGTGTGTGTATACGAACAAACCAGAAAACAAGACGCCAAACTAGATTTTTTTCCTACCAGTATTTCGGCCTGTGTGGCCTTCCTTAGGATACAAATCACAAACTTTTCGAGAGAAAAGTGTTTAAAAAGCAGTGCAATATTTTCTCAAATCCATATATGTAATTGTTGTGTGGTGTGTGTGTGTGTGTGTGTGTGTGTGTGTGTGTGTGTGTGTGTGTGTGTGTGTGTGTGTGTGTGAGTGTGTGTGTGTGTGTGTGGTGTGTGTGTGTGTGTGTGTGTGTGTGTGTGTGTGTGTGTGTGTGTGTGTGTGTGTGTTGGAAGAAGAAAGAAACTACATGTTAGTGTGGAAAAGGGGGATGTCAGAAGACTTGTATAGCAAGGCACGGTAAGAAAAGCCACGAAACACAAAAGTAAAAATAAAAATGCTGTTGAAAAAAGAAATGTGTATTTAATTCTTATCTGCCTGTTTAACTTGTTCAGACCAGACCAGATAGCCACAGGGACAGGGTAACGTAAAACTGTCAGCACTGTGCTTTGGGGCTTTATGGTGGCATTAGTCTTTGATAATGATGGCCTGATACGTGATTGTTAATTCAGTTTGTGTGTTAAGGTAAGTGCTATTAAGTGGAGTAGTCTTCACGTATGTTCTCGTAATTCGATCATTTCTTATAATTATATGCTTGTGTGTCAGTTTTGCTCTTTTGTACCATAGGTTTTGGTTCATTTACTGGCGAGAACGATTTTGTCCATCATTTATATACCATATGACTTGTTGTCAGAGATGTCATCAACAGCTATACTTTTATAAGTATATCAGTTATAAAGATTAATTTTTACAGAGCAAATTGCATTTCCTTTTCTTGTTTTTGTTAGTGGTGGTCGATAAGCCTGTTTCTGTTCCTTTCTCCACCTTCTCCTCTTTCTCTTCATCAGTTAGTATGTAACCAGTGTCAGTGACATACTTTCAAGATCTCGCTGACCAAAGTATGTGAAATACATATCATTAAATGATTCAAAAGTAGAAACAGAAAAATATATTTCATTTGAAAGAAACAATGCCTTGCTGCTGAGTGACTCTGTAAAATATTTTACCATCTTGGATTTCACCATTATAAGTAGGCCAGGAAGTTTTTACTTATTTGCAGAAAATAAGTTGTTTTTAAATACGCTGTTCACTTGTTGATTTGACGTTAAAGTCAACGAAGATACTTTTCTGAAATTAGATGAGAATTTTTGCTGTTGATCTGCTTTGTAATGTCAAATTTTAGATGACCTAGCACACGACTTATCGTATAGGCCAAAGCCCAGTGGTTGAGGAAATCAGTGATTGTTTCGGAGAGGATGTGTGATGGTGATCCTAGAAATCTAACTGTGCTGAGGAACAGTTTAATCCTTTGACTCCCGCGCTCTATCCACCAACTGCAAAAACTTAACCCTATGACTCCCTCACCCTATCCACCAGCTTCCTACATGAAGCTGGTGGACAGTATGAGGGAGTTACAGGGTTAAGTTTTTGCTTTGCTAGCATGGTTGACAATGCAGGATGCTGATGGACAGGCTGCGGAGTATACTGTTATGTATTTAACGTTCAGCAAATTAAAAAACGAAACAATCAACTGTGAAAATTGGATGCTGTTCATGTTCATGACAATTGCTGGGGAAACGCCGTGGTGGTCAAGATCATTCGTAACATCAGCTTTCAGAGTCAGGGTTCTGCCTTGTCCACGTCGAAGGTTGGCACGGTCGCTGAGGTTGGCAGACAATATGTCACCCAGGGAAGTGGGACACCCTGTCTGCATTCAAAGGCTGTGCCCGATCAGTCTCAGTCGGCGTTTTCGAAGCGTCTTGCTCAAGGGTGAGGGCTTAGTCTGAGAGTATAGTGCCTTGGTGGAGATTTTCTCTGGCCAGTAGATGCCGAGTGCCGAGCGGATCATACGCCGATGGGAAGAGTCGATCAATTTCGAGAGAGTTTTGGTCAGGAGTTGTGGACTCAAGACCGTAGCATACGATGCTCTCTACTGCCGCCCTGAAAAGTCTACATGTAATCTTGATCTGGTCATTGGCCTTCGAGCTGAAAATTGGCTTCAACTTGTTCATCGCTGCCCATGCTTTGGCGAAGCGTTCGTCTACCACTGAACTTGGAGACGAGGTGTCAATTCCGAGGTAATTGAACTGCTCGCATGTCTGAACCACCTCGCCGGACTGAAAAAGATTCGACGGGGAATGGTGTCGAATAGGAGTCGCAATCCTGTGGGAAGTTGGAGATCGTTAGTTTCGACTGATGGTCGACGATGCTCCTGTATGGCTAAAATATCAACTGCCAGCTTCGAGGAGAGTTGCAGCATTTCATGGACACGGTGGTTGGAATTCAGAGTACGTGCGTTGAACGATCCAACTTTCACATTAGATTGTTGAATGCGGGGGTTAGACAAACTTTGGTTGGCAGCCAACAGTTCGTTTGTTTTTTTTTCAGTTGATTTTCAAGTGTTTAGACGATTCGATGTTTACGACGCCTTTGGCGCATAGCACATACACTTCTCTTGCCACGAGTCAAAAGGTTAATATCAGCGGATTCAGGAAATTGTGCCAGAGAGGGTAAGTGTTGATAATCCTTTTCATTAAACTTCGTGTGGCCTCGGGCTCAATCTTTGAAGCAGGCACGTTATGTATGCAATGATTATGGTTGGACCAGCAGCGTAACATCCATGCTGCAAGAACTAGGTTGGGAATCCCTTGAATCACGGCGGAACAGGCGAAGGCTAACTTTCATGTATAAGATTGTTAATGGCACTGTGGACATCCCTCCTGACAAATTCCTCAAGAAAGGATCCACCAAAACAAGATCAAACCACCGACACAAATTTGTTCATCTCAGCTCCTCCTCTGACCCATACAAGTTCAGCTTCTTCCCGTCAACCATTCCCGCCTGGAACTCCCTGCCTGCAACAGCAGCAGAGGCTCCCTCCTTGGTATCATTCAAGAAGGAGCTCAACAAAATCCCAGCTTAGACACCCACCCCCACCCCCAACTAGCCTTGCGGTAAATGAAAGATAGGGTTGTGCCGGTCCAGGTCTAGACCTGGGGGTCGCTACGATTACCGGATAAGCCTGTCCAGATACCAGGTTAGGCTGATTGGGTCCCCCCCGCCCCCCTTTTTTTTCCTGCCGCAACACGCTGCCCCGGAGCTGAACTCAGGGGTAAGCGGTTGGGGTTTCGAGGCCACCTTACATCCCCCTCTATCCTTTTGTTGTCCCAAATAGACCTTTTGTTGTGTTTTATCTTACGCCTCTGCACACACACGTCAACAATCGTCAATGATGACGGCTGACCTTCCAAACTGAAGACAGCCTGTACGACCATAACCTTGGACGACACGTGATATCTTTGGCCAAGATCGCCTTCAGGACATATTTTTCAGGTAGGTGTGTGCTTATTTGATGTTTGTTTTCAGAAAAGATTCACCCATTGACAGTTTATGATGAGAATCAAGCAGACTGCTGTATGTAGTGTCACGAGGTCTGTATTTGTTAGATATTTCCCGTTGCACACATTTCAGGCAGCCGCTTGATGCCTAAACTGTCATGGCAGGTGTCTGCACCTTCCTCTTTGAGTCAGGACTTTTGAGTTAGATATTTAGATATAATTGTTTCATGAGACTCATGTGATCTAAAACTCTACGGTTGGTAGGTGTTATCATATTATTTAAGAAAGTCTTTTTGGTTTTGTTTGTGTGTTTATTTGTTTTGTTTGTTTCGTAAGGGAGATTCCTGACGTCATCACACTAGTTGAGAAAGCTTTTTTGTTTTTGTTTTTAGGAAAAGCCTTGCGTTTGTTTCCTTCTTGATACATTGAAGATTGACGCCATTCTAGGGTTTTTCCCCTTCTTTTTTTCTAAGTAGATATCTGTTGTCATACGCTGTGATGACGTTATGTGCCCTAAGTGTCAGTCGTTATCACTTGTCGAAATGACTACAACACAAGGCCATGAGGCAGTTTCAAACTTTGAATGATAAGGAACAAATGTATTAATTGTAACAGTATTGATAAGGAAATAATGTATTTATTGTAACAGTATTGATAAGGAAATAATGTATTTATTGTAAGAGTACTTATTGTATCACATGACACCAAGTTGGCGTCTATGTCGGTCGGTTACGAGTAAATGTTATTAATGAATTTGTTTGTTTGTAGGTTTATAAATTCCTGATTTGAATTTGATTTGAGTTATTTACGGAGGGATTCATCGCAGTCAGACGGTACCATATAAGCTCTACCCGAACCCGTCAGTGATGATTTGGCAGACTCTCCACGACTGTGCAAAACCATATACGCTTGCAAGATTTTTTAACAAGGAGGGGAATGGGAACCTATGAAACATTGCCAGTGATTGGAGCATTATTGAGGTGAGCAGGTTTGTTTGTTTGTCTTTAGCCATTTATTTTAGGGCTGGAATTGGACTCGACACAACAGACCTTAGAGTCCACGGCTCTGTCAAAAGGCCAGCCAGCCTGCGTACTTATGTTCCAGAGATCATTGTGTGCAAAGTCCTTGAGACCGCGTTTACTGAGGTGGATTTAATACATGGCATTTCTGTTCAGGCACATTGGGGTACCCTGACAGTTGTCTCGGGTGTCAGCCAGGTATGCATCTTTGTGTCAGATACATAAATGAATCTCGAAGTGCATGTGTTTCCCCACAGCATTACATGAAAGGAATCCTGCAACCTTCGGCTCTGCTGTATTGGTCCCTTTTCTGTCCTACAGCCTTCGGCTCTGCTGTATTGGTCCCTCTTCTGTCCTGCAACCTTCGGCTCTGCTGTATTGGTCCCTCTTCTGTCCTGCAGCCTTCGGCTCTGCTGTATTGGTCCCTCTTCTGTCCTGCAGCCTTCGGCTCTGCTGTATTGGTCCCTCTTCTGTCCTGCAGCCTTCGGCTCTGCTGTATTGGTCCCTCTTCTGTCCTGCAGCCTTCGGCTCTGCTGTATTGGTCCCTCTTCTGTCCTGCACAGCCTTCGGCTCTGCTGTATTGGTCCCTCTTCTGTCCTGCAGCCTTCGGCTCTGCTGTATTGGTCCCTCTTCTGTCCTGCAGCCTTCGGCTCTGCGTATTGGTCCCTCTTCTGTCCTGCAGCCTTCGGCTCTGCTGTATGGTCCCTCTTCTGTCCTGCAGCCTTCGGCTCTGCTGTATTGGTCCCTCTTCTGTCCTGCAGCCTTCGGCTCTGCTGTATTGGTCCCTCTTCTGTCCTGCAGCCTTCGGCTCTGCTGTATTGGTCCCTCTTCTGTCCTGCAGCCTTCGGCTCTGCTGTATTGGTCCCTCTTCTGTCCTGCAGCCTTCGGCTCTGCTGTATTGGTCCCTCTTCTGTCCTGCAGCCTTCGGCTCTGCTGTATTGGTCCCTCTTCTGTCCTGCAGCCTTCGGCTCTGCTGTATTGGTCCCTCTTCTGTCCTGCAGCCTTCGGCTCTGCTGTATTGGTCCCTCTTCTGTCCTGCAACCTTCGGCTCTGCTGTATTGGTCCCTCTTCTGTCCTGCAGCCTTCGGCTCTCCCCCCCCCCCCCCCCCCCCCCCCCCCCCCCCCCCCCCCCCCCCCCCCCCCCCCCCCCCCCCCCCCCCCCCCCCCCCCCCCCCCCCCCCCCCCCCCCCCCCCCCCCCCCCCCCCCCCCCCCCCCCCCCCCCCCCCGGGGGGGGGGGGGGGGGGGGGGGGGGGGGGGGGGGGGGGGGGGGGGGGGGGGGGGGGGGGGGGGGGGGGGGGGGGGGGGGGGGGTATTGGTCCCTCTTCTGTCCTGCAGCCTTCGCTCTGCTTATTGGTCCCTCTTCTGTCCTAAGCCTTCGGCTCTGCTGTATTGGTCCCTCTTCTGTCCTGCACCTTCGGCTCTGCTGTATTGGTCCCTCTTCTGTCCTGCACCTTCGCTCTGCTTATTGGTCCCCTCTGTCCTGCAGCTTCGGCTCTGCTGTATTGTCCCCTTCTGTCCTGCAGCCTTCGGCTCTGCTTATTGGTCCCTCTTCTGTCCTCAGCCTTCGCTCTGCTGTATTGGTCCCTCTCTGTCCTCAGCCTTCGGCTCTGCTGTATTGGTCCCTCTTCTGTCCTCAGCCTTCGCTCTGCTGTATTGGTCCCTCTTCTGTCCTCAGCCTTCGGCTCTGCTGTATTGGTCCCTCTTCTGTCCTGCACCTTCGCTCTGCTGTATTGGTCCCTCTTCTGTCCTCAACCTTCGGCTCTGCTGTTTGGTCCCTCTTCTGTCCTACAGCCTTCGGCTCTGCTGTATTGGTCCCTCTTCTGTCCTGCAGCCTTCGGCTCTGCTGTATTGGTCCCTCTTCTGTCCTGCAGCCTTCGGCTCTGCTGTATGGTCCCTCTTCTGTCCTGCAGCCTTCGCTCTGCTGTATTGGTCCCTCTTCTGTCCTGCACCTTCGGCTCTGCTGTATTGGTCCCTCTTCTGTCCTGCAGCCTTCGGCTCTGCTGTATTGGTCCCTCTTCTGTCCTGCACCTTCGCTCTGCTGTATTGGTCCCTCTTCTGTCCTCACCTTCGCTCTGCTGTGTTGGTCCCTCTTTGTCCTGCAGCTTCGGCTCTGCTTATGGTCCCTCTTCTGTCCTCAGCCTTCGCTCTGCTGTATTGGTCCCTCTTCTGTCCTGCACCTTCGCTCTGCTGTATTGGTCCCTCTTCTGTCCTGCAGCCTTCGCTCTGCTGTTTGGTCCCTCTTCTGTCCTGCACCTTCGGCTCTGCTGTATTGGTCCCTCTTCTGTCCTGCACCTTCGGCTCTGCTGTATTGGTCCCTCTTCTGTCCTGCAACTTCGGCTCTGCTGTATTGGTCCCTCTTCTGTCCTGCAGCCTTCGGCTCTGCTGTATTGGTCCCTCTTCTGTCCTGCACCTTCGCTCTGCTGTATTGGTCCCTCTTCTGTCCTCAGCCTTCGGCTCTGCTTATTGGTCCCTCTTCTGTCCTGCAACTTCGCTCTGCTGTATTGGTCCCTCTTCTGTCTGCAGCCTTCGGCTCTGCTGTATTGGTCCCTCTTCTGTCCTGCAGCCTTCGGCTCTGCTGTATTGGTCCCTCTCTGTCCTGCAACTTCGCTCTGCTGTATTGGTCCCTCTTCTGTCCTCACTTCGCTCTGCTGTATTGTCCTCTTCTGTCCTGCAGCCTTCGCTCTGCTGTATTGGTCCCTCTTCTGTCCTGCACTTCGGCTCTGCTGTTTGGTCCCTCTTCTGTCCTCAGCCTTCGCTCTGCTGTTTGGTCCCTCTTCTGTCCTCACCTTCGCTCTGCTGTTTGGTCCTCTTCTGTCCTGCAGCTTCGGCTCTGCTGTTTGGTCCCTCTTCTGTCCTGCACTTCGCTCTGCTGTATTGGTCCCTCTTCTGTCCTGCAGCCTTCGCTCTGCTGTATTGGTCCCTCTTCTGTCCTGCAGCCTTCGGCTCTGCTGTATTGGTCCCTCTCTGTCCTGCAGCCTTCGGCTCTGCTGTATTGTCCTCTTCTGTCCTGCAGCTTCGCTCTGCTGTATTGGTCCCTCTTCTGTCCTGCAGCCTTCGCTCTGCTTATTGGTCCCTCTTCTGTCCTGCACTTCGGCTCTGCTGTATTGGTCCCTCTTCTGTCCTGCAGCCTTCGGCTCTGCTTATTGGTCCCTCTTCTGTCCTGCACCTTCGCTCTGCTGTATTGGTCCCTCTTCTGTCCTGCAGCCTTCGGCTCTGCTGTATTGGTCCCTCTTCTGTCCTGCAGCCTTCGCTCTGCTGTATTGGTCCTCTTCTGTCCTGCAGCCTTCGGCTCTGCTGTATGGTCCCTCTTCTGTCCTGCAGCCTTCGGCTCTGCTGTATTGGTCCCTCTTCTGTCCTGCAGCCTTCGCTCTGCTGTATTGGTCCCTCTTCTGTCCTGCAGCCTTCGCTCTGCTGTATTGGTCCCTCTTCTGTCTGCAGCCTTCGGCTCTGCTGTATTGGTCCCTCTTCTGTCCTGCACCTTCGGCTCTGCTGTATTGGTCCCTCTTCTGTCCTGCAGCCTTCGGCTCTGCTGATTGGTCCCTCTTCTGTCCTCAGCCTTCGGCTCTGCTGTATTGGTCCCTCTTCTGTCCTGCAGCCTTCGGCTCTGCTGTATTGGTCCCTCTTCTGTCCTGCAGCCTTCGGCTCTGCTGTATTGTCCCTCTTCTGTCCTGCAGCCTTCGGCTCTGCTGTATTGGTCCCTCTTCTGTCCTGCAGCCTTCGGCTCTGCTGTATTGGTCCCTCTTCTGTCCTGCAGCCTTCGGCTCTGCTGTATTGGTCCCTCTCTGTCCTGCAGCCTTCGGCTCTGCTGTATTGGTCCCTCTTCTGTCCTGCAGCCTTCGGCTCTGCTGTATTGGTCCCTCTTCTGTCCTCAGCCTTCGCTCTGCTGTATTGGTCCCTCTTCTGTCCTGCACCTTCGGCTCTGCTGTATTGGTCCCTCTTCTGTCCTGCAGCCTTCGCTCTGCTGTATTGGTCCCTCTTCTGTCCTCAGCCTTCGGCTCTGCTGTATTGGTCCTCTTCTGTCCTGCAGCCTTCGGCTCTGCTGTATTGGTCCTCTTCTGTCCTGCAGCCTTCGCTCTGCTGTTTGGTCCCTCTTTGTCCTGCAGCCTTCGGCTCTGCTGTTTGGTCCCTCTTCTGTCCTGCACCTTCGGCTCTGCTGATTGGTCCCTCTTCTGTCCGCAGCTTCGCTCGCTGTATTGGTCCCTCTTCTGTCCTGCACCTCGGCTCGCTGTATTGGTCCCTCTTCTGTCCTGCAGCCTTCGGCTCTGCTGTTTGGTCCCTCTCTGTCCTGCAGCTTCGGCTCTGCTGTATTGTCCCTCTTCTGTCCTGCAGCCTTCGGCTTGCTGTATTGGTCCCTTTCTGTCCTCAGCCTTCGGCTCTGCTGTATTGGTCCCTCTTCTGTCCTGCAGCCTTCGGCTCTGCTGTATTGGTCCCTCTTCTGTCCTGCAGCCTCGGCTCTGCTGTATTGGTCCCTCTTCTGTCCTGCAGCCTTCGGCTCTGCTGTATTGGTCCTCTTCTGTCTGCAGCCTCGCTCTGCTGTATTGGTCCCTCTTCTGTCCTGCAGCCTTCGGCTCTGCTGTATTGGTCCCTCTTCTGTCCTGCACTTCGGCTCTGCTGTTTGGTCCCTCTTCTGTCCTGCAGCCTTCGGCTCTGCTGTATTGGTCCCTCTTCTGTCCTCACTTCGGCTCTGCTGTTTGGTCCCTCTCTGTCCTGCAGCCTTCGGCTCTGCTGTATTGGTCCCTCTTCTGTCCTGCAGCCTTCGGCTCTGCTGTGTTGGTCCCTCTTCTGTCCTGCACTTCGCTCTGCTTTTGGTCCCTCTTCTGTCCTGCAGCCTTCGGCTCTGCTGTATTGGTCCCTCTTCTGTCCTGCAGCCTTCGGCTCTGCTGTATTGGTCCCTCTTCTGTCCTGCAGCCTTCGGCTCTGCTGTATTGGTCCCTCTTTGTCCTGCAGCCTTCGGCTCTGCTGTATTGGTCCCTCTTCTGTCCTGCAGCCTTCGGCTCTGCTGTATTGGTCCCTCTTCTGTCCTGCAGCCTTCGGCTCTGCTGTATTGGTCCCTCTTCTGTCCTACAGCCTTCGGCTCTGCTGTATTGGTCCCTCTCTGTCCTGCAGCCTTCGGCTCTGCTGTATTGGTCCCTCTTCTGTCCTGCAACCTTCGGCTCTGCTATATTGGTCCCTCTTCTGTCCTACAGCCTTGTGCTCTGCTGTATTGGTCCCTCTTCTGTCCTGCACCTTCGCTCTGCTGTATTGGTCCCTCTTCTGTCCTGCAGCCTTCGGCTCTGCTTATTGGTCGCCTCCTTGGTCCCTCTCTGTCCTGCAGCCTTCGGCTCTGCTGTATTGGTCCCTCTTCTGTCCTGCAGCCTTCGGCTCTGCTGTATTGGTCCCTCTTCTGTCCTGCAGCCTTCGCTCTGCTGTATTGGTCCCTCTTCTGTCCTGCAGCCTTCGGCTCTGCTGTTTGGTCCCTCTTCTGTCCTACAGCCTTCGGCTCTGCTGTATTGGTCCCTCTTCTGTCCTGCAGCCTTCGGCTCTGCTGTATTGGTCCCTCTTCTGTCCTGCACCTTCGGCTCTGCTGTATTAGGTCCCTCTTCTGTCCTACAGCCTTCGGCTCTGCTGTATTGGTCCCTCTTCTGTCCGCAGCCTTCGGCTCTGCTGTATTGGTCCCTCTTCTGTCCTGCAGCCTTCGGCTGCTGCTGATTGGTCCCTCTTCTGTCCTGCAGCCTTCGGCTCTGCTGTTTGGTCCCTCTTCTGTCCTGCAGCCTTCGGCTCTGCTGTATTGGTCCCTCTTCTGTCTAGCAGCCTTCGGCTCTGCTGTATTGGTCCCTCTTCTGTCCTGCAGCCTTCGGCTCTGCTGTATTGGTCCCTCTTCTGTCCTGCAGCCTTCGGCTCTGCTGTATTGGTCCCTCTTCTGTCCTGCAGACCTTCGCTCTGCTGTATTGGTCCCTCTTCTGTCCTGCAGCCTTCGGCTCTGCTGTATTGGTCCCTCTTCTGTCCTGCAGCCTTCGGCTCTGCTGTATATGGTCCCTCTTCTGTCCTGCAGCCTTCGGCTCTGCTGTATTGGTCCCTCTTCTGTCCTGCAGCCTTCGCTCTGCTGTATTGGTCCCTCTTCTGTCCTACAGCCTTCGGCTCTGCTGTATTGGTCCCTCTTCTGTCCTGCAGCCTTCGGCTCTGCTGTATTGGTCCCTCTTCTGTCCTGCAGCCTTCGGCTCTGCTGTATTGGTCCCCTCTTCTGGGTCCTGCAGCCTTCGGCTCTGCTGTTTGGTCCCTCTTCTGTCCTACAGCCTTCGGCTCTGCTGTATTGGTCCCTCTTCTGTCCTGCAGCCTTCGGCTCTGCTGTATTAGGTCCCTCTTCTGTCCTGCACCTTCGCTCTGCTGTATTGGTCCCTCTTCTGTCCTACAGCCTTGCTCTGCTTATTGTCCCTCTTCTGTCCTGCACTTCGGCTCTGCTGTATTGGTCCCTCTTTCTGTCCTAGCAGCCTTCGGCTCTGCTGTATTGGTCCCTCTTCTGTCCTGCAGCCTTCGCTCTGCTGTATTGGTCCCTCTTCTGCTCCCTGCAAGCCTTTCTGCTCTGTCTGTATTGGTCCCTCTTCTGTCCTGCAGCCTTCGGCTCTGCTGTATTGGTCCCTCTTCTGTCCTGCAGCCTTCGGCTCTGCTGTATTGGTCCCTCTTCTGTCCTGCAGCCTTCGGCTCTGCTGTATTGGTCCCTCTTCTGTACTACAGCCTTCGGCTCTGCTGTATTGGTCCCTCTTCTGTCCTGCAGCCTTCGGCTCTGCTGTATTGGTCCCTCTTCTGTCCTGCAGCCTTCGGCTCTGCTGTATTGGTCCCTCTTCTGTCCTGCAGCCTTGTGCTCTGCTGTATTGGTCCTCTTCTGTCCTGCAGCCTTCGGCTCTGCTGTGTTCGTCCCTCTTCTGTCCTGCAGCCTTCGGCTCTGCTGTGTTGGTCCTCTTCTGTCCTGCAGCCTTCGGCTCTGCTGTTTGGTCGCTCTTCTGTCCTGCAGCCTTGTGCTCTGCTTTATTGGTCCTCTTTGTCCTGCAGCCTTCGGCTCTGCTGTGTTGGTCCCTCTTCTGTCCTGCAGCCTTGTGCTCTGCTTTATTGGTCCTCTTCTGTCCTGCAGCCTTCGGCTCTGCTGTGTTGGTCCCTCTTCTGTCCTGCAGCCTTGTGCTCTGCTTTATTGGTCCTCTTCTGTCCTGCAGCCTTCGGCTCTGCTGTGTTGGTCCCTCTTCTGTCCTGCAGCCTTCGGCTCTGCTTATTGGTCCCTCTTCTGTCCTGCATCCTTCGGCTCTGCTGCATTGGTCCCTCTTCTGTTGAGTACCGGTTGTTTCATTGTGTTTAAATGTGATTGTGCTCTGCGTGATTGTTGCCAGTTTACTCTTTTTGCGGCAACGTCTTCCCAGTTGTTGATTCTGATGCCACAGCTGATGAGTATCCGTGTACAGCTTTAGGTTTTTTTCCCAGGTAACGATATCCTTGCGTCAGATGTCCCTACAGGAATATCTCTGGGAAGCAGTTGACTTCAAACAGACAACGTGTCCTTCCAGTGAAGCTGTCATTTGACGAGAAGACGCTCTGTGCTTAGCAAGCCACACTACTTCGGGACTTGAAGAAGTCTATGTATGTTTGTTTGTGATAAACATACACATACATATATTGCAGGACGTCTGATAGCTAGAGTGATGTAGGTGTCAGTGTTAGGACGGATCGAGTTTTGAAGTTATGTTTATCTGCTTGTAGTTCTTTACTTTTCATCACAATGGCTCTATCACGTGAAATTCGGGCAGCTCTTCCCGGGAAGAGCACGTCGCCAGAGTGGAGCGCCACCTACATTTCTCCGCTTCTTCTATAATTGTGTATGGCATTGTGTAGTCATTCGTGTGTGTGTGTGTGTGTGTGTGTGTGTGTGTGTGTGTGTGTGTGTGCGTGCGTGCGTGCGTCCGTGTGTGTGTGTGTGTATGTGTGTGTCTGTGTGTGTGTGTGTGTGTGTGTGTGTGTGTGTGTGTGTGTGTGTGTGTGTGTGTGAGTGTGTGTGTGCGCGCGCGTGCGTTTGTGGCAATAGGTGTATATGAATATATGATTTACATCGTTGATGTGTATTTATTTGTGCGTATTTCTTAATGTGTATTCTGGCGTGTATGTATGTATGTATGATATATTGGTGCTTCTGTGCATATTACAGTAATGTGCAGTGAATCCAAATGAGTTTTGAGAATAGTGCTAAACAAGAATGATTTATCGTTATTATCATTATGTAATAACAATAACAATAACAGGGATGATAATAATATAACAACAACAGCAACAATAATAATAATAATAATAATAATAGTGATAAGAGCAATATTAGTATTATAATCATTATCATTATTCTAGTATTTTATTTTATCATTATCATTACTATTTTAACAGACAATCATCATAAACAGCAGTGACGTTGTGGATAGCCTAAAGGTGACACATGACACACGTGTAGGTACATGCACATTGATCAAAGCACGTGACATCCATTGAACAAACACACCTCTTCTTGTGTGTGACAGTTACAGTGGTCAAACAGAACAAACCACGGTCACTGTGGCGCTGTGGTTAACGCAATGGAACAACGACGGGAACGTTGGGGGTCTGCTTCCCATCTGTCCACACTATGGCGAGATTTTACAGTCCCAGTCAGCGCCAACCCACAGTAGAGCGTTCTGTGGGTCAGCGGAAAGATTGGGACCATACAGACGAGTCTCGTCCACTTCGTTGATTCGTCTTTTAAGATGTTGCTCAAAATACAATACAATACAATATTTTATTTTTATAGCGCAAAATCTTGATAAAATCAAATCTAAGTGCTAAAACAGACACACACGCACTCACGCACTCACGCACACACACACACACACACAACACACACACCACACACACACACACACGCGCGCGCGCACACGCACACGGCTAAAATGGAGAGAAAGAATAAAAGCAATGGAAAATTATAGAGAGCACATTATATACAATTATATATTACAATGTGATTCCCCTCCGAGTGGAGACAGGCTGCAGAGGGGATTGAGTGAGGTTAGGATTTTATGCAGAGGAGAAAAGGTGAGTTTTGAGAGCGGACTTGAAGGAGACAAAAGTAGGTTGCTGACGGACAGAGAGAGGAAGTTTGTTCCAGGAAAATGGACCAGAAACAGAGAAGGCTTGTGGACCATAGGTATTGAACTTAGTGCGTGGAAAGCGAAAAGTCAGAGGATCGGAGGCAGAGCCGAGGGTACGTGAGGGAAGATAGATCTCAAGTAGGCTTGACAGGTAATCGGGGGCTGCGTTATTGAGGCTTTTGTAGCACATGGTGTCTAGTTTGTACTGTATGCGCTTTGATACAGGGAGCCAGTGAAGTTGTGCCAGGAGAGGAGATATGTGGTCAGCTTTTCTTTTTGAGTACAAGGCGTACAGCATTGTTTTGAATGCGCTGCAGGATGTGAATGGTGGAGGCAGGAAGACCAGACAGGAGTGAATTGCAATAGTCAATGCGAGACATTATGAAGGAGAGAACGAGTTTTGCAGTTGTTTCGACAGAGAGATACTTCCTGATCAGGCTTATACAATGGAGGTGATAGTAGCAAGATCTGGCAGTTTGAGAAACAAAGTTGTTCATGGAGAGGGTAGAGTCAATGCAGACACCAAGGTTTTTAGCTGAATCAGAAATTGGGACTGATGTGTTACATAATGGGAGAGAAAGAGGAGGCAGCTGAGAAAGTTTCTGACGGGTGCCAATGAGGATAGCTTCTGTCTTGTCGTCATTAAGCTGAAGTTTGTTGAACGTCATCCAGTTCTTAATGTCCGAGTAACACTCAGTGGTGCGAATCAAGAGGCGCTGTATATTGTCTGGTGTGTCACTGTCGAAACCGAAATGCATTTTTAGTGTCTATGAATACAGAATCATGTAACTTTCTGCAATGCCCTCTTGAGAAAACTGAAACTGAAGTTTCTTTCAATCCATGTTCGTTTATAAACCCAGATGAGAAGTTTGCAAATATTACTACAGCTATGAAAGAAACGGTAGTCTGTGTCACTTATAAGAAAATCAACAGATAAAAATTAGTAACGTACATATTTATTTCGCTTTAAGGCAAAGCTGGATAGAAAAGATCAAAAAATATGCGCAGGACTTCCTAAACCTGTGTGTAAACACAAATGTAATGTTGCACATGGACACATGCACATAAATCCCCATTTCCCGTATTTTTCTCGTGGGAAAAGCCCTTACAAACTTTGTCTTTGTGTGTGTGTGTTTGTGCAGCTGTTCTGTGAACAGGGCAATTGTTTAAACGGCTTGACTACTGTCTTGGGTTGTTGTTTTTTAAATACCTTCACTGCTAATGTTTTGGGCGTCAATGCATGCTGAGAAATTTTCAAGAAAAACTGGAAAATCACCCCTATGATTTTTGTTTCTCATATAATATGATTAAAAACTATAATAAAAGCATGTATGAAATGTATGAATCCACAATGAACGAAGATTCTTTTTGTAGAAATGCATTTCGTAAAATATTGAACCAGTCTGTCACACAATCTTTCTGAAATATACTCCTTTTATTGACACACACACACACACTCTCTCTCTCTCCTCTCTCTCTCTCTCTCTCTCTCTCTCTCTCTCTCTCTCTCTCTCTCTCTCTCATATGCACGCACACGAAGGGAGAGGGTGCGGAAATATCAAATTAGCCTGTTGTGTGGCTATGATAGCCTTGTGACGTGTTGTGTGGCTATGATAGCCTTGTGACGTGTTGTGTGTTTATGATAGTCTTGTGACGTGTTGTGTGTTTATGATAGTCTTGTGACGTGTTGTGTGGCTATGATAGCCTTGTGACGTGTTGTGTGGCTATGATAGCCTTGTGACGTGTTGTGTGTTTATGATAGTCTTGTGACGTGTTGTGTGGCTATGATAGCCTTGTGACGTGTTGTGTGGCTACGATAGCCTTGTGACGTGTTGTGTGGCTATGATAGCCTTATGACGTGTTGTGTGTTTATGATAGTCTTGTGACGTGTTGTGTGGCTATGATAGCCTTGTGACGTGTTGTGTGGCTATGATAGCCTTATGACGTGTTGTGTGTTTATGATAGTCTTGTGACGTGTTGTGTGGCTATGATAGCCTTGTGACGTGTTGTGTGGCTATGATAGCCTTGTGACGTGTTGTGTGTTTATGATAGTCTTGTGACGTGTTGTGTGGCTATGATAGCCTTGTGACGTGTTGTGTGGCTACGATAGCCTTGTGACGTGTTGTGTGGCTATGATAGCCTTATGACGTGTTGTGTGTTTATGATAGTCTTGTGACGTGTTGTGTGGCTATGATAGCCTTGTGACGTGTTGTGTGGCTATGATAGCCTTATGACGTGTTGTGTGTTTATGATAGTCTTGTGACGTGTTGTGTGGCTATGATAGCCTTGTGACGTGTTGTGTGGCTATGATAGCCTTGTGACGTGTTGTGTGGCTACGATGGCCTTGTGACGTGTTGTGTGGCTATGATAGTCTTGTGACGTGTTGTGTGGCTACGATAGGCTTGTGACGTGTTGTGTGGCTACGATAGGCTTGTGACGTGTTGTGTGGCTATGATAGTCTTGTGACGTGTTGTGTGGCTATGATAGCCTTGTGACGTGTTGTGTGGCTATGATAGCCTTGTGACGTGTTGTGTGGCTATGATAGTCTTGTGACGTGTTGTGTGGCTATGATAGCCTTGTGACGTGTTGTGTGGCTATGATAGCCTTGTGACGTGTTGTGTGGCTATGATAGCCTTGTGACGTGTTGTGTGGCTATGATAGCCTTGTGACGTGTTGTGTGGCTATGATAGCCTTGTGACGTGTTGTGTGGCTAGATGCTTGTGACGTGTTGTGTGGCTATGATAGTCTTGTGACGTGTTGTGTGGCTACGATAGCTTGTGACGTGTTGTGTGGCTACGATAGCTTGTGACGTGTTGTGTGGCTACGATAACCTTGTGAGTGTTGTGTGGTTACGATAGCCTTGTGACGTGTTGTGTGGCTACGTAATTCTGACGTGTTGTGTGGCTATGATAGCTTGTGACGTGTTGTGTGGTTATGATAGCTTGTGACGTGTTGTGTGGCTACGATAGCTTGTGACGTGTTGTGTGGTAGATAGCCTTGTGACGTGTTGTGTGGTATGATAGTCCTTGTGCGTGTTGTGTGGCTATGATAGGCTTGTGACGTGTTGTGTGGTTATGATAGTCTTGTGACGTGTTGTGTGGCTACGATAGGCTTGTGACGTGTTGTGTGGTTATGATAGCTTGTGACGTGTGTGTGTGGTATGATAGCCTTGTGACGTGTTGTGTGGCTACGATAGGCTTGTGACGTGTTGTGTGGTTATGATAGCCTTGTGACGTGTTGTGTGGCTACGATAGGCTTGTGACGTGTTGTGTGGTATGATAGCCTTGTGACGTGTTGTGTGGCTATGATAGCTTGTGACGTGTTGTGTGGTTACGATGAGCCTTGTGACGTGTTGTGTGGCTATGATAGCTTGTGACGTGTTGTGTGGTTATGATAGCTTGTGACGTGTTGTGTGGCTATGATAGGCTTGTGACGTGTTGTGTGGCTATGATAGCCTTGTGACGTGTTTGTGTGGGTTATGATAGTCTTGTGACGTGTTGTGTGGGCTATGATAGCCTTGTGACGTGTTGTGTGGCTATGATAGCCTTGTGACGTGTTTGTGTGGCTACGAATGGCCTTGTGACGTGTTGTGTGGCTATGATAGTCTTGTGACGTGTTGTGTGGTATCGATAGGTCTTGTGACGTGTTGTGTGGCTACGATAGGCTTGTGACGTGTTGTGTGGCTACGATAACCTTGTGAGGTGTTGTGTGGCTACGATAGGCTTGTGACGTGTTGTGTGGCTACGATAGACTTGTGACGTGTTGTGTGGTATGATAGCCTTGTGACGTGTTGTGTGGTTAGATAGGCTTGTGACGTGTTGTGTGGCTACGATAAGCTTGAGTGTGTGTGCTAGTAGTTGTGGTGTTGGTGGTATGATAGGCTTGTGACGTGTTGTGTGGTATGATAGCTTGTGACGTGTTGTGTGTGGTACGATAGGCTTGTGACGTGTTGTGTGGCTATGATAGCTTGTGACGTGTTGTGTGGCTAGATAGTCTTGTGACGTGTTGTGTGGTATGATAGTCTTGTGACGTGTTGTGTGGCTACGATAGCTTGTGACGTGTTGTGGACGTGTTGTGTGGCTCGATAGCTTGGACGTGTTGTGTGGCTACGATAGGCTTGTGACGTGTTGTGTGGCTACGATAGGCTTGTGACGTGTTGTGTGGCTACGATAGGCTTGTGACGTTGTTGTGTGGTACGATAGGCTTGTGACGTGTTGTGTGGTTATGATAGCTTGTGACGTGTTGTGTGGCTACGATAGGCTTGTGACGTGTTGTGTGGTTATGATAGGCTTGTGACTGTTGTGTGGTATACGATAGTCTTGTGACGTGTGTGTGTTATGATAGGCTTGTGACGTGTTGTGTGCTACGATAGGCCTTGTGACGTGTTGTGTGGTTATGATAGTCTTGTGACGTGTTGTGTGGCTACGATAGGCTTGTGACGTGTTGTGTGGTAGATAGGCTTGTGACGTGTTGTGTGGTACGATAGGCTTGTGACGTGTTGTGTGGCTATGATAGCTGTGTGACGTGTTGTGTGGTATGATAGTCTTGTGACGTGTTGTGTGGCTACGATAGGCTTGTGACGTGTTGTGTGGCTACATATAACCTTGTGAGGTGTGTGTGTAGCTACGGATAGGCTTGGTGTGACGTGTTGTGTGGCTACGATAACTTGTGAGTGGTTGTGTGTACGATAGCTTGTGACGTGTTGTGTGGTACGATAGGCTTGTGAGTTTGTGGTATGAATTTAGTGTTGTGTGCACAAGCTGTGACTGTTGTGTGCTACGATAGGCTTGTGACGTGTTGTGTGGCTACGATAGGCTTGTGACGTGTTGTGTGGTTATGATAGCCTTGTGACGTGTTGTGTGGCTACGATAGGCTTGTGACGTGTTGTGTGGCTATGATAGCCTTGTGACGTGTTGTGTGGCTACGATAGCCTTGTGACGTGTTGTGTGGCTGTGTCCCGTGGTTTGTCATCTCACCACCTTGCCAGTCGGTTTGTAAGCAAGGTAACTAATGACTGGGTCTGAATGGGTAAGGCAACATATAGAGTAAACCCTCCATTCCCAGCCCCAGCCCTTTTGCTTGATGAAAGGATTATTGAGTGGAGTCGGGGGCTTGGGAGGTGATTGTCCAGAGAGTGGCGAGGCGAACTTGGGATCCCTTTCCGGGCATGTCAGACCTTGGTGAACAATGAAAGGGGCCGTGTCTGAATCATTATGCCTGGCAATTTTAGAGGGCGTTCAAACAGCTGCTGTGGTTGAAGTAAGGCAACGTTTTAGGAGCTTCTAACTGTTGAGACCATAGTAAGGGAGCTGGCGGCAGGACGGGCTGCCTGAAAGAGAGATGAAGACCCAGAGTGCGGTGAGAGAGGGCTCTTCATAGTCCTTATCTAGTGGCTGGGCTGCACCTGGTTGGTCAGTGCTGTGTGGCTCTCCTGGGGTTTGTCATCTCCCCCACTCTTTGCCATTCTGTTTGTAAACAAGGTAACTGATGACTGGCTCCTAATGGGTCATGCAATGTAGGGACAGTTGGCTCTCTCTCTCTCTCTCTCTCTCTCTCTCTCTCTCTCTCTCTCTCTCTCTCTCTCTCTCTCTCTCTCTCTCTCTCTTCACTTGATTAAATAACTGTGAAGCGGAGTCGGGAGTTTGCGAGGTGCTAGTTCGGAGAGTGGAGAGGCATTAGTGCTCTGGGTCCCATTGGCATCCTTGGGGGTGTTTCTTGTTAACTTGTGAGGAGAAAACCTCAATTAACCAGGGATTGCGGGCCTCAGTAGCTCAGTTGGTTTGAGCGTCGGATTCACATGCTAATGGTCGTGGGTTCGAATCCCAGGGTGCGCTACATTAACACTGGCCTTCTCACTGCCCCATCTTAACATCATTGTTGTTGTGGTGGTGTCGGTATAGGATTAGATAAGTCCCCCTTCTCCCACTTCCCTGGGATGGTTATCCTCGTCGGCCATATCACCTGAGGTGGGTGTCGACGTAAAAACTGAACCAAATCGATCAGTTAACCAGGGATCAAACCTGGGACCGCTTGCATCTTAGGAAAAATGCCTGAACCAAAATGCTACACACTCTACTCAATCGTTTGGCTGCTGGATTGGACTCACACACACACACACACACACACACACACACACACACACACACACACACACACACACACACACACACACACACACACACACACACACACGAATGCAAAATGACAATGGTTGATTTATATCTACTTCATTTTAATGGGTCTTTTCATTTCTTAAGCCTGCATATAAACCCACGAGCTCACCGGGTCCTGAGGTCCTACCTAGGTAGTTCCATAATCTTGGGGTCGCAGGGGAGTGAGGTGGCAGAGACCTCAACTTTTCCCGGGGTCAGCGCCACGAGGGTAGCGCCTATTCCATCTCCCTCGCTTCAAAGTCATATTCATATTCACTTTTTTTTTTACCAAGACTTCAAAAAGGCAAGAAGGCTAATTAGTCTTCAAGGGGAGGGACCTGAGAAATCAACCTATCTCTCCAATGTTTTATACCAAGGCAGCTAGGCAATGCCCTGTTCTTCACGATTTTCAACTGCCAAGGGATCTTTAGCGTGTACAACCAGAAGACACACGGGTTCGACTCGTTTTTCGTCCCCTTCCGAAGGACTAGACGTTCAGTTCGATTTTCCGGTCAAACTGAGGTGAAAAGTCGAGGCCTTTACGGAGAGCGAACCTGGAATCTGGAGTTTAGTCAATGGAAGGCGAATGTGTGAACCATTCTGTCAGTTGTCTTTTTATAAAAAGGCCCACAGCCCTGCGTTATGTGCATGGCGCTTTTACAACTGAACTATTGGGTCACTTGAAGGAAAAAAAAGTGGCTTGATCTGAGGATTGAACCCATAACCCCTGCATTATGAGCATGGAACTCCCAACTGAGCTGATGGGCCACTCTTGTTGTGGAATTGAATGATTGCTGTTGTTAAGGGCTTATTAATTAACCTATACTAAGTACCAGAGTGGCTCGGCAGCAGTGCAGGGTCTCTTCTAGTGAGTGGGCCTAGCAACGGCTTGACATCGCTGAATTCTAAGGACTTTCGGTACGGTGACTTTGAGGGATTGGCGTTGTGTTGAAAAAGCAAAATGAGCGGCGGGGGAGGCATTGCCATTGTAGTGGTGGGGAAGATGGGGCTGAAAATGTAATATGTAATAAAAAGTCTGGCAGTGACAAATTAGGGATAATACTTACTTCAGTCAGGAGACATCAGGCATTTGAGTTATACGGCTTGCTATTCATGCACAGCACGTGCTTGTTACCATAGGCCTCATTTCTTATTCAGCTCTAACATTAGTAAGACTTAAAGCAGTATTAAAATGACAAATTGAAAACACCGCTGATGTCAAGGAGTAAGCAAGTGATTTTGTGGTACTTGAATAAGGCACATGCCAACTACATCACGTAACCAGGCCTGTATAAACACACATCATTTCCTGTGTACAACTCTTACATCTTTAACATGTAAGCTACTTCAGCACACAACCACAAATCACAGTAATGACGTCGTCAGCCCCAGAACGACAGATATTTAAACGTGTAACAGACATTTTACAGATCCTTCCCCCACCCCCACCCCCACCCAGCACAAACACACACACCTCTGCCGTTATTGCTTCTTTACAAAGTCTGGTAGTTGTACGATTATCTCCCTCGCTCGATTTTGAGCTTTGAGTTTGTTCAAGAATGATTTATCGCACTTGGACCATTCTGTACATGCTCCAGCCAAATCTGCCACCTGTTTCAATTCAGTTTCAGTTTCTCAACATGACGTCTCCGTGCTCGGAATGAATACCATGTGAACTAACGTCACAGGTGCCATGTGATGGAGAAGATCCAGAATGGTCACGGCATAATCCTTAAGCCTGCGCATAAACCCAAGAGCTGGCCAGGTCCTGAGGTCCTACCTAGATAGTTCCCTAACTCTGAGGTCGTAGGGGAGTGAGGTGGTAAAGACCACAACTTTTCCTGGGACCAGCACCATGAGGGTGGCGCCCATCCCCTCTCCCTCGCTTCAAAATTCATATTCACATTTTTTTTACCAAGACTTCAAAATCAAGAAGACTAATTGGTCTTCAAGGTGGGGTGACCTGGGAAATCAACCTATCTCTCCAATGTTTTATACCAAGGCAGCCGGGTAATACCCTGCTCTTTACGATTCTCAACTGCCGTGGGATCTTTAGCGTGCACAGTCAGAAGGCAAACGGGTCTGACTCGTTTTTCGTCCCCTTCCGAAGGACTAAGACTGCCACCAAGGACCTGTCAGACGTCTTGAGCATGGCAAAACCCTAAGCGTCAACAAGGTTTTGAAATGAAAGCAGTGACTGACAGGGTGGGGGAGAGTAGGGGGACCCATGACATTAAGCTGACGCCACCAGAATGACTGGAGCATTGTGATGAGCAATAAAACAGACCAGTTGTGTCCCGGATTGAACTGGAAGACATCACTCATCAAATCTCCAGTACACAGTTCTATAAGATCCAAAACAATCCATTTCTTACCCACTGGACGACGCGGCAGGAAAGTTTTTAGTCCCGTTTTTATTATCCATTGTTTGGTGTTTGTGACCGTGCGTTCGCGCTTGACAAAGGCTAGTTGGCCGAAAATTTGCGTTTGTTTTGTTTTGTTTTGTTGGATACGCGCTTATATTGGTTTTCTTGTTCTTCTGGTTCCAGTTCTATAAGTTAATTGGGGTCAGTAAAAAACAGGGTTGGGTATCCACCTGGCCGAGGGTCTGTGGGGATAGTGATGTTGGATTGATGTCTCCAGGCCACTTTATGTCAGGTGACATCTGGCCATGAAATTGGCCGGGTTTTTTGTGTGTGTTTTTTTCCAATTTCTGCCTGTTCCATGGAGCTTGATGGTCGTTGGCGTTGTAGTCGATCAAGACACCTGTCGTTTCATTTCATAGAAGTGACATCGCTGTGTTCAGCTGTCCGGTCCTCTGGACCTTACGGGCGGGGCCCGGGTTTCGGTGAGGGCGTCAGTTTGGACATGGGGTTCATACTTGCTTTGGGCTGATTGTGATCGGTGGATGGGGAGCTTTGTTAGGATCACTTGTTGCTCTCTGGTCACAGGGTGGAGTCATCCTCTTCTGTTCGTGGCTGAAGGAGGGATCTGATGATGGTCCTCTTCTTGCTGTAGCTGACGCTGTTGTCTGGTTGGTCTTCTTCTTCTTCTTCTTCTCTCTCTCTGTCTGTCTGTCTGTCTGTCTGTCTGTCTCTCTCTCTCTCTCTCGCTCTGTCTGTGTGTTTGTCTGTCTGTCTGTCTGTCTGTCTGTCTCTCTCTCTCTCTCTCTCTCTCTTCTCTTCTTCTTCTCTCCTTCTTCTTTGCAAATTCTTGTACCATCTTATTTCCTGGTATGCCACCGTGGGCGGGGTTCCGCTGGAGGACCACTGTTGCTGGTTCTTTTGACTTGCTGGAAGGCCTCGGTAAGGTGGGGATGGGTGGAGGGGCTGGTCGTTCTCCAGAGTCTGGAGAACAGAGGGCATCTTATAGGAAGCCCACTTGTGTCTATACAGGGCGCTAGGCTGGGCTATTATGGAGAATTTGTTGTAGATACAACAGATCCCCACCCCCACCTCCTATCCACGACATTTGTATAAAACAAAGGAAAGATTAGTAGTGCCCATACAGCTAGCTCGGGGGCCAGTGTACTTTACCTTTCACAATACACCTATCCTGTGAAACACGGGTCACTATCCGCCCGAAGAATGTGTCTTTACAGTACAGCAATCCCTTTTGTCTTTTGTATTTCTTTTTTGTTGTTGTTTATATATATATATATATATATATATATATATATATATATATATATATATATATATATATATATATATACATGTAGAGAGAGAGGAGAGAGAGAGAGAGGTCTGTTTTAGCTGCGTGTATTGTGCAAGGGACGACTTCTTTGTTGCACACACACACATTTTAATCATCATCATCATCAGGTGCCTTGCCACATGGCGTTGGCGATTATGGCCTTCCATCTGTTTCTATCCCTTGTTGCCTCAAGCACCTCTTCCACCCGCTTTGTCTTCAGCCACTCTGCAAGTCACATTTTAATAAATAAATACAACCCAGAGGTCGTAGGGGAGATAAATGGTAGAGATTTCCCAAGTATTCTCGATATCAGCATTTTGTGGGTATTGGTCCCTGTTGTACTCTGTCAGAAATGCAGTAGGGTGGATGAGCAGAGAGTACGTCGCCGACACGTGGGAAGATAGCACGTAGCTGTCACGTGTGTTGGTTTCCATTCTGACGTCACTCCGCTTGACTCCTAACGGCCTTGACACCACAGCTGTCAGCGTTTTGTGTGTGTGTGTAGTGTGTGTGTGTGTGTGTGTGTGTGTGTGTGTGTGTGTGTGTGTGTGTGTGTGTGTGTCTCTCTCTCTCTCTCTTTTTCTCTCTGTCTTTCCTACAAACGCACACAAATACACACACAGAGTACAAACACACACACACACACAGAGTACAATCACAAAGTACACACACACCGTACAGACACACGCGCACGCGTGCGCGCGCGTACACACGCTGTACACACACACACACACACACACACACACACACAAATACAGTACACACACATACACAGTACATACACACTTATTCACACACACACACATACACGCACACACACAACACATATTGTGCACACACACCGCACACATACACACACACACACACTGCACACACACACTGCACACACACAACACACATGCACACAAACACACTGCACACATACACGCACACACACACGCACACACACTGCACACACACACACTCATACATACACACACTGCACACAAACATACACTGCAACACACACACACACACACACACACACACACACACACACAGTACGCACACATACAAACACAGTATGCGCGCACACACACACACACACACACAACACACACAGTACACACACACACACACAACACACACACAACGCGCGCATACACACACACACACTCACACAGAGTACACACACACACTGAAAACACACACACACACACACACACACACACACACACACACACACACACACACCACACACTCACTCACACAGAGTACACACACACACTGAAAACACACACACACATACACACACATACCACACACACACACACACACACCACACTTACATACACATGTGCGCTTACATACACACATACAGCCCTGAGCAATCTGTTAAAGCCTGATCGTTCTAATGTCAATCTCAAATCTATCGACCTCTCCACATTTTCATCTGATGCCTCCCGTCTCCTTTCTGAAAAGTCACATAACCTTGCCGATGAATTCTATACTACTCTCCACCTTCTTCTGGACACTCATGCTCCAGCCACAACCCCCCGTCTTTTACCTGACCGCCCCCCTACCCCCTGGCTCACTCATGAGATTGCCTGTGCAAAACGTGCCCGCCGCAGAGCAGAGTGCCGCTGGCGCAAATCCAAACTCACTGTACACAGGCAACTTTTCCAAGCCTCTAAAACAAAAGTATCCACCCTCATTGCATCTGCAAAAACAAGCTATTTCCAAACCAAAATCCTGAATGCCTCTTCTTCAAAAGAACTCTTTACAACCATGAATCATCTCCTTGGCACACGAAAAGATTTACCTCTCCCAACAAAACATACAATTGAAGAATCCCATCTGTATTCTCCAAGTATTTCACCACCAAAATACAAACTCTTCGTGACAGGCTTGACAGGACACCCTGTCAACCATGCCCACCTGACCCTTCCTTTTCTGGCACACCTCTTACTACTTTTACCCCAGTCTCACAAGAAGAAATTTTCAACACAATCAGATCCATGTCTCTTTCAAACTGGATCCTCTTCCAGGTTCTCTCTACTCCGACTGTCTCCCTACTCTCCTCCCATTCATCACTGACATCATCAACACTTCTTTTCAAACTGGAACTGTCCCAGATTCTTTCAAGTCTGCTATTGTTCACCCTCTCCTCAAGAAACACAATTTAGACCCAAATGAACTGAAAAATTACCGGCCTATCTCTAATCTCTCTTTCTTGTCAAAACTCCTTGAAAAAGTCGTCCTCAACCAGCTGAACTCTCACCTGTCTGCCAACAATCTCCTCAATCCTTTCCAGTCAGCCTACCGCCAGTGCCATAGCACTGAAACTGCCCTATTACACATTCTCAACAATCTCCTCCTTGCAACTGATACTGGCAAAGTCTCTCTCCTCACACTCCTTGATCTGTCTGCAGCCTTCGATACCATTGACCATG
>JAPXFY010000025.1:58714787-58727287 GCA_030674185.1 Monoplex corrugatus
TGCCATAGCACTGAAACTGCCCTACTACACATTCTCAACAATCTCCTCCTTGCAACTGATACTGGCAAAGTCTCTCTCCTCACACTCCTTGATCTGTCTGCAGCCTTTGATACCATTGATCATGGTATTCTCCTTTCTAGACTTCATCATACTTTTGGCATCTCTGACATTGCTCTGTCTTGGTTCACTTCATACCTATCAAACAGAAAACAAACCGTTCTCATCAATGGCACTTACTCTCAACCTGCATACCTGACCTGTGGTGTTCCACAAGGATCTGTCCTTGGCCCTGTTCTTTTCACTCTTTACACCCCCCCCTGTCCACCATCACCAACTCCCATTCTATAAAACACCACTTCTATGCTGATGACACCCAACTTCAAGACAGTGACTCACCTGATAATATACAGCGCCTGTTGACTCGCACCACTGAGTGTTACTCGGACATTAAGAACTGGATGACACACAATAGACTTCAGCTTAATGACGACAAAACAGAAGCTATCCTCATTGGCACCCGTCAGAAACTTTCTCAGCTGCCTCCTCTTTCTCTCCCATTATGTAACACATCAGTCCCAATTTCTGATTCAGCTAAAAACCTTGGTGTCTGCATTGACTCTACCCTCTCCATGAACAACTTTGTTTCTCAAACTGCCAGATCCTGCTACTATCATCTCCATCGTATAAAGCTGATCAGGAAGTATCTCTCTGTCGAAACAACTGCAAAACTCGTTCTCTCCTTCATAATGTCTCGCATTGACTATTGCAATTCACTCCTGTCTGGTCTTCCTGCCTCCACCATTCACATCCTACAGCGCATTCAAAACAATGCTGCACGCCTTGTACTCAAAAAGAAAAAAGCTGACCACATATCTCCTCTCCTGGCACAACTTCACTGGCTCCCTGTATCAAAGCGCATACAGTACAAACTAGACACCATGTGCTACAAAAGCCTCAATAACGCAGCCCCCGATTACCTGTCAAGCCTACTTGAGATCTATGTTCCCTCACGTACCCTCCGCTCTGCCTCTGATCCTCTGACTCTTCGCTTTCCACGCACTAAGCTCAATACCTATGGTCCACGAGCCTTCTCTGTTTCTGGTCCACTCTCCTGGAACAAACTTCCTCTCTCAGTCCGTCAGCAACCTACTTTTGTCTCCTTCAAGTCCGCTCTCAAAACTCACCTTTTCTCTCCTGCATAAAATCCTAACCTCACTCAACCCTCCCCTCTGCAGCCTGTCTCCGCTCGGAGGGAATCACATGGTTATAATATATAATTGTATGCTATGCTCTCTATAATTTTCCATTGGTTTTATTCTTGCTTTTATTGCTTTTATTCTTTCTCCCCATTTATAGCCATGCGTGTGTGTGTGTGTGTGTGTGTGTGTGTGTGTGTGTGGTGTGTGTGTGTGTGTGTGTGTGTGTGTGTGTGTGTGTGTGTGTGTCTGTATGTGTGCGTGCGTGTGTGTGCGAGCGTGCGTGCCTGCGTGTGTGTCTGCTTCAGCGCTTAGATTTGATTTTATCAAGATTTTGCGCTATATAAATATTGTAATTATTATTATTATTATTATAGAAGACAATACGGGCTGTTAAGTGCTAAGCCACCACCCCTAGAACAACTGAATCGTTAGGACGAGCAAGCAAATATGTCAACATTTGTGTCGTAGGTTGGGATTGAGCTTAAGACATCAGGCCTTGAGTCCAAGACATTCTGAAACAACCCCCCGTTGGGTTGCCAGGAGCTCTTTCAGTATAGATAGTATCTCCACCTTCTAGAAATTCTGTGCTACAAATTACCTCTTTTCTGTCACTCTCTTTGTTTCTGCCTTGTTCCTTTGCTTTCTGTCATTTCTACTTGTCATTTTCTGCCTTAATGGTCCATTCGCCTGTATTTGTTCGATAAAGTCTTACGTACTTTTTCTTCGGATTGATGATTGGGTACATGTATTAGGTGCATTTTTGGCTCTGGGGAGGTGAGATGTGCAGAAGCGGTTTTAGGTAATTTATGCCTGTTTTTATATATGTTTTGGTGTCCTTATGTATGCTTATATTTGTATTCAGGTGTGTTTTTTAAATCTCCCCTGTGCAATAAATTGGACGGAATGGTCCTACGCCGTGGGCATGTCCTTAGATTATGTGCGCGAATGCATTGATATGTGTACTTCATTTTTTTTTTTTTTTTTCCCCTGTTGAACGTTTTGTGTTTTTTGAAGCGGTTACAGCCCTGATATAGCTCTGCGCAGTCGGCTGGGCTTTAAACAACAATAAAAGAAAAGAAAAAAAAGAATTCTGAAACAAAAGAAATAAAAAACGAAAAACAAACAAACAAACAAATAAGACCCAACCAAGCAACAAACAAACAAACAAAACCCAGAAAAAATATAAATCTATCAGTCCACAAATGAAAAAAATGCAGCTACAAACACCACCACTACACCATCACCGAAAGACTGGGATGCCCCTCAGCAAACACAGCTGTCAGCCATTTTGCTTGATCATGTTGTCTGTTAATGTTCAAAATAGTTCTGATCAAACAAAATGTCATACCCAAGAAAGGGGAAAGTAGGGTTGTCGCCTTTGCAATGTTGACAACAAACAGAAAAGTAAAACAAATAAACAAACATAAAAGGACTTTTACTAGACAGTATTAAATGTCAGATCTGAAACCAACACAAACGGACCAAAAATCTTTAAAGGAAACACCACTAGGAAAAGATAACTCTCTCCATCCAGCACCCCTCCCCTCCCATCACCACCAATCCAACCTCCATAAACACACACACACACACACACACAAACAGACACACACACAAACACACACACACACACACAAACACACACACACACACGCACGCGCACACACACACACACACACACACACACACACACACACACACACACACACACACACACACACACACACACACACAAACCTACCCAATCCCTTGCACATAAATTCCGATAAATCACATTGATTTGGATCAACGTTATTCCAGCCAGACCAGTTTCAGTGGCAAGGAGAATCAGCACAGCAGGTCGTCAGCAGACGACAAAATGCCTTTAACTGTCAAATCCGACAGGTTAACGATGACATCTGAACCTTTGCGTGCGCGTCATGCGGTGTGTCCACCTGGTTGTAAAAAATGGAGACATCCGCTGGCCACTAAACATCCCTTAGAAGGCAAAGGTGAAGGCTTCCCCCTTAATCTTAGGATCGTAAGGTGTTAAGAGAGAGAGAGAGAGAGAGAGAGGGAGGGAGAGAGAGAGACAGACATAGAGAGAGAGAGAGTCTTCAAATTTTGTCAGGGGGTGAGTTTTATGAGGGTGGTGCCTGTCTCTCTCTTTTCTCTGTCTGTCTGTCTATCTGTCTCTGCCTGTCTGCCTGCCTGTCCATCTGTTTGTCTGTCTCTCTCTGTCTGTCTGTCTCCCTCTCTCTACACACACACATATATATATAATTTTTTTTTTATATATATATACACATATTTATGTAATATAATATATGTATCCATATATAGATATATACATATACATATATATATGTATATGTATAATATATGTATGTATATATATATATATATATATATATATATATATATATATATATATATATATATATATATATATTACATATAACACATACACGAATTTTTACGATCTCTGGATTAAAATTGTTTATAAGTTTGAAATTCTTTTTGTCAAAAAGAGAAAATATTCTGGTTTACTGACTGAAGAACACATTCTTCTTCTTCTTCTCCTTCTTCTTTTTCTTCTTCTTTGTTTTTCTTCTTTTTGTTGTTGTTATAACTATACTTTTTATTATTATTAGCGTCATTATTACTATTGTTATTATTATTATCATTACTATTATTAGCAGACTGTACCTTTACGCGCACACACACACGCATACACACACACACACACACACACACACACACACACACACACACACACACACACACACACACACACACACACACACACACACACACAAGTGAACGTATATCAACAGTGTCTAACCGGTTATACATACACATATACCGTGGTCCTAAACGTATATGTATATGAATGATTACACGATTTTACGTGATAAATAGAGAGATGTGGAAATAATTTTTGGATGAGCAATTATGATATCAACAGTGGAAGACGTGGTTGAACAGGGAAGTGTTTCACTGTGCAAAGGGGCAGGCACATCTGCCACAGTAATTTGTAATAAAACGAACGCACATCAGCCGACCTAGTACCTAAGACTGCGTTTTGGCACCATCAGAATCTTTTGTTTTGAGGATTTGCAGAGTAGGTGATGTCTGAGACGAGTTCCACAGGCTTAAAAAACAAAGCTAAAGCTAGATGCTAGCGGCTGGCTAATCTAGGGCTGAGCGTGCGTACGAAACTGGTCGTAGCAAACCTAGCAAATCCAAGATGGCGGAACGCATGAAAAACGTAAAGTTGCTTCTTCTGAGTGAAACTGCCGACGACCCCTTGGCTGATGTCTCGTCAGTACTGACAAACATCACAACCAGTTTTGCAGCAAATGTAATTACGACAGCAACAGAGGACAGATATGTGAATCTTGATGCACACACGGTCTCCATCTTGAAATCGTTAGCTAGCTCAACTCGAGACCGCTACGTTTCGTTAACGTAGCCACTAGCTTTGCTCGCGCAAGAGGACCGTAAGAAACCAGCTCGCTTGATTGGCTCGTTTTAGCTAGCTTTGTCTCACACTTTGCTACGCCTGAGAACTAGCTCCTGATACGTGTGTGCAGAGGCGATCTGAGAAGTACGGTGGTTAAGACCCATCAATAGGAATGGCGGTATGCAAGGCTCGGAATTTGATACTGGCATGAATTTTGATTGGTAACCAGTAGAGTTCTTTGAGTTATAGTGTTTCATGATCATGTCTTCTTCTCTTCATAATTAGATGTGCTGCATTATTCTGAAAGCTTTGAAATCAAGAATTGTTATGCTGGTAACCCAGCTAATACAGTTTTATATTAGTCTAGCTGGGAAGGGTTATTATAGCAGACACAAGTCTTCTACATTTTTTTTTACAGATGTGATCTGTGTGTGTGTGTGAGTGTTGCGTGTGTGTGTTTGTGAGTGTTTGCGTTGTATTTGTGAGTGTGTTGTGTGTTGTGATGTTTGTGTGTGTGTGTGTGTGTGTGTGTGTGTGTGTGTGTGTGTGTGTGTGTGTTTATGTGCGCATGTGTGTATGTGTGTTTATGCGCGTCTGTGTATGTGTGTGGTATGTGTATGTGTGTGTATGTGTATGTGTGTTTATGTGCGTGTGTGTGCTTGCGTGCGTGTGTGTGTGTGCGTGTGTGTACAGATCAGTCTGAAGGAAGCGACCCTGCTAAGCTCTAAGCTCAACAGGACAGATTTTGCTGATGTTGCTGACTGACAGCATACTATCAGTGTTTTGCACATTGATTTCCCAACCAATCCAAGTTGGTAAGTTTAAGTTTTCAGGTTTAATTTCTCTAGATGATGTTTCCGCGCTCGGAATGAATTCCATATGCACTAACGTCACAGGTGCCATGTGATGGAGAGGACCCAGAACAATCACAGCACAAGCCTTAAACCTGCACATAAACCCATGAGCTGGCCAGGTCCTGTTGGTAAGTAGTAACTTCAAAACATTTCTCTCTTCTTTCAATTGTGTGTTGTCATGCATGGTAAACCCCCCTGAGTCATGCTGTGACTATGGGAATTAATAAAATAAAAAAAATAAAAAGCTAAAAAGCCCGGGCGCTCATCATGGCAAAGCAATGCAGTAAAACCTTTAGTTCCTTACAGAGCGTCCAGCGTTTTACCTTGAGATGTTGCTCGACTGGTGCGTACTATAGCTGCAGTTGCGATTTATCACGATTATCGCACATCTGCTTAGAGTTGCCACAGTAATGCTGTGTTGTGTCGTGTCGTGTCGTGTTGTGCTATGCTGTGTTGTGTTTTGTCGTGTTGTGCATATGTTGCATTTTGTCGTGTTGTGCTGTGTTGTGTTTTGTAATGTTGTGCTGTGTTGTGTTTTGTCATGTTGTGCTATGTTGTGTTTTGTCGTGTTGTGTTTGTGTTTTGTCGTGTTGTGCTTTGTGGTGTTTTTGTTGTGCTGTGTTGTGTTTTGTCGTGTTGTGCTGTGTTGTGTTGTGTTTTGTCGTGTTGTGCTGTGTTGTGTTTTGTCGTGTTGTGCTGTGTTGTGTTTTGTCGTGTTGTGCTTTATGTTTTGTCGTGTTGTGCTGTGTTGTGTTGTGTTGTGTTGTGTGTTTTGTTTGTTGTGTGGTTTGTGTTTGTGTTTGTTTTTGTTGTTGTTGTGTGTTTGTTTGTTGTGTTTGTTTGTGTTGTTGTGTTTGTTGTTGTGTGTGTGGTGTTGTGTTGGTGTGTTTGTTGTGTTTTTGTTGTGTGTTGTGTTGTTGTTGTTTTGTTGTTGGTTGTGTTGTTGTGTTTGTTGTTTGTGTTGTTGTTGTGGTGTGTGTTTGTTTTTTGTTGTTTTGTGTGTGTTTGTGTTTGTGTGTGTGTGTTTTTTTTTGTTTGTTGTTGTTTGTGTTTGTGTTTGTTGTTGTTTGTTGTTTTGGTTGTGTTGTGTTGTTGTTGTTTTGTGTGTGTTGTTGTGTTGTTGTTTTGTTGTTGTGTGTTTGTTGTTTTGTGTTGTTGTGTTTGTTGTTTTTGTTTGTTGTGTTGTGTTTGTTGTGTTGTTGTTTGTGTTGTTTTTGTTTGTGTTGTTGTTGTTGTGTTTTTTGGTGTTGTGGTTGTGTGTGTTTGTGTTTGTTGTGTTGTTGTTTGTTGTTGTGTGTTGTTGTGTTTGTGTTTGTTTGTTTGTTTTGTTGTTTGTGTGGTTTTTTGTTGTTGTGTGTTGTTGTTTTGTGTGTGTTGTGTTCGTGTTGTGTGTTTTTTTGTGTTTGTGTGTTGTGTTTTGTTTGTGTGTGTGTTGTGTTGTTGTTTTGTGTGTTTTTGGTTGTGTTGGTTGTTGTGTTTGTTGTGTTGTGTTTGTGTTTTGTTTTGTTGTGTTGTGTTTGTTTGTGTGTTTTGTGTGTTGTTGTTGGTGTTTTGTTTTGTGTGTGTTGTTTGTGTGTTTTGTTTTGTTTGTGTGTTTTGTGTGTTGTGTTGTTGTGTGTTTGTTTTGTGTGTGTGTGTTTGTTGTTGTGTT
The DNA here is from genome assembly GCA_030674185.1 of Monoplex corrugatus. Classification (NCBI taxonomy): domain Eukaryota; kingdom Metazoa; phylum Mollusca; class Gastropoda; order Littorinimorpha; family Ranellidae; genus Monoplex; species Monoplex corrugatus. The sequence continues at coordinate 58,721,934 of JAPXFY010000025.1, forward strand.
GTTTGTGTTTGTTGTTTGTTTTGTTGTTGTGGTTGTTGTGTTGTTGTTGTGTGTTGTTGTGTGTGTTGTGTTTGTTTGTGTGTTGTTGTGTGTTTGTGTGTTTTTGTTGTTGTGCTGTTGTTTGTGTTGTTTGTGTTTTTTGTGTTGTTGTGTTGTGTTGTGTTTTTGTGTTGTGTTTGTTGATGTTGTGTTTGTGTTGTGTTGTGGTTTGTTTTGTTGTTTGTGTTTGTGGTGTGTGTTGTTGTTTTGTTGTTGTGGTGGTTTGTGTTTGTGTTTTGTGTGTGTTGTGTTTGTTGTGTGTGTTGTTGTGTGTTTGTTGGTGTGTGTTTTGTTTGTTTGTTGTTTGTGTTTGTGTGTTTTGTTGTGTTTGTTGTTGTTGTTGTTGTGTGTTGTTGTTGTTGTTGTTTTGTGTGTTTGTGTTTGTTGTTTTTTGTGTGTGTTTGTGTGTTTGTGGTTGTTGTGGGTGTTTGTGGGTTTGTGTGTTTGTTGTGTGTGTTTGTTGTGTTTGTGTTGGTGTTGTGTTTGTGTGTTTTTGTGTTGTGTTGTGTGGTTTTGTTGTTGTGTGTGTTGTGTGTTTGTGTGTGTGTTTGGGTGTTTTTTGTTGTGTTTGTTGTGTTTTGTTTGTTGTGTTTGTGTTTTGTGTGTTTGTGTTGTTTTGTGTGTGTTGTTGTTTTTTTTTGTGTGTTTGTGGTTGTGTTGTGTTTGTGTGTGTGTTTTGTTTGTTTTGTTGTGTTGTGCTGTTGTTGTGTTTTGGTTTGTTGTGTGTTTGTGGTTTTTTGTTGTGTTGTGTTTGTGGTGTGTTGTTGTGTGTTGTGTTGTTTTGGTGTGTGTTTGTGTGTTTGTTTGTGTTGTGTTGTTTTGTTGTGTTTTGTGTTGTTTGTTTGTGTGTGTGTGTTTTTTGTTGTGTTTGGTTGGTTGTGTTTTGTTGTGTTGTATGTTGTTTTGTTGTGTTTGGTTTGTTGTTTGTGGTTTGTGTTTTGTTGTGTTTGTTTGTGTTTTGTGTGTGTTTGTTTGTTTGTTGTTGTGTGTTTTGTGTTTGTTTGTGTTGTGGTTGTTTTTTGGTGTGTTTTGTTGGTTGTTTGTTGTTGTGTTGTGTGGTTGTGTGTTTGTGTGTTGTGGTGTTGTGTTGGTTGTGTGTTGTTGTGTTTGTTTTGTTTGTGTGTGTTGTGTTTTTTTTGTGTGTGTGGTGTTTGTTTTGTTTGTTGTGTGTGTGTTGTTTGTGTGTGTTGTGTGTGTGTTTGTTGGTGTTTGTTTGTTGTGTTTTTGGTTGTTTTTGTGTTGTTGTTTGTTGTTGTGTTGTGTTGTTTTGTGTTGTGTGTTTTGTTTGTTTATGTTTGTTGTTGTGTGTTGTTTGTTTTTGTGTTTGTTGGTTGTTTTGTGTGTTTGTTTGTGTGTTTTTGTGTGTTGTTTTGTGTGTGTTTTGTTTGTTGTTGTTTGTGTGTTTGTTTGTTGTTGTGTGTTTGTGTTTTGTTGTGTGTTTGTGGTGTGTTTGTGTTTGTTGTGTTGTTTGTGTGTTTGTTGTGTGGTTGTTGTGTTGTGTTTGGTTTTTGTTGGTTTCTTGTTGTGTTTTGTGTGTGTGTTGTTTTTGTGTGTGTTTTGTTTGTTGTGTTGGTTGTGTTTGTTTTGTTGTGGTGTTGTTTGTGTTGTGTTTTGTTTGTTTGTTTGTTTTGTTTGTGTGTTTTTTGTGTGTGTGTTTGTTGTTGTTTGTTTGTTTTGTTGTTTGTTTGTCTTGTGTTTTGTTGTGTCGTGTTGTGCTGTGTTTTGTTGTGTCGTGTTTGTGCTTTGTGTTTTTGTTGTGTCGTGTTGTGCTGTGTTTTGTTGTGCGTGTTGTGCTGCGTTTTGTTGTGTCGTGTTGTGTTTGTTGTGTCGTGTTGTGCTGTGTTTTGTTGTGTCGTGTTGTGCTGCGTTTTGTTGTTTCGTGTTGTGCTGTGTTTTGTGTTGTGTCGTGTTTGTGTTATGTTTTTTTGTGTCGTGTTGTGCTGCGTTTTGTTGTGTCGTGTTGTGTTATGTTTTATTGTGTCGTGCTGTGCTTTGTCATGTCTGTTGTGCTATGTTGTGTCATATCTTGTCATGTTGTGTCATACTATGCTGTGTTGTGTTGTGTCGTCTTGTGGTATGATGTGTTGTTTTGTGTCGTGCCATGCCATGTTGTGTTGTTTCATGTCGTACTATGCAGTGTTCTGTCATGTTGTGTGTTATGATGCGTTGTGTCGTGTCGTGTCGTGTCGTGTCGTGTCGTGTCGTGTCACGTCTTGTTCCATGCTGTGTTGTGCTATGTCATGTTGTGTTGTTTCGTGTTGTGTCACGTCGTGCGTGTCATGTCGTGTCGTGTCGTCTTTGTGTTATGTTTTGTCATGTCCTGTTGTGTCATGTCACGTAGTGTCGTGTACCTGGGGCTGCAGATGGACATTGGAATCATCTGACTCATTTTTTGACGAAAGCCATTTCACCTGTTGTGTTTTCTTCTCCTAGTTGTCCAATGTTTTCTTTTACTGTAGAAACAGTTACTGAGCTACGTGTTAAAAACAGTCACTGAGCTACGTGTTACAAACAGTTACTGAGCTACGTGTTAAAAACAGTTACTGAGCTACGTGTTAAAAAAAGTTACTGAGCTACGTGTTAAAAACAGTTACTGAGCTACGTGTTTAAAAACAGTTACTGAGCTACGTGTTGAAAACAGTTACTGAGCTACTGTTAAAAACAGTCACTGAGCTACGTGTTGAAAACAGTTACTGAGCTACGTGTTAAAAACAGTTACTGAGCTACGTGTTGAAAACAGTTACTGAGCTACGTGTTGAAAACAGTTACTGAGCTACGTGTTGAAAACAGTTACTGAGCTACGTGTTAAAAACAGTTACTGAGCTACGTGTTGAAAACAGTTACTGAGCTACGTGTTGAAAACAGTCACTGAGCTACGTGTTGAAAACAGTTACTGAGCTACGTGGTAAAAAAAGTTACTGAGCTACGTGTTGAAAACAGTTACTGAGCTACGTGTTAAAAACAGTTACTGAGCTACGTGTTGAAAACAGTTACTGAGCTACGTGTTGAAAACAGTTACTGAGCTACGTGTTGAAAACAGTTACTGAGCTACGTGTTGAAAACAGTTACTGAGCTACGTGTTACAAACAGTTACTGAGCTACGTGTTAAAAACAGTTACTGAGCTACGTGTTAAAAAAAGTTACTGAGCTACGTGTTGAAAACAGTTACTGAGCTACGTGTTAAAAACAGTTACTGAGCTACGTGTTGAAAACAGTTACTGAGCTACGTGTTGAAAACAGTTACTGAGCTACGTGTTGAAAACAGTTACTGAGCTACGTGTTAAAAACAGTTACTGAGCTACGTGTTGAAAAACAGTTACTGAGCTACGTGTTGAAAACAGTTACTGAGCTACGTGTTGAAAACAGTTACTGAGCTACGTGTTAAAAACAGTTACTGAGCTACGTGTTGAAAACAGTTACTGAGCTACGTGTTAAAAACAGTCACTGAGCTACGTGTTGAAAACAGTTACTGAGCTACGTGTTAAAAACAGTTACTGAGCTACGTGTTGAAAACAGTTTACTGAGCTACGTGTTGAAAAACAGTTACTGAGCTACGTGTTGAAAAACAGTTACTGAGCTACGTGTTAAAAACAGTTACTGAGCTACGTGTTGAAAACAGTTACTGAGCTACGTGTTGAAAACAGTCACTGAGCTACGTGTTGAAAAACAGTTACTGAGCTACGTGGTAAAAAAAGTTACTGAGCTACGTGTTGAAAACAGTTACTGAGCTACGTGTTAAAAACAGTTACTGAGCTACGTGTTGAAAACAGTTACTGAGCTACGTGTTGAAAACAGTTACTGAGCTACGTGTTGAAAACAGTTACTGAGCTACGTGTTGAAAACAGTTACTGAGCTACGTGTTAAAACAGTTACTGAGCTACGTGTTAAAAACAGTTACTGAGCTACGTGTTAAAAAAGTTACTGACTACGTGTTGAAAACAGTTACTGAGCTACGTGTTAAAAACAGTTACTGAGCTACGTGTTGAAAACAGTTACTGAGCTACGTGTTGAAAACAGTTACTGAGCTACGTGTTGAAAACAGTTACTGAGCTACGTGTTAAAAACAGTTACTGAGCTACGTGTTGAAAACAGTTACTGAGCTACGTGTTGAAAACAGTTACTGAGCTACGTGTTGAAAACAGTTACTGAGCTACGTGTTAAAAACAGTTACTGAGCTACGTGTTGAAAACAGTTACTGAGCTACGTGTTGAAAACAGTCACTGAGCTACGTGTTGAAAACAGTTACTGACTACGTGTTAAAAACAGTTACTGAGCTACGTGTTAAAAATATTAGAGCTACGTGTTAAAAACAGTCACTGAGCTACGTGTTGAAAACAGTTACTGAGCTACGTGTTAAAAACAGTTACTGAGCTACGTGTTGAAAACAGTTACTGAGCTACGTGTTAAAAACAGTTACTGAGCTACGTGTTAAAAATAGTTACTGAGCTACGTGTTGAAAACAGTTACTGAGCTACGTGTTGAAAACAGTTACTGAGCTACGTGTTGAAAACAGTTACTGAGCTACGTGTTAAAAATAGTTACTGAGCTACGTGTTAAAAACATTACTGAGTTACGTGTTAAAATAGTTACTGAGCTACGTGTTAAAAACAGTCACTGAGCTACGTGTTGAAAACAGTTACTGAGCTACGTGTTAAAAACAGTTACTGAGCTACGTGTTGAAAACAGTACTGAGCTACGTGTTAAAAACAGTTACTGAGCTACGTGTTAAAAATAGTTACTGAGCTACGTGTTGAAAACAGTCACTGAGCTACGTGTTGAAAACAGTCACTGAGCTACGTGTTGAAAACAGTCACTGAGCTACGGGTTAAAAACAGTCACTGAGCTACGTGTTAAAAACAGTCACTGAGCTACGTGTTGAAAACAGTTACTGAGTTACGGGTTAAAAACAGACAAACAAGCAACACAAAGCAAACAATGACAATAAACAGTAACCATTAGTTTAACACCTTTCTTCCGGTGGACGTGTGCCTGTGTGTGTGTGTGTGTGTGTGTGTGTGTGTGTGTGTGTGTGCGCGTGCGCGTGTGTATGTGTGTTGTGTGGAGTGTGTGTGTGAAAGAGAGAGAGAGTGTGTGTGTGTGCATGTGAGTGGTGTGTGTGTGGTGTGTGGTGTGTGTGTGTGTGTGTGTGTGTGGTGTGTGTGTGTGTGTGTGTGTGTGTGTGTGTTGTGAGTGAGTGTGTGTGCATGTGTATGATGTGTGTGTGTGTGTGTTATGTGAGTGTGTGTGTGTGTGTGCGTGCGTGTGTGTGTGTGTGCGTGTGTGTGTGTGTGCGTGTGTGTGTATGTGTGTGTGAG
>JAPXFY010000025.1:58729787-58742287 GCA_030674185.1 Monoplex corrugatus
TGTTTCGTGTCGTTTTTTTGTTGAATCTTTCCATATCGTTTTTCTTTCTCTTTGTTCCATGTCGTTTTTATTTCGCTTTGTTGCAAGTCTCTTTCCCTTTGTTCCAAGTCTCTTTCCCTTTGTTCCAAGTCTCTTTCCCTTTGTTCCAAGTCTCTTTCCCTTTGTTGCAAGTCTCTTTCCCTTTGTTCCAAGTTTTTTCCCTTTGTTGCAAGTCTCTTTCCCTTTGTTCCAAGTTTTTTCCCTTTGTTCCAAGTCTCTTTCCTTTGTTGCAAGTGTCTTTCCCTTTGGTCCAAGTTTTTTCCCTTTGTTGCAAGTCTCTTTCCCTTTGTTCCAAGTCTCTTTCCCTTTGTTGCAAGTCTCTTTCCCTTTGTTCCAAGTCTCTTTCCCTTTGTTCCAAGTTTTTTCCCTTTGTTGCAAGTCTCTTTCCCGTTATTCCATGCCATTTTCCCCTTTGTTCCATGTCTCTTTCTTGTTGCTTCTATGTCTCTTTCCCTTTGTTCCATGTCTTTCTTCTTTACCTTTGTTCAATGCGATTTTCCCCTTTGTTCTATATAATTTTCTTTCCCTTCTATATAATTTTTCTTTCTCTTTGTTCCATGTAATTTTTCTTTTCCTTTGTTCGTTATCGTTTTTCTCAACCCTATTTTCCATGTCGCTTTTTCTCTCCCTCTGTTGCCTGTCGTCCTTTCTTTTTTTATTTTTTATTTTTTTTATTTCTCTATTGTTTTGTCACATCTTCCACGTTGCTTGAGGCATTGCTCCGACGCCCTCATCTCGACTGGTCTACACCCCACCAACCCCAAGTATGTTCAACCCAAGTCCTAGCGCCAGGAAATTTGCAGGAGCCAATGACGTCGAGCTGCGGTGTAGCCACCCCACCAGAAAAGACTCTGCAATTCTGCTGAGTATTTTCAGCGGAGTTCAACAATGTCCTGATTCAAAAATAATGACACTCACTAATAAGTCCTCGACTCCTCTGCCCCCCCCCCCCCACTCCCTCCCGCTAGTGATAGCAATCGCTTAGGCACGGAGTCAGACTGGGTGACATCTACTCCTCCCTCCACCTCTTCACAGTTATATTATACTACCTCCCTGACATTTTTCTTTTAATCATCATTTATAATTATAATTGCAGCGACATCAGCTACGGCTCAACGCTGTATCAAAAGGGGGTTGTATTCTTGACAAAAAAAAAGAGGCAGTATGGACTTTCTGCGTATCCACTTTCAACCAAATGGAAGAGGCTGCACAAACGTTCAATAAGCTTGCATTAACTCTTTGACTCCCGCACCCTAACCACCAACTGCAAAAAACAAAACAAAAATTTTAAAAAATTAAAAAACTTAACTCTTTGACTCCCTCACCCTATCCACCAGTTTTCCTGCACGAAGCTGGTGGATAGGGCGAGGGAGTCAAAGGGTTAAAAGATTCTGCTTTGCTAGCATGGTTGACAATGCAGGATGCTGGTGGGCAGGTTGCGGCAGTCAAGGGGTTAAAGCGAACACGTCAGGCCTGTTACGGTAGGCCTAGTTGTTCCCCCAGCACGGAGACACGCACCACCCTAAGAATTTGACATTGAAACAGAAAACAATGCGTTTAGACTTGTAAGCCTTCTAGTACAAAAACAAAAACAAAAAAGTAAACCAGACACACAAACAACTTAATTAATGCTCTATAGCCTTCGTAAGAACGTTGAGAACCAAGCAAAGACATTAGACAAACAAGTCACCAATGTCGGTGGTAGAAAAACCAAAGTGGAAAGGGGGAGTAACTGTCATATACTATCGGTTATATTGGCTTGTTTGTTTGTTGCAAAGAGCCGGCTCACCAGCAGTAGACACAAGTGTTAAAACGGCTTGCTGTGTACAAGTGTTGTAAGCTGCTGTAGATATCTGTCACAGTCATTGTCTGTCCAGCCAGTTGGTTCACTATCCTTTTGATGATATTTTAGCCTTACAATCGTACACAAATCATCTGGGGAAACCAAATGGCACGCGCTTACAAACACTCCACACACACACACACACACACACACACACACACACACACACAAACACACACGTACACGCATATATACAATCGCGCGTAGACGCTCACGCACGTGCACACACACACACACACACACACACACACACACACACGTGCGCACGCATATATACAATCGCGCGTACACGCTCACGCACGTACACACACACATACATACACACATGCATATACACACTCTCATGTACGCGCGTGCATACACACACACACACACATCAATATACACACACATACACATCAATACACACACACACACACACACACAAACACAGACACCAATACACACACACACATCAATACACACACATGCACACGCACACGCACACACACATGCACACGCATATACATATTCGCGCGTGCACACACACATACGCACACACATGCACCCTTCCCCAACTGACCCACCACACACACACACACGCACACACAAACACATGCACACACACATAATCACACACACAACGCACGCACACACACATGCACACACACACACATACACACGCACACACACACACACACGCACGCACACACACACAAACACACACACGCACACACACGCACACACAAACACATGCACACACACACACAAACACACATCCCCCCCCCCCCGCCCCATCCAGTTACCAACTCACAGGTAAAGCTTTTAACACCGGCTGCGGAGGCTGGTTGTAACATCCATTAATCATCACCACCACCACTACCCTCCCCGACCTTCCCGCCACTCCCCCCCCCTCCCCGCCCTCTCTTCACCTATCCGCCCCCCTCCCCGCCCCCCATTTCTCATGGCAAACTGTATCTTCACCTTAAGCCCCATCTGGCAGCATACTTGTTTAGTCACTCAGGTACGCTGGACATTAAAACGAAGGACGGAGACAGGAGAGGAGACACTGACACAACCACAACAGACGGTGTGGGCAGCTGATGTGGAAAAACATTAACGGCTGCGCGCTGAAACAGTGAGAATCACTTCAAACTGAAAACACCGACACGGAAACATTGTCAAGTCCAGCGGACACAGAATATCGTAAAACAGTCGTCATATATCACTAAAACATTGACAGATAGCTTGTGTGGAAAGATCCACAGAGATCAGCGGGGGTGTAGCAGAGAAAAGGATTGTTAAGACGGCGGCAAAACATCGAAAGTGAAACACGAAAGATAGAAAGAAAGTCCAGCAAGGGTGGAGTGTGTAATAAAAACGACTATTAAAACAGCAAGTGGCACCGAAAGAAAAATACACGAGGAAAAATCCAGATAGATCTGAGGGTGTTTAAAAAAAAGACCATTAAAACAGCGAGAAACACTGAAGACGACACACGGAAAGGCACAGGCAGATCAGTGGATATTTGCAGGACTAGAACAAAGAACAACGTGACAATAAATCAGCGAGACCAGAAAATGTAGCCTAAACAGATCAATTGGAAATATTCACAAAGAGAAGGGGACTGCAGTACGTGACTTTGGACACGAACGTAGTAGTTGTCCCCCCTGTGCACGGGTCAGCTGGGACAGTACAGAACATAAGACGAATAGAGAGACAGCGAGGGAGAAGCAAGATTGACTGGTGGTGTTAGCAGTCGGAGAAACACTTCCCGAAAACGGTCATCATTCCCCAAGGTTAGTATCCATAGTGAAATAGTCATTTTATCATAGCTTTGTTTCTTATAATTGGTTGATTTTTTTTTTACTATCGTCAATATCTTAATATCTACTTTTGTATTAATTGTTTTTTTTATCATGATATCATCATCGTAATATCTACTTTTGTATTTATTTATCATCATCATCATTATCATTAACAAGTCCAGTTTGGCTATGTGCAAGGGTTAAAACAAAAAAACACGAAAATTTTTTTCATGGGATTCCGATGGAGGTTTGAACGTAAGGACACCCCAGTCCGTACGTCTGTTGCGTTAACCACTTGCCACGCTGACTTGTCGAGAGACAATTTTTTTTAGCATGATTACGATTAACAGTGTGTGGCCTACCTGTACTCTGCGTTTATTTTCATAAAATATCTTGGTATCACCAGTCGTGAGACGTACAGACACCTGCGTTGATGGTCAGAAATTCTGGCTGGTGGCAATAGACAGAAAGAGCTAAAATGAAAACGTGAAGTATATTCTGGTTAAAAATCGTAATGTTTTTACACCAAGTGTCACGTGATAAACCCAAAAGGCATGCTTAGACTGCTGACAATGCATGTACAAATCATGTTGCATACTATGCACGTTCATCGTTGCCTCCCAGTAGAAAAGCTTCAAGATATAGAGCTACGTGTTGCAGAGCAGATAAAACACCTGCATAGGATGCGAGAAACCCAGGCTTGATTCTCGGTCGGACAGAGCATTTTCTGTCCCTCCTTCACTAGATCTTAGTGTTGGTCTGGGTGTTAGCCTTTCAGATAAGACGTTAAACCGAAGCCCCTATGCAGCACACGTTAAAGATCGTACGACAACGAAAGATTGTCCCTGGCAAAATTCGTCCTCATGTGCCCTGCCGCATGGCGTTGGCGATCATGCCCTCCGTAGGAATCTATCCCTTGTCCTGCAAGTACACCCCCCACCCTCTCTGTTTCAGCCACCCTGCAGTTCCGTCCATATCATCTTCTTGGTCTACCTGGTGTTCTCTTTCCCTCCAGCTATGCTGTTGTGACCAGGTGTTCTAATTCCCCTTTTCTTATAATGTCTTGTAAATGTTGCTTGTCTTTCCTAATCTTCTTTATGAGTGATCTTCGTATGTTTGCCTCTTCAAGACTGTCTCGTTTGTTTTCTTTGCTGGCAAAATTTCCGAAAAATCCACTGTCATATCAACAAACATACAGACAGCGGAAAATGAGTGGCACTGCACTATGGCGACGTGCTTCCCGCAGGGAGAGCGGCCATAGTTCAAGCAGAAAGAATCCGTTCTGACATGAAAATGAATCCTATCCAATGTACACCGAAGTAAGATGTCGTTACTTTTATACAGAGGTCCCCTGTTAATAACGATGACACGTATACAACCGGTTTAAGCTTATCGAGCAGAACAGACAGCTGTGTTGGAAGCAGCAAAAGTTATGAAAGCAGAAGATCCTCCAACATCCAGAGTCGTCTTCTTAACAGACTACAATTCTTTCACATAGAGCCCACATGGCTTGCTAACAGACTCACTTGATGCACCAGTACTGCACCAGTATCGGTGCAGTGGTTCCTGCCCACTGTGGCATCTGGGAAAATAAGCAGACAGATTGTCTGGCGAAGCTGGACGTAGACTACAAAACAGCAACACCCCCATGGCCCATTGTCTTCAGAAAGGTGAAGACCTTCATAGAAACACATTTCACACAACACCCCATGGCCCATTGTCTTCAGAAAGGTGAAGACCTTCATAGAAACACATTTCACACAACACCCCCATGGCCCATTCTCTTCAGAAAGGCGAAGACCTTCATAAAAACACATTTCACACAACACCCCCATGGCCCATTCTCTTCAGAAAGGCGAAGACCTTCATAAAAACACATTTCACACATACACCCCCATGGCCCATTCTCTTCAGAAAGGTGAAGACCTTCATAAAAACACATTTCACACAACACCCCCATGGCCCATTCTCTTCAGAAAGGCGAAGACCTTCATAAAAACACATTTCACACAACACCCCCATGGCCCATTCTCTTCAGAAAGGCGAAGACCTTCATAAAAACACATTTCACACAACACCCCCATGGCCCATTCTCTTCAGAAAGGCGAAGACCTTCATAAAAACACATTTCACACAACACCCCCATGGCCCATTCTCTTCAGAAAGGCGAAGACCTTCATAAAAACACATTTCACACAACACCCCCATGGCCCATTCTCTTCAGAAAGGCGAAGACCTTCATAAAAACACATTTCCATCCTGAACATAACACAAAGGATCCCATCCATTACCGTGAGCGACAACAACAAATCACAGTCCTCCTCCTGAAGACTGGAAATGCCAGATATAGTATTACAGCAGAACTAATGTGCCCTGTGGGGCTGTCCCTCACAGATCAATGACCATGCCAGACAACCGCAGTCTCCAGAGCACTTTTTACAGATTGCCCACTGTTCAGAAGTAAAGGAAACGAGCAATGGACAGTTGGCACAAATCTGGAAGAACAGCTCTGGAGTGACAGAATTTGACGAAACCCACATCCTTCATTTACAGCATAGACCTGACCATCTCAGACGTGGCCATGCTAGAACGCAAAATTATCATTCATCATCATCATCATCATCATATCATCACATCATCATCATCATGTGCCCTGCCGCATGGCGTTGGCGACCATGGCCCTCCATATGTATCTATCCCTTGTCGCTGCAAGTACATCTCCCACTCTTTCCGACCTCAGCCACTTTGCAAGTCCGTCCTATATTTTGTCCCTGGATCTACCTGGTGTTCTTACATAGAAAGAAAAAAAAATCAGTTAAGCCTACTTTGAAATTCACTTCAGGTTTTTGTGTCTGTAGGATAATGTGAACTGTGACTACAAAATAATTTGCTTCATTCTAAATCGTACTTGAGAATGGGGATGTTAACCATGGTGCGGTAGAGTTCCATTTACAATTGAGACTGTTTGACAGGGCTGTACTCTACGCTTACTTACGCATAATAGTTTACATTCTGGCGTCAACCAGGCCTGAGGAATGCAGGCACATGCGGTGCTGGTTTGGAAATTTGAGCAACGCTGTCAATGATACATCTATAAAGGAATTCGACTGTGTGGTCTCAGTGTTGCCTTGCCAACAAAGCCGTAGCACGCTGAACTTTTGCTTTCATTTCTTGTCTACTACGTTGTTCAGTTAATTCTGAAGAGAGAGAGAGAGAGAGAGAGAGAGAGAGAGAGAGGTGTGTGTGTGTGTGTGTGTGTGTGTTGTGCGAGTGTGAGTGAGTTGTGTGTGTGTGTGTGTGTGTGTGTGTGAGTGTGAGTGAGTGTGTGTGTGTGTGTGAGTGTGTGTGTGTGTTGTGTGTGTGTGTGTGTGTGTGTCTGTGTGTGTGGTGTGTGTGTTGTGTGTGTGTGTGTGTGTGTGTGTGTGCGAGTGTGGAGTGAGTGTGTGTGTGTCTGTGCGTGTGTGTGTATATATATATATATTATATATAATTATATATATATATATATACATATATGTGTGTGTGTGTGTGTGTGTGTGTGTGTGTGTGTGTGTGTGTGTGTGTGGTTGTGTGTGCGCGCGTGCGCTACGAAATAAATTGAAACGATAGTCTCTGACTCATCCACATGACTAACGGCTTCTTCGTCGTGACCAGTGTTGGAAAAGCCACGATCATTGACAGGTTTTGCAGCTTTTGTTGCCTCGTGTAAAAGTGTGTGAATGCTTAAGCGTGTGTGTAGGCGTGTGTTAATACTCTTTTCAACAACAACAAAAAACAAGCAAAAGCGAAAACAAAGAAATACAGGAGGAGAGAGGAGAGAGAGAGGAGAGAAGAGAGAGAGAGAGAGATCAAACACACAGATCTTCTCTACCTCTGTCTCTCTGTCTCTGTCCCTCTCTCTCTGTTGTCTGTCTGTCTGTTTCTGTCTGTCTACTCTCTCTCTCTCTCTTTGTCTCTGTCGCTCTCTCTCTCTCTCCGTCTCTCTCAGTCTCCCTCTCTGCGTCTCTGTCTATCTGTCTCTGTCTGTCTCTCTCTCTCTCTCTCTCTGTCTCTCTTTATATCTGTCTCTCTCTCTGTCTCTGTCTTTATGTCTGTATATCTGTCCGTCTGTCTGTCTGTCTGTCTGTCTCGCTCTCTCTCTTTCTGTGATTTTTTTTAAACAAGAGTCGTTTTGTTGCATTTCTATGCATGTTACATGATGTTTTACAGTATCGTTTGTGCTCTCTGTTTCCTGTTTGTGTTAGCTTGTTGCCCATGTACTAGTAACCACACTCCTCACTCTCACCTCCTTCGTGGACCAAACAAACAAACAAACAAAATTATCACTGACACTGTTTTTAAACATATTTTTAATCTTGAAAGAACAAAACAGTTTGAGTGTGTGCGAGGTAAAAAAAAAAACTTTTTTTTTTTACTAGTACCATAACAAAACTTGTTGAAATTGTATATTTTCTTGGGGCTATGTTTTATATTTATCATCAACAAACACATACACTCACATCTATAATAATAATAATAATTATAATAATAATTACACAATATTTATATAGCGCAAAATCTTCATAAAATCAAATCTAAGCGCTGAAACACACACACACGCACGCACGCACACACACACGCACGCACGCACGCACCACACACCGCACTCACGCACACACACACACACACACACACACACACACACACACACACACACACACCGCGCGCGCGCGCACACGGCTATAAATGGGGAGAAAGAATAAAAGCAATGGAAAATTATAGAGAGCATATTATATACAATTATATATTGCAATGTGATTCCCCTCCGAGTGGAGACAGGCTGCATCTCTCTCTCTCTCTCGTTCATGTATATGTAAATATGTATATATCTTATGTTTATTTATATATCTACTATCTATCGATATATATTATATATAATATCATTTGATCTCTCGCCCATCTTTTTCACATATCACAGACTCATTTTTCACAGAATTATTTTAACGAACAGATTTAGAGGAAAGAAATTAACGTCTATTTCTAATAACACATGAACAGCTCTTACGACATACTCTGGAATGAAGATGACATTTTAAACCAAAGAATAAAACTTTCTGAAAAATGTGCGCAATAGTCAAGTGGTTAACGTCTGATTTCCAACCGGAGTGTCCTGAGTTCGATCCACCTAAGGATGGAGATACGTCCATCTCCCAGTGCCCCAAATCTCTTGTGTTCGAACCTTCGCGAAAGTGGCCAAGCATGATGGTAGGACAGCTAGGTCTGCCAAAAGGATCCCAAATTTGCTGTCTTTCCGAACAGCCAGGAGTCTTTTCCTGTGGTATCAGGCCTGATTCCCTGAAGTCAGCGACCAAACCACAAGTCATAGTTCACAAAAAACACCTCCAGGGTGCTGGATGGGACCCAGAGCTTCAATGCCTCACCACTCTCCGGACAATCACTTCCCATGCTCCCGACGCCACCCGATAGTCATTTCATCAAGCAAAGGGGAGCTGTCCATGCGTCGCATGACCCATTCGGACCCAGTCATCAGTTATTTTGTTTACAAACCGAATGGCAAGGTGGGGAGATGACAAACCCCGGGACACAGCCACACAACGCGCACCGACCAGGTCCAGCCCAGCTACCGGACCCTTCTTGCCTCATTCTGGGCTTTCGTTTCTCGATTGGGCAGCCCGCGCAGTCGATAGCTTGCATAGCTGCCAGCTCTTTTCTCCTTAGTACAGTCTCGACAGCTAACAGCCGGAAGCTCCCATCGTTGCTTTCTACAACCACAGGGAGTGTTCGAAAAGTGTCCAGGCATGATGCTCCAGACACAGCCCATTTTGCTGTTCAGCAAGGTCTGACATGCCCCCAAAGGCATTCCAAGTTTGCCGTCTTTCTGAACAGCCAGCAGGTCTTTTCCTGCGGTCATCAGACCTGATTCCCTGAAGTCAGCAGCCAAGCCACAAGTCAAAGTTATCAGGAAACACCACTCTCCGGACAATCACCTCCCAAACTGCTGACGCCACCCGATAGCCATTTCATCAAGCAAAAAGAAAAAGGGGGGTGGGGATGGGAGGTTGGGGTCTATCCATGCGCTCCATGAAGCCATCGACCCATCCTCTCCCCATCCTCCCACCCGATCCTATCCTAATCCGTATTTTACTAACATTCTCACACGCTCCCTATGCTGCTGTGATAGTTATGCCAGCTCCACAGACAGACTGGATTTTGTGACCAAGAATTATTGCCACTGTATCATCGTAAACGTCATTCGCCCCATGTGGTCGGTGACAGAATGTGGTTGAATTTGCTTTAAACTTCATTCCTGGCTTGGGCCGTTGTCACGATTGTTTCCAAATCTTTACCAACTATACTAAAGTAACTGCCGCGTTCAAACAAACAACTAGAAAACACAAAGATAAATATACAAATAAAAATCGGAATGCACATTCGATATAACAAAACAAGGGCAAATCTTCGGCTGATTGGTCTTTGTCAAGCGTACACAGACGACAACAAAGAACAAACAGAACAAACAAAATTCAGGAGGAACACTGCGAGACTTCACTGTCGTTTGGTCGGTCTGTCTTCTATTGTTGGACTAAATCGCATTCTGATTCTATTTTTGTATTTTTCTGGTTGTGGTTTTGTTTCCAGTTTGTATTTGGCATTGTATCATCATCATCATCATATGTGCCCTGCGCATGGCGTTGGCGATCATGGCCCTCCATATGTATCTATCCCTTGTTGCCGCAAGTACATCTTCCACCCTCTCTTGTCCTCAGCCACCCTGCAAGTCTGTCCAAATATTTTCTCCCTGGGTCTACCTGGTGTTCTCTTTCCCTCAGCTTCCTGTTGTGACCAGGTGCTCTAATTCCCCTTACCTCTGGCATCGTATACGTGTATGAAATATGGTAACTCTTCATCCCGGTTGCGATGGGTGTGATAGTCAAGTGGGTAAGACGTCAGGCTTTCCAATCGGAAGGTCTGGGGTTCGTTCCTGCCTGGGTACCTCCCGCCTGGTGGGTAAAGGGTGGAGATTTTTCCATCTTCCAGGTTTACGTGTGTGTACGGACCTGTTTGTGTCAGAACTCCGTCATGTGTATATATGCATACATGACATTAGATGCACAGGTTAAAGATCCTCTACAGTCATGTCAGTGTCTGGTGGCTTATGGAGAGACGAAAACTCCCAGCATATAGGCTGACCGAATGCGCGCGCGCATGTGGTGTGTGTGTGTGTGTGTGTGTGTGTGTGTGTGTGTGTGTGTGTGTGTGTGTGTGTGTGTGTGTGTGTGTGTGTGTGTGTGTGTGTGTTTTGTTTGATTGGTGGATTTTTAGTTGTTTGTCCTCTCTCTCTCTCTCTCTCTCTCTCTCTCTCTCCTCTCTCTCTCTCTCTCTCTCTCTCTTCTTTTTTTTTTTAATTTAAAAAAAATTTTTTTTACCATGTTAGTAAGGCATTCAAATTCCGTTTTCGTGTTACCAAAAGCTACCGAACACTAACATAATTCCCAGGATCTTTAACGTGCATATTTGATGTTGTGCGGGCATGTATACACACAGGGGGTTGAGATGAGGTCAGCACATGTACTGACCTGGCAGACTGGGAAAATCTCTATCCTGTACCCAGCTACCAGATGGTGCCCAGGTAGGTTTGAACCCAATTCTTTACACAGATGTGAATCGAAAATACACAGTTACGTGAGAAATCTGTGGCAGGAGGATCGGAATGAACAGACAGATAACAAACTTTTCCAAATCCGCCGCGACCTATAAAGAAATTCTCCCGTCTGCTGCAGGAAACCGTAAGAAAGAGACAGTGTTATGCAAGGGTCACACATCCTTCACTCATTCGTACCTTTTAAAAAAATGAAAAAGCACCATGGTATATACCGTGTGACGAGCGTTGAGCATCAGACACCTCCTCTTTGACTGCTGGGACTTGTACGATGTGAGGCAAAAGCACTAAACGGGAGACTCCTTAAAGAACCTCTTCCGAGACGTCCCTCTGATGCAATTTTCCAGTTTTTACAGAGATCAATAGATTTCACCTGATATGATTTTACATGTTTTTCTTTAATTCCATTTTAGACTTGCAGGGTTAACGGTGAGCATGGTTTTAACTGTCTTTTATCTTAACGGGTTGTCGTTTTAGCCCTGATGTGGTTATAGTAGTCGGCTAGGCTATAAGGAATATGAAACTGAACTTGAGGTTCGAACTCAAATCTTCCAAAAACAAGACCAGTTTCCTAACCACTTGACAATGATGCCCGGCAGTCGTCCTCCTGACTCAGTCATTGCCATAAGCCCTTTCTCCTGAGTGCAGGCTGTTTTCATTGGTTGTGGGATAGTTATTTGTGGAAAAGATTTATTGCATGGAGTCTGTACCAACTGTTTGAATTTCAACATGACGGGGGTCGTTGATGTGCGCTGTATGGTTACTGTCGCTATTTGGAGTTCTCAGCCTACGAGGGAGGAGACGTGGCTGTCATAGAACAGGTGAAATACATGGATAGATATAGGTAGACAGACAGACAGATAAATAGGTGAGTATCATAGATAGATTATGTATATATATATATATATATATGTATATAAATATATATACCTATCTATCTATATCTATAAATCAATACATATATATATGTATGTATACACACACACACACACACACACACACAATATATATATATATATATATATATATATATATTATATATATATATACACGTGTGTGTGTGTAGAGAGAGAGAGAGGGTAGCTAGATAAACAACAGATTAACAGATAGATATATCAATAGAAAGACAGACAGATAGATAGGCAGACTTTTTGATTTTTATTTTCCAGCG
>JAPXFY010000025.1:58747287-58794787 GCA_030674185.1 Monoplex corrugatus
TTTTGTGATAGTAAGAGCCCTGATATGGCTCTGCATAGTCGGTTAAGCTTTAAAACGATAATGATAAACATATATATATACACACACACGCACGCACACATACACGCACACACTCACACACACACACGCGCACACACACACACGCAATACACATACACACACACACACATACACACACACACCACACATACATACCACACACACACACACACACACACACACACGCATACATACACACACACACACACAATCACACACACGTCAAACATATGACCAACGAGTACACACAAAACAAGACCAAGACTGGACTGTTGCTGTCTTTCACCGTCTGCATGGTCAGACCACATCTTGGTAATAAATGTGACACTGTTTTATCAGTTCATACCAGCTACCATGGAGCTTGGTGGTCCGTGGAATTGTGACCCAAAACAAGTGTGACTACCCACGTTCAAGAAAACAGGAACCAGAAAAAACATGAAAAAAGATTCAGAACGCGTATTTAATACAACCAGACAAAACAGGCGCAAATTTTCGGCCAACTGGCCTTTTTCAAGCGTAAGATCACAAACGAACAAACACCAGATTCAAAAATTAGGAGAAAAAGACTACAACTTCTAAAACTTCTGCACTTTTCTTCCACTGGACGAAGCAGAAAGGAAGTTTTAATCTTTCCTCCTAATTTTTGTATTTGTTTGTTTATGAACTTACGTTTGACAAAGGCCAGTCTTGTCTGGTTGTATTAAAAATACGCGTTCTGAATCTTTTTTCGTGTTTTTCTGGTTCCAGTAGAATTATAGTCAAGTACGCCTCTTGTCGCTTCATTTGATGCAAGTGACATCCCGGCAATATATGTTCAGCTGCCTGGTCCTGTTGACCGCAGGGGCAGGTCAGTGAAGGCGACAGTGTGAACTTTGGGTTCATGTGTGCCTTGGACCGATTGTGGTTAGTGCACAGCCTCATGAAGACTACTCGCTCCTTTCTATAGAGAAGATGGTTATCATCCCTTTCAATCCGTGACTGTACTAAGGAGACAGTGATTTCACAGTAATCGCTTCTGGCAGCTGTGAAGCGACACCAGGGCTCCCAATTTTCCGATTTTTCTCGGAAATCCGAGAAAATCCACATGCTGTTTCCGAGAAAAAATGTGCTTTCCGAGAAAATAAAGAACATTCGACTGATAATTTTTTTCTTCGGCGAAACAGTCGGCTGTTTGTCAGTCTGTTGATCTCTCGTAACAGACGACGAAGTTTCGGTATGAGGGATAAATCCGGTATCATTTTCCGCTATAGTCACTTCCGGTATTTTTTTTTGTCAGGTGCGGCCTGTTTTCAGAACTGATTGCAAAACTTTTGAAGAGTGTGACCGTGTCTCGAGCCGATATTCTGGAGAGAGGGTCTGCCGCAGCAAAAACGTTTGACAAAGACTGCAAAAATAAGCGGTGTTAGGGGTGGATTTCACGAAACATTGATGCCACACGCACCAGCTTGCTTTGTTTGGTCATAACGCCCGCCATGACGCACTGTCCAAGAACACGTCCAGGGTACCCCTAGAAAGACGTCCTCAATGATCAAGCCATGTTTGATGGCCAGGTTATACGTTCGACCTTGAAAAACAGACAAAAGAGCAAACAAAAATATGAAATGGAAAAGTTTGTTTGCTATGCTGCATATGTAATGTAATTTATTTATATGCCGAGTGGCTTTCCAAAAAACTATTAGTTAAATCACGTAACTGTATAACAATATTAATGTATACTACGAGTGTACATGTAGTCTTAACTATTCGCTTGATCGCTTATTTGCTTATCTTGTTTCGAACACATGTTGTTAACATTTAACTGAAATACTCCAGCATGACAAAATTCTATTATGTGTATCTGTATTTTAGATGTAAACGTGTGTTTAAATTTTTTTTGTTGTTGTTTTTTTTTCTCTTAAAGGTTTGGAGTTTGTTCAAGAGGAATTAATTGCACTCGGACAGTTCCACATGCGCTCCATACCAAATCTGCCGTTAGGTAAATGTCAAACTCCCAAAACCTGCACAAAATCCAAGACGCTGCAAAAGTTGAAATGGGGGAAAGGGGGGGGGGGGGGTACTATCAGACACTAAGCTGAAACTACCGGAATGGTGGAAACATTAAAGATGGGCAGCGCACAGACCAGTTTTTAAGGTTACTTAACCATTCTCAAAGCAGTTAGCCGTAGAATAGATCAGAAATGATGGCATGTTCGCAAAAATACTCCTAATCTTTATATGCTAATAATAATTTGGTTACTACACTCTACGTTTTCTGTCTGACCATTCAGAAAAGCTATGTGAAAAGTTCCCGCCACCCAAGGGGTACGTTACCAGTGTACCACGCCAGGCACCACCAACACGTTCTCCTGTCAGTCTTCATGCGGACCGCGTCTGGAAGATGTGGGCAAAGGAATGAACCTGAACTTGTTGCAGGGAGGGGGCCTGCTGGGCAACTTTAACAACAGGTAGGTTATGTGGCACATCTTCTGGGCAACTTAACAACAGGTAGGTTATGTGGTACATCTTCTGGGCAACTTTAACAACAGGTAGGTTATGTGGTACATCTTCTGACAACTATAACAACAGGTAGGTTATGTGGCACATCTTCTGGCAACTTTAACAACAGGTAGGTTATGTGGCACATCTTCTGGCCAACTTTAACAACAGGTAGGTTATGTGATACATCTTCTGAACAACTATAACAACAGGTAGGTTATGTGATACATCTTCTGAACAACTATAACAACAGGTAGGTTATGTGATACATCTTCTGAACAACTATAACAACAGGTAGGTTATGTGGTACATCTTTGGAACAACTATAACAACAGGTAGGTTATGTGGTACATCTTCTGAACAACTATAACAACAGGTAGGTTATGTGGTACATCTTCTGAACAACTATAACAACAGGTAGGTTATGTGGTACATCTCCTGGCAACTTTAACACTTTGACTTCCGCACCCTGTCCTTATTACATCCTGCAATGTATGCAGAAGTGGTGATAGGTTGAGTAGTCAAGGGTGAAGTATTTTTGCAGTGGTGCACAAGGTGCGGGAATCAAAGGGTTAACAACAGGTAGGCTGTGTGGCTCATCTCCTGGCCAACTTCAACAACTGAGTGGCTGTGTGGCACATGTCAAAAACTGGACTTATTTCAGCATGTCTGCAGCTGCATTGCTTGTTGATGAGATGAGAATGAGATGGAGGATTCTGTCTGCTGCTGTATCCATTGAGTCCCATCCCACCCCCTCACCCCCCTTGCGGGATACAATTTAGAATACGCAGCAGCAGCAGCAGCAGTAGGAGCAGCAAAAGCAGCATCAGCAGGCAATGTGAACCGGTTTCAATTCTCCAGAGATGGTATTCTCCAGATGGTATTTTATAGTCTAATTAAACGGTGTTTCTTGTAAGAGGGAGATTCTGTCTTCAATTGGCACTTTTGGCAACTTTTTTTTCAGTCTGTTTTTATCTTATTTCTGAAACATTAAATTAACAAAATTACAATGAAATTGACTGAAAGCACGAATTCGTGAACAAAAGAAAAAGAATCATGTTTGCAACATCGAACGTACTACATATGACATTTTAACATACACAGCGATAAAGTTGTTACATTTGTTTACGTAAGGTTGTGGCTACAAAATGCAATTCGTTAGTTTATTAAATGGTTGGTTGGCTGATCGAATGGCTGGCTGGCTAATTGGATAAGTGGTTTGATGGTTGGTTGGCTACCTGATTGGGTGACTTGCTGATTGGTTGGCTGGTTGGTTGATTGGTTGGCTGGCTGGTTGTTGGTTGGTTTGGTGTTGTCTGGTTGGTTGGCTGGCTGGCTGATGGGATGAGTGACTGATTGAGTGGCTGATTGGTTGTTTGGCTGGCAGGCTGGTTAACTGGTGGCTGGCTGGTTGGCTAATCGATTGGTTGCCTGGCTAGCTAATTGGCTGGTTGGTTGGTTAATTGGTCGGTTGATGGGCTGGGAAGATAGCAAGGACAATAACAGCAATATCACTATTCCTGTTGCTACCATTGTTACTTTTACTGCTGATGCTGTTGCTGCTTTGCTAGTAATACAATACCGGTACCCTTCTGCTGCAGTCACTACTTCTACTGCTACTTAAAGACTGCAGGCAGACGACAGTATTATACAATCACTGTCGCTGTTACCTTTATTCCAGTGTATTTCATTCTGGTAATAAATTGGACGAATGGTCAACGTCAAGGGCATATCCCTAGATTATGTGTGCATTTGCATTAATATATGAGCCTATTTTTTGCTATGTTTTTTCTTCATATTCAAAGGGTTATTGAGATGGTTACAGTCCTGTTATGGCTCTGTGCAGTCAGCTGGGTTTTAAACAATAATGATTATTCCTCCACATTTCCACGTACTTTTCCACTTTCTTCACCTTCTCCATTCCTTCTGTATGTCCTTCTCCATGGCTCTTCTGAACGGTCATTGTCCACAGTCCTTCTGTATGTCCTTCTCCATGGTCCTTATGTAGTCATTGTCCACAGTCCTCTGTATGTCCTTTCCATGGTCCTTATGTACGGTCATTGTCCACAGTCCTTCTGTATGTCCTTTTCCATGGTCCTTCTGTAGTCATTGTCCACAGTCCTTCTGTATGTCCTTCTCCATGGTCCTTATGTAGGTCATTGTCCACAGTCCTTCTGTATGTCCTTCTCCATGGTCCTTATGTACGTCATTGTCCACAGTCCTTCTGTATGTCCTTTCCATGGTCCTTATGTAACGTCATTGTCCACAGTCCTTCTGTATGTCCTTCTCATGGGTCCTTATGTAGTCATTGTCCACAGTCCTTCTGTATGTCCTTTTCCATGGTCCTTCTGTAGTCATTGTCCACAGTCCTTCTGTATGTCCTTCTCCATGGTCCTTATGTACGGTCATTGTCCACAGTCCTTCTGTATGTCCTTCTCCATGGTCCTTCTGTAGGGTCATTGTCCACAGTCCTTCTGTATGTCCTTCTCCATGGTCCTTATGTAGTCATTGTCCACAGTCCTTCTGTATGTCCTTCTCCATGGTCCTTTGTAGTCATTGTCCACAGTCTTCTGTATGTCCTTCTCCATGGTCCTTCTGTAGTCATTGTCCACAGTCCTTCTGTATGTCCTTCTCCATGGTCCTTATGTAGTCATTGTCCACAGTCCTTCTGTATGTCCTTCTCCATGGTCCTTATGTAGTCATTGTCCACAGTCCTTCTGTATGTCCTTTTCCATGGTCCTTCTGTAGTCATTGTCCACAGTCCTTCTGTATGTCCTTCTCCATGGTCCTTCTGTAGTCATTGTCCACAGTCCTTCTGTATGTCCTTCTCCATGGTCCTTTGTAGTCATTGTCCACAGTCCTTCTGTATGTCCTTTTCCATGGTCCTTCTGTAGTCATTGTCCACAGTCCTTCTGTATGTCCTTCTCCATGGTCCTTCTGTAGTCATTGTCCACAGTCCTTCTGTATGTCCTTCTCCATGGTCCTTCTGTAGTCATTGTCCACAGTCTCTTCTGTATGTCCTTCTCCATGGTCCTTACTGTAGTCATTGTCCACAGTCCTTCTGTATGTCCTTCTCCATGTCCTTCTGTAGGTCATTGTCCACAGTCCTTCTGTATGTCCTTCTCCATGGTCCTTTGTAGTCATTGTCCACAGTCCTTCTGTATGTC
Source organism: Monoplex corrugatus (assembly GCA_030674185.1). NCBI lineage: Eukaryota > Metazoa > Mollusca > Gastropoda > Littorinimorpha > Ranellidae > Monoplex > Monoplex corrugatus. Next base: position 58,752,969 of record JAPXFY010000025.1, read on the forward strand.
CTTCTCCATGGTCCTTCTGTAGTCATTGTCCACAGTCCTTCTGTATGTCCTTCTCCATGGTCCTTCTGTAGTCATTGTCCACAGTCCTTCTGTATGTCCTTCTCCATGGTCCTTCTGTAGTCATTGTCAAGTCTTCTGTAGTCTTTCCATGGTCATGTACGTCATTGTCCACAGTCCTTCTGTATGTCCTTCTCCATGGTCCTTATGTAGTCATTGTCCACAGTCCTTCTGTATGTCCTTCTCCATGGTCCTTATGTAGTCATTGTCCACAGTCCTTCTGTATGTCCTTCTCCATGGTCCTTCTGTAGTCATTGTCCACAGTCCTTCTGTATGTCCTTCTCCATGGTCCTTCTGTAGTCATTGTCCACAGTCCTTCTGTATGTCCTTCTCCATGGTCCTTCTGTACGGTCATTGTCCACAGTCCTTCTGTATGTCCTTCTCCATGGTCCTTATGTAAGGTCATTGTCCACAGTCCTTCTGTATGTCCTTCTCCATGGTCCTTCATATGTCATTGTCCACAGTCCTTCTGTATGTCCTTCTCCATGGTCCTTCTATAGTCATTGTCCACAGTCCTTCTGTATGTCCTTCTCCATGGTCCTTCTATAGTCATTGTCCACAGTCCTTCTGTATGTCCTTCTCCATGGTCCTTCTGTAGTCATTGTCCACAGTCCTTCTGTATGTCCTTCTCCATGGTCCTTCTGTAGGTCATTGTCCACAGTCCTTCTGTATGTCCTTCTCCATGGTCCTTCTATAGTCATTGTCCACAGTCCTTCTGTATGTCCTTCTCCATGGTCCTTCTATAGTCATTGTCCACAGTCCTTCTGTATGTCCTTCTCCATGGTCCTTCTATAGTCATTGTCCACAGTCTTCTGTATGTCCTTCTCCATGGTCCTTCTGTAGGTCATTGTCCACAGTCTTTCTGTATGTCCTTCTCCATGGTCCTTCTGTAGTCATTGTCCACAGTCCTTCTGTATGTCCTTCTCCATGGTCCTTCTGTAGTCATTGTCCACAGTCCTTCTGTATGTCCTTCTCCATGGTCCTTCTGTAGTCATTGTCCACAGTCCTTCTGTATGTCCTTCTCCATGGTCCTTCTGTAGGTCATTGTCCACAGTCCTTCTGTATGTCCTTCTCCATTGGTCCTTCTGTACGGTCATTGTCCACAGTCCTTCTGTATGTCCTTTTCCATGTCCTTATGTAGTCATTGTCCACAGTCTTCTGTATGTCCTTTTCCATGTCCTTATTAGTCATTGTCCACAGTCTTCTGTATGTCCTTCTCCATGGTCCTTATGTACGTCATTGTCCACAGTCCTTCTGTATGTCCTTCTCCATGGTCCTTATGTAGTCATTGTCCACAGTCCTTCTGTATGTCCTTCTCCATGGTCCTTCTGTAGTCATTGTCCACAGTCCTTCTGTATGTCCTTCTCCATGGTCCTTCTGTAGTCATTGTCCACAGTCCTTCTGTATGTCCTTCTCCATGGTCCTTCTGTACGGTCATTGTCCACAGTCCTTCTGTATGTCCTTCTCCATGGTCCTTATGTACGGTTCATTGTCCACAGTCCTTGTATGTCCTTTTCCATGGTCCTTATGTACGGTCATTGTCCACAGTCCTTCGGTATGCCCCTGGTTTCTGCAGTTTGGTTTCTGGCTTATGTAGGTCATTGTCCACATTATGCCTGTTTGTTCTGAGTTGTTACCTTCTCCATGGTCTTCTGTAGTCATTGTCCACAGTCCTTCTGTATGTCCTTCTCCATGGTCCTTATGTACGGTCATTGTCACAGTCCTTCTGTATGTCCTTTCCATGGTCCTTTGTACGGTCATTGTCCACAGTCCTTCTTGTATGTCCTTCCCTGGTCCTTCTTACGTCATTGTCCACAGTCCTTCTGTATGTCCTTCTCCATGGTCCTTCTATGTAGTCATTGTCCACAGTGCCTTCTGTATGTCCTTCTCCATGGTCCTTATGTAGTCATTGTCCACAGTCCTTCTGTATGTCCTTTCTCCATGGTCCTTTATGAGTCATTGTCACAGTCCTTCTGTATGTCCTTATTCCATGGTCCTTCTGTACGGTCATTGTCCACAGTCCTTCTGTATGTCCTTCTCCATGGTCCTTCTGTAGTCATTGTCCACAGTCCTTCTGTATGTCCTTCTCCATGGTCCTTCATTGTCATTGTCCACAGTCCTTCTGTATGTCCTTCTCCATGGTCCTTCTATAGTCTCATCTGTCTGTATGTCCTTCTTCTTCTTGTCATGTCACTTTCTTATTCTTCCCATGGTCCTTCTGTACGGTCATTGTCCACAGTCCTTCTGTATGTCCTTCTCCATGGTATCCTTATGTAGTCATTGTCCACAGTCCTTCTGTATGTCTTTCATGGTCCTTTTAGTCATTGTCCACATCCTTCTGTATGTCCTTCTCCATGGTCTTTAGTCATTGTCCACAGTCCTTCTGCTTATGTCCTTCTCCATGGTCCTTCTGTACGGTCATTGTCCACAGTCTTTCTGTATGTCCTTCTCCATGGTCCTTCTGTAGTCATTGTCCACAGTCTTTCTGTATGTCCTTCTCCATGGTCCTTGTACGTCATTGTCCACAGTCCTTCTTATGTCTCTCCTGGTCTTCTGTACGGTCATTGTCCACAGTCCTTCTGTATGTCCTTCTCCATGGTCCTTCTGTAGTCATTGTCCCAGGTCCTTCTGTATGTCCTTCTCCATGGTCTTTTTCTGTACGGTCATTGTCCACAGTCCTTCTGTATGTCCTTCTCCATGGTCCTTCTGTAGTCATTGTCCACAGTCCTTCTGTATGTCCTTCTTCCATGGTCCTTCTGTACGGTCATTGTCCACAGTCCTTCTGTATGTCCTTCTCCATGGTCCTTATGTAGTCATTGTCCACAGTCTTTGTATGTCCTTCTCCATGCTTCTGTAGTCATTGTCCACTCTTCTGTATGTCCTTTCCTGTCCTTATGTAGTCATTGTCCACATCTTCTGTATGTCTTCTCCATGGTCCTTCTGTGTCATGTCACAGTCCTTCTGTATGTCCTTCTCCATGGTCCTCTTCTGTAGGTCATTGTCCACAGTCCTTCTGTATGTCCTTCTCCATGTCCTTCTGTAGTCATTGTCCACTGTCCTTCTGTATGTCCTTCTCCATGGTCCTTCTGTACGGTCATTGTCCACAGTCCTTCTGTATGTCCTTCTCCATGGTCCTTCTTGTAGTCATTGTCCACAGTCCTTCTGTATGTCCTTCTCCATGGTCCTTCTGTACGTCATTGTCCACAGTCCTTCTGTATGTCCTTCTCCATGGTCCTTCTGTAGTCATTGTCCACAGTCTTTCTGTATGTCCTTCTCCATGGTCCTTCTGTACGGTTATTGTCCACAGTCCTTCTGTATGTCCTTCTCCATGGTCCTTCTGTACGGTTATTGTCCACAGTCTTTCTGTATGTCCTTCTCCATGGTCCTTCTGTACGGTTATTGTCCACAGTCTTTCTGTATGTCCTTCTCCATGGTCCTTCTGTACGGTCATTGTCCACAGTCCTTCTGTATGTCCTTCTCCATGGTCCTTATGTACGGTCATTGTCCACAGTCTTTCTGTATGTCCTTCTCCATGGTCCTTCTATATGTCCTTCTCCATGGTCCTTCTGTACGGTCATTGTCCACAGTCCTTCTCTACGGTCCTTCTGTATGGTCCTTCTCTACGATTCTTCTCTATGGTCCTTCTGTAAGGTCCTTCTGTACGGTCCTTCTGTATGGTCTTTCTCTATCGACCTTCTCTACGGTCCTTCTCTACGGTCCTTCTCTGTGGTCCTTCTCTACGGTCCTTCTCTATGGTCCTTCTCTGTGGTCCTTCTCTATGGTCCTTCTCTATGGTCTTTCTCTACGGTCCTTCTCTACGGTCCTTCTCTACAGTCTTTCTCTATGGTTTTTCTCTATGGTCCTTCTCTACGGTCCTTCTCTGTGGTCCTTCTCTATGGTCCTTCTCTACGGTCCTTCTCTACGGTCCTTCTCTACGGTTCTTCTCTATGGTCCTTCTCTATGGTCCTTCTCTACGGTCCTTCTCTATGGTCCTTCTCTACGGTCCTTCTCTGTAGTCCTTCTCTACGATCCTTCTCTATGGTCCTTCTCTGTGGTCCTTCTCTGTGGTCCTTCTCTACGGTCCTTCTCTACGGTCCTTCTCTACGGTCCTTCTCTACGGTCCTTCTCTACGGTCCTTCTGTATGGTCCTTCTCTAGGTCCTTCTCTATGGTCCTTCTCTACGGTCCTTCTCTATGGTCCTTCTCTACGGTCCTTCTCTGTGGTCCTTCTCTACGGTCCTTCTCTGTGGTCCTTCTCTACGGTCCTTCTCTACGGTCCTTCTCTGTGGTCCTTCTCTACGGTCCTTCTCTATGGTCCTTCTCCACAGTCCTTCTCTATGGTCCTTCTCTATGGTCCTTTTCTATGGTCCTTCTCTACGGTTTTCTCTATGGTCCTTCTCTACGATTCTTCTCCACAGTCCTTCTCTACGGTTATTCTCTATGGTCCTTCTTTACGATCCTTTTTCACCTCCACGTCCTTCTCCATCTGCTTCACTGTATCCACCTCGTTTTCCACCTTCTTAGCCTTATCTGTCTACTTTTCCACTTTTTTATCCATGCCCTTCTCCACCTCCTTCACTTTCTTCACCTTCTGTACTGCCTTCTTATTCACCTTGTGTACTGCATTCATATTCACCTCCTTCACCTTATGTACTGCCTTCTTATTCACCGCCTTCACCCTATGTACTGCCTTCTTATTCACCGCCTTCACCCTATGTACTGCCTTCTTATTCACCTCCTTCACCTTATGTACTGCCTTCTTATTCATCTCCTTCACCTTGTGTACTGCCTTCTTAATCACCTCCATCACCATGTGTACTGCCTTCTTATTCACCTCCTTCACCTTGTGTACTGCCTTCTTAATCATCTCCATCACCTTGTGTACTGCCTTCTTAATCACCTCCTTCACCTTATGTACTGCCTTCTTATTCACCTCCTTCACCTCGTGTACTGCCTTCTTAATCACCTCCTTCACCTTGTGTACTGCCTTCTTATTCACCGCCTTCACCCTATGTACTGCCTTCTTAATCACCTCCAACACCTTGTGTACTGCCTTCTTATTCACCTCCATCACCTTATGTACTGCCTTCTTATTCACCGCCTTCACCCTATGTACTGCCTTCTTATTCACCGCCTTCACCCTATGTACTGCCTTCTTATTCACCTCCATCACCATGTGTACTGCCTTCTTATTCACCGCCTTCACCCTATGTACTGCCTTCTTATTCACCTCCTTCACCTTATGTACTGCCTTCTTATTCACCTCCTTCACCTCGTGTACTGCCTTCTTAATCACCTCCTTCACCTTGTGTACTGCCTTCTTATTCACCTCCATCACCTTATGTACTGCCTTCTTATTCACCTCCAACATCTTGTGTACTGCCTTCTTAATCACCTCCATCACCATGTGTACTGCCTTCTTATTCACCGCCTTCACCCTATGTACTGCCTTCTTATTCACCTCCATCACCATGTGTACTGCCTTCTTGTTCACCTCCTTCACCTTATGTACTGCCTTCTTATTCACCTCCTTCACCTTGTGTACTGCCTTCTTAATCACCTCCATCACCATGTGTACTGCCTTCTTATTCACCTCCTTCACCTCGTGTACTGCCTTCTTATTCACCCCCATCACCTTGTGTACTGCTTTCTTATTCACTCCATCACCTTGTGTACTGCCTTCTTATTCACTCCATCACCTTGTGTACTGCCTTCTTATTCACCTCCATCACCTTGTGTACTGCCTTCTTATTCACCTCCATCACCTTGTGTACTGCTTTCTTATTCACCTCCATCACCTTGTGTACTGCCTTCTTATTCACCTCCATCACCTTGTGTACTGCCTTCTTATTCACCTCCAACACCTTGTGTACTGCCTTCTTATTCACCTCCTTCACCTTGTGTACTGCCTTCTTATTCACCTCCAACACCTTGTGTACTGCCTTCTTATTCACCTCCTTCACCTCGTGTACTGCCTTCTTATTCACCTCCAACACCTTGTGTACTGCCTTCTTGTTCACCTCCAACACCTTGTGTACTGCCTTCTTATTCACCTCCTTCACCTTGTGTACTGCCTTCTTATTCACCTTCAACACCTTGTGTACTGCCTTCTTATTCACCTCCAACACCTTGTGTACTGCCTTCTTATTCACCTCCATCACCTTGTGTACTGCCTTCTTATTCACATCCATCACCTTGTGTACTGCCTTCTTATTCACCTCCAACACCTTGTGTACTGCCTTCTTATTCACCTCCAACATCTTGTGTACTGCCTTCTTGTTCACCTCCAACACCTTGTGTACTGCCTTCTTGTTCACCTCCAACACCTTGTGTACTGCCTTCTTATTCACCTCCAACACCTTGTGTACTGCCTTCTTATTCACCTCCAACACCTTGTGTACTGCCTTCTTATTCACCTCCAACACCTTGTGTACTGCCTTCTTGTTCACTCCATCACCTTGTGTACTGCCTTCTTGTTCACTCCATCACCTTGTGTACTGCCTTCTTGTTCACTCCATCACCTTGTGTACTGCCTTCTTATTCACCTCCAACACCTTGTGTACTGCCTTCTTGTTCACTCCATCACCTTGTGTACTGCCTTCTTGTTCACTCCATCACCTTGTGTACTGCCTTCTTATTCACTTCCTTCACCTTGTGTACTGCCTTCTTATTCACCTCCAACACCTTGTGTACTGCCTTCTTATTCACCTCCAACACCTTGTGTACTGCCTCTTGTTCACTCCATCACCTTGTGTACTGCCTTCTTGTTCACTCCACCTTGTGTACTGCCTTCTTGTTCACTCCATCACCTTGTGTACTGCCTTCTTATTCACCTCCTTCACCTTGTGTACTGCCTTCTTGTTCACTCCATCACCTTGTGTACTGCCTTCTTGTTCACTCCATCACCTTGTGTACTGCCTTCTTATTCACCTCCAACACCTTGTGTACTGCCTTCTTATTCACCTCCATCACCTTGTGTACTGCCTTCTTGTTCACCTCCTTCACCTTGTGTACTGCCTTCTTATTCACCTCCTTCACCTTGTGTACTGCCTTCTTATTCACCTCCAACACCTTGTGTACTGCCTTCTTATTCACCTCCAACACCTTGTGTACTGCCTTCTTGTTCACCTCCTTCACCTTGTGTACTGCCTTCTTATTCACCTCCTTCACCTTGTGTACTGCCTTCTTATTCACCTCCTTCACCTTGTGTACTGCCTTCTTGTTCACCTCCAACACCTTGTGTACTGCCTTCTTATTCACCTCCATCACCTTGTGTACTGCCTTCTTATTCACCTCCTTCACCTTGTGTACTGCCTTCTTATTCACCTCCATCACCTTGTGTACTGCCTTCTTATTCACCTCCTTCACCTTGTGTACTGCCTTCTTATTCACCTCCAACACCTTGTGTACTGCCTTCTTATTCACCTCCATCACCTTGTGTACTGCCTTCTTGTTCACCTCCATCACCTTGTGTACTGCCTTCTTATTCACCTCCTTCACCTTGTGTACTGCCTTCTTATTCACCTCCTTCACCTTGTGTACTGCCTTCTTATTCACCTCCATCACCTTGTGTACTGCCTTCTTGTTCACCTCCAACACCTTGTGTACTGCCTTCTTATTCACCTCCTTCACCTTGTGTACTGCCTTCTTATTCACCTCCATCACCTTGTGTACTGCCTTCTTATTCACCTCCATCACCTTGTGTACTGCCTTCTTATTCACCTCCATCACCTTGTGTACTGCCTTCTTATTCACCTCCAACACCTTGTGTACTGCCTTCTTATTCACCTCCATCACCTTGTGTACTGCCTTCTTATTCACCTCCATCACCTTGTGTACTGCCTTCTTATTCACCCCCTTCACCTTGTGTACTGCCTTCTTGTTCACTCCATCACCTTATCTGCCTCGTTTCCCACCCTGACTTTCTCTGCCGCTTTTTCTGCCTTCTTCTCCACCCCCTTCTCCACTTCCTTCATCACCTTCTTCTCCACCTTCTTCATCTCCACGTCCTTTTTCATCTTCTTCCGCGCTTTGTCCTCTTCTTTTTCTACTTCTTCACTTTCCTCTCCTTCTTCATCTTTGAACTCCACATCTCTACCTCCTACTTCTTCGCTTTCAATTCCTTCTTTATCTCCACTTCCTCCTTTATTAACCTGTCCTCCAGATTCAAAATACTTACTGCTAAAAGAGAATAATATAACTGTTGCCACAGTGACAGTCACGGTCATAGAGTACCGTTAACCCTTAGACTCCCGCACCCTATCCACCAACTGCAAAAACTTAATCCTTTGACCCCCTCACCCTATCCACCAGCTTCTGCAGGAAGGTGGTGGATAGGGTGAGGGAGTCAAAGGGTTGGGTTTTTTCTTATTTCTAGCATGGTTGGCAGTGCAGGATACTGATGGACAGTGTGCGAGAGTCAAAGGGTTAAAAAAAAAAAAAAAAAGAAAAGAAAGGAACAAAAGTGGTTTTTTTTGTGTGATCTGTTCAACAGGCCTCCGCAACGTGGAACGGGTCTGTTTGACTTTAACAATTTCAACACTGACAACGGTCGAGGCAGCACTAACTTTGGCCAGTTTGCTACTCTGAACAGTCTGAACAACTTTAACAATTTCAACAACAACAACAACAACAACAACGGCAACAGCGGCAACCATGGTAACAACACACAACGTCAACGGCCAAACACAACAACGTCAACGGCAACAACCTGAGCCAGTTTAAGAACAACAAAAAAATAACAATTTCAACACTTTCAACACCAGCAGGGAGCCAATGGGGATGGGAAGTTTCAGAGCAACGTTCTTACGGATGGTAACGGTTTGTTTCGTTTGGTTGGCTTCTCATTGGTTGGTTGGTGATTGGTTGGTTGGTTGAATGATGGTTGGTTGGTTGGTTGGTTTTATGTTTTTCCCATTGTGGTGTTGATGATGTTGGTTTGGTGGTTACGAATGAGGGGTGATCTGGGGTGGAGTTCGATGCCGCTTTTGTTTTTCTTTGTATCGTTTGATTTTTTCTGTTCGTTGTATCTCTATTCTCCGTTTCTTTTTGTCTCTGTCTAGGTCGATCGGTCTGTCTGTCTGTCTCTCTCTCTCTCTCTGTTTCTCTTTCTCTTTTTATTTGTGGCTTGCTTTCATATTTATAGTGGAAGCAATTTTTTGTTGATTGTTGTATTTTCGATTATTTGTAAATGGCTTGTGTACCATCTCTGTTCTGTCTCTGTCTCTGTCTCTCTCTCGCGCATCACATATTACACACAGTCACACAGTGACACACACAAAGACACACACGCACTCGTAAACACACACACACACACACACACACACACACACACACACACACACACACACACACACACACACACACACAAAACATACTACCATTACATCACAAGTGCATCTGCACACAGCAAAACTATCACCATCACCGTCACCATCACACACCACCACTCACAAAAGATTACATTTTTCAGGATCCATCACTCTTATCATGTATCCAGTCATCTGTCACTGATAATCACTTTATCATTCCATCTCTACGTGATTCATCACCATCAACACTCTTGTACCATGGATCCATCATCTTGTACATGGATCTATCACTCTTGTATCATGGATCCATCATCTTGTACATGGTTATCACTGAATGATCCACACTTGTACCATGGATCCTATCACTCTTGTACCATGGATCCTATCACTCTTGTACCATGGATCCTATCACTCTTGTACCATGGATCCTATCACTCTTGTACCATGGATCCTATCACACTTGTACCATGGATCCTATCACACTTGTACCATGGATCCTATCACTCTTGTACCATGGATCCTATCACTCTTGTACCATGGATCCTATCACACTTGTACCATGGATCCTATCACACTTGTACCATGGATCCTATCACACTTGTACCATGGATCCTATCACTTGTACCATGGATCCTATCACCTTGTACCATGGATCCTATCACACTTGTACCATGGATCCTATCACTCTTGTACCATGGATCCTATCACACTTGTACCATGGATCCAATCACTCTTGTACCATGGATCCTATCGCCTTGTACATGGATCTATCACCTTGTACGCATGGATCTAATCCCTTGTACCATGGATCTATTCACTCTTGTATCATGGATCTAATTCACACTTGTACTATGGATCCTATCACTCTTGTATCATGGATACATCACCTTGTACCATGGATCAATCATCATTGTACCATGGATCCAATTCCTCTTGTAGCAGGATCTAATCACCCTTTGTACATGGATCCAGTCGCCCTTGTAGCTGGATTATTCACTCTTGTTCATGGATCTAATCACTCTTGTATATGGATCAATCAGCTCTTTATCATGGATCCAATCGCCCTTGTATCATGGATACAGTCATTGTATATCATGGATACAATCACTCTTGTATCACGGATACAATCACTTTGTATCATGGATCAGTCCCTTGTATCTGGATAATTCACTCTTGTTCATGGATCTAATCACTCTTGTATCATGGATCAATCGCTCTTTATCATGGATCCTAATTGCCCTTGTATTATGGATACAGTCATGTCTTATTCATGGATACAGTCACTTTGTTCATGGATACAGTCACTCTTGTATCATGGATACAGTCACTTTGTTCATGGATACAGTCACTCTTGTATTATGGATACAGTCACTTTGTATCATGGATACAGTCACTCTTGTATTATGGATACAGTCACTGTTGTGTCATGGATACAGTCACTGTTGTGTCATGGATACAGTCACTCTTGTATCATGGATACAGTCACTGTTGTGTCATGGATACAGTCACCTTGTATTATGGATACAGTCACTGTTGTGTCATGGATACAGTCACTGTTGTGTCATGGATACAGTCACTGTTGTTTATGGATACTAGTCACTGTTGTGTCATGGATACAGTCATCCTTGTATTATGGATACAGTCACTGTTGTGTCATGGATACAGTCACTCTTGTATTATGGATACAGTCACTTTGTGTCATGGATACAATCACTTTGTGTCATGGATACAGTCACTCTTGTATATGGATAAGTCACTTTGTGTCATGGATACAGTCACTCTTGTATTATGGATACAGTCACTGTTGTTCATGGTTACAATCACTTTGTATTATGGATACAGTCACTGTTGTATCATGGATACAGTCACTGTTGTATCATGGATACAGTCACTCTTGTATCCATGGATACAGTCACTCTTGTATCATGGATACAGTCACTCTTGTACCATGGATACAGTCACTTTGTATCATGGATACAGTCACTGTTGTGTCATGGATACAGTCACTGTTGTGTCATGGATACAGTCACTCTTGTATTATGGATCAGTCACTGTTGTGTCATGGATACAGTCATCCTTGTATTATGGATACAGTCACTGTTGTGTCATGGATACAATCACTGTTGTATTATGGATACAGTCACTGTTGTATCATGGATACAGTCACCCTTGTATCATGGATACAGTCACTCTTGTACCATGGATACAGTCACTCTTGTATCATGGATACAGTCACTGTGTGTCATGGATACAGTCACTCTTGTATCATGGATACAATCACTGTTGTGTCATGGATACAGTCATCTTATCATGGATACAATCACTTTGTATCATGGATACAGTCATTCCTTTATCATGGATACAGTCACTCTTGTATCATGGATACAGTCACTGTTGTACATGGATACAGTCACTCTTGTATCATGGATACAATCACCCTTGTATCATGGATACAGTCACTGTTGTATCATGGATACAGTCACTCTTGTATCATGGATACAGTCACTCTTGTATCATGGATACAGTCACTCTTGTATATGGATACAGTCACTTTGTATCATGGATACAGTCACTGTTGTATCATGGATACAGTCACTCTTGTATCATGGATACAGTCACTTTGTATCATGGATATAGTCACCCTTGTATCATGGATAAGTCACTCTTGTATCATGGATATAGTCACCCTTGTATCATGGATAAGTCACTCTTGTATCATGGATACAGTCACCCTTGTATCATGGATATAGTCACTTTGTATCATGGATACAGTCACTCTTGTACATGGATACAGTCACTCTTGTATCATGGATCAATCACTCTTTACATGGATACAGTCAATCTTGTGTCCTGGATCTAATCACTCTTTATCATGGATCCATTCTTGTGTGTCTCATCACTCCATCAGTAAATAGACACAACCATCACGAACAACGACAACAACAAACGAGCAGGTCGTTTGTTGAAAACAGCAAACCCTTCCATCTCAAAGCCCACAGCCTTTGATGACGTCACTGATGACGTACTACCGGTGAAGTAAGCAGGACCTGACCTCTGTCTCAGGGTCGCAGTTCCAACACTGTAGGGGGCGCACGTATCACGGGCTCCAGTCTCTCTTCCCGTGGAGGTGGCCAGAAGGGAAGCAGCTCTAGCGGTTCTTCCGCCTTCAGCCATTCTCGTTCTCGCTACAACGACGCTGACGAGATCGGTCACAGCACTAGCAACGGTGACTTCCTGAACACAGACTGCTGGCAGATGGCGGCAGTTCTCTACCTCAGTCGAGAAACAGTTTTGGCGAAGACGTTTCTTACGCAAAAGACGACAGGGTTGGGTCTTTATCAGATAATAACAAGGAAACAATCGTTTGCCAGACGCAGAAATCAATTCCCCTGAGAGAAACGATGTGGACATACACGGATCAGTTCGTGACATTGACGGAAGGAATGACAACAGTCTGAATTATGCGGGAGCTAGCAAGGCAGGATTGGGGACACTTAACCCTACAGGCTTCAGGAAACCAACAACCAACAAGGACTTCATGAAGCCAAGTAAGCCAGGTTTTCTGAACACAAACGGAGCCGGCGCCACCATCAGCAGGGACTTGAACCCGAACTTTGGACTCGGTCCTCTGGTGAACAACTATAACGACTTCAACAAGCGATACAACAGCTTCAATGATGACTTCCAGGACAACTTCGATAACCTGGGCTCCCAGGCAACCATTTCACAAGATGTCAGTGCGAACAGAAACCTTTTCTCCTACATGCCACAGCAGAGTAACCTTGTGGCCAGCGCGGCAGGGCCAGCGGATTATAGCAATAGAGGGACTGACTTCAAGTCTGAAATGCAGAGAAACATCGAAGACGGTGGTATTGTGGGTACTGCTGACAGAATCGCTGAAAATATCGCAACGGTGAGCATGCTTGGCATTTCACCTCCAGGCTCTCTCTCTCTCTCTCCTCCCTCTCTCCTCTCTCTCTCCTCTCTCTCTCTCTCTCTCTCTCTCTCCTCTCTCTCTCTCTCTTCTCTCTCTCTCTTTCCTCTTCTCCTCTCTCTCTCTCCTCTCTCTCTCTCACTCTCTCTCTCTCTCTCACTCTCTTTCTCTCTGTCCTGCTGGCTGGTTGACTAGCTGGCTATGTCAGTGACTGTTTTTGTTTGTTTGCTATTGTTCATCCCTTCAGACAGCAAATCCTTATTATATCCTTGTACTTGGTGATACAGAATGCCATGTTTTGATCTCAGTTCTAGGTATGTTTGTTATTACCAGGTAGAGTACATCATTAAAGTTCTCATGGTGATGTTGTTATTGGCGTGATGATTGTGGATGGTTTGTTTGTTTGTTTATTTGTTTTTGTTTTGTTTTGTTTTGTTTTGTTTGATTATTTGTTTGCGATGAAGACAGTAATGACGATTGTCATGCTGAATTGTCTCCGAGAAGACAGGGCAGTGATAACAATGTGATGACGAGAACAAGGAAGACTGACTGATGACAATGATAATACTGATGACAATGATAATACTGATGACAATGATAATGCTGATGACAATGAATACTGATGACAATGATAATACTGATGACAATGATAATACTGATGACAATGATAATACTGATGACAATGATAATACTGATGACAATGATAATACTGATGACAATGATATACTGATGACAATGATAATACTGATGACAATGAATAATACTGTATGACAATGATAATACTGATGACAATGATAATACTGATGAAACACATGATAATACTGATGACAATGATAATACTGATGACAATGAAATATGATGACAATATTATAATGATAAAGTTGACCATTTCAGGCGGATTCTGTCCCCATCAGTGGCGGTATCAGGGGATCAGGTGGAGGGTCACACAATCCACCCCCAACGGTCAAGTCACCTTCAAACCCAGTTCCTCAGTCAGACTCCAGCGTTCCTGTACGACCACCACGACCTCCCAGTAACCTAGGTAATGACCAGCCCCCTCCCATCGGCACCTTGTTCATCCAAAACTACCCACCCCCTCAGGCGGCGTCAACCAGTTCTCTTCGTTCCCCCGTGCTTTTCCCCCCAATAACCTGTTGAACAACAATGGTCTCAACGTCAAACAGAACAAAATCTATCCCCCGACGAACGAGCCCTCCGTTTCCAATTTTGTGGGGGGAAATGATTTCAACGGCGACCCACCCTTGAAGAGTTACTCCGTAGAAGTGGATATTCCACTTAACGCACAGCGGGGCAATCCTCTGATCAAAGATACAGGCAACAGCGGACCAGACAAAGATTATCTGAAAAACGTGGTTTCAGAGAGTACCTTCCCCAAAGGTGGCAAAACTTATCTTCCAGGGAGCAATCCGAACGTAGACAACAGCGTGAAGAAGGAACTTTTCACGACTGACGCCTCTTCAGAAAACGACCCTGCGGATCTGCAGACTGCCCCCAATGTAGACACGTCAGCCGAAGCCAGACCAAAATCAGAAAGTCCCGCAGAACCCGGCCCTGATTACCAAAACACCTATCCCATTGATCTTAGTGGTGACGAGGTGTACCCTGGCGGTCAGCCCCCACAGAACCCCGAGAGATATATCGATGCTTCAGGTTCGTACCCAGACCAACCCCCTCCTCCCCAGTTACCCCCTCAGGGCTACCCTACTGCAGATCAGTTCGTGGGTGAGGATTCATCTTCCCAGCTTGAGGCCGCTTCTCCCCAGGAGGTCCCGATAGCGTCTGCAAATCTTCCTCCACCTGAAAATTATCCAGATCCAGACTTGTCTCCTGTCGGCTTGTCTCCTGGTGATTCTGAAGGTAAGCGTTCTCCTGAACATATTTCATTTTATCACGAAATGATTGGGGCCATAGCTAAGTGTCTAGGATGTCGGATTTTCAGTCGGAACGTCCTGAGTTCGATTCTTTCCGAGTAGTTTGGTGTGTAAAGTGCGGACATTTTCCCCATGTTGCGAGGTCAGAATATGTGCAGACGTGCTGGTGTCTGATCAACCCCTGTGTTTGTGTGAAGGCTTACACGAACATAACATCAAATTACATAAAGTTAAAAGATCCTGTAAATCATGTAAGAGTTTCATGGCTTACAGAAACCTGGAAATGCTAAGCATGCACACCTTGTGGAGGCGGAGTTTGTAGACTGTGCAGCAACATAGTAGTTGCACATTGTGGCCCAAACAGTGTGCATACACATGTCAAGAATTCATTGTCCATCCCTTATTCAGTGTGGTGGTTGGGGAGATGGTGGGTGGGTGGTTAGAGGGATTGATGCCATAAAGCAGCAGGCAGGATCCTTTGTCTGTCTCTGAGAGGTACAAGAACAAGCGATCGCAGTCTTTGGTATTTCACAGTACAGCTCTTCTTTTGTCAACATGGATAGAGACAGAGGCAAACATTGACTGACTATACAATACTGAACCAAATCGCTGATCATTCATTTATTCGTTCATTTGTGTGATCCGTCCATCTTTCTTTCCTTCTCTCACTTATTAATATTGTCTTCACCTGGTTGATAGATAGCTGGGCATTTGTGCATAGACTGGGGGGGGGGGGGGGGGGTACACAGAAAAGCTAGTTGTGTTGTGATTCAGACCTTTAATTATTTATATATATGTTCCTTTTTTGGAAGATAAGACACACAGATACACTTGTCAATTTACATGTAACCAAGAGTATTCCAACGGAAGGCTGATAAAATAACAGTATGAAATATAGACAAGGTAAAACAGTCTAGGTAGGGCCTCAGGACCTGGCCAGCTCATGGGTTTATGTGCAGGCTTAATGGCTTGTGCCATGATCACCATACACATGGCACCTGTGACGTTAATGCACATGGAATTCGTTCTGAAACTGAAACTGAAACTTTTTCATTCACTCTTTCATTCATTCTCTCTCTCCACAGAGGAGCAGCCAGATCTCAACCAGGATCCGAACCCACACACAACCTCCTCCCCCTACTCCCCCACCCCAACAGACCCTCAGGTCAGCAGTGGGCAGGTAACCATGACAACTGGCACCCCTCAGGGCGAGAGCAGTGAGGAGAGCGGTGACGGGGGAGATCAGTACCCCCCTGTCAATACTGGTCACAGGCGGAATGAGAACCAGGCGGCTGTGGGACAAGGTGAGTGCTGTTTGTGGTAAAATGTGGTGTGCCTGGTATAACAGTATGGGTGATAAATTTATACAACAAAGAGAGAGGTTGTGTGTGTGTGTGTGTGTGTTTTGTGTGGTGTGTGTGTGTGTGTGTGTGTGTGTGTGTGTGTGTGTGTGTGTGTGTGTGTGTGTGTGTGTGTGTGTGTTTTGTGTGGGGTGTGTGTGTGTGTGTGTGTGTGTGTGTGTGTGTGTGTGTGTGTGTGTGTGTGTGTGTGTGTGTGTGTGTTTGACGTGATTGTGTGAGGTGTTGGTACAAGCCTCTCATACTGGGGTGGCCTGATCATAATATAATTTATTTCTGTATATATGTTCCTTTCATATGACATCACAGATGAAGAGAATAACATATCCAAACAACATAATCTTAATTGTTTCACTGACAGAACCCTGGTTAGTCTGCAAGGTGGTATGTCATCCATTTAGTGTCTGATTACGTCATGTTGTGTGGACAGGTTTGCTGGTTTGTCTGCAAGGTGGTGTTCCATCCATTTAGTGTCCTATTACGTCATGTTGTAAGGACAGGTTTGCTGGTTTGTCTGCAAGGTGGTGTTCCATCCATTTAGTGTCCTATTACGTCATGTTGTAAGGACAGGTTTGCTGGTTTGTCTGCAAGGTGGTATGTCATCCATTTAGTGTCCTATTACGTCATGTTGTAAGGACAGGTTTGCTGGTTTGTCTGCAAGGTGGTATTCCATCCATTTAGTGTCCTATTACGTCATGTTGTAAGGACAGGTTTGCTGGTTTGTCTGCAAGGTGGTTATGTCATCCATTTAGTGTCCTATTACGTCATGTTGTAAGGACAGGTTTGCTGGTTTGTCTGCAAGGTGGTATGTCATCCATTTAGTGTCTGATTACATCATGTTGTAAGGACAGGTTTGCTGGCTTGTCTGCAAGGTGGTATGTCATCCATTTAGTGTCCTATTACGTCATGTTGTAAGGACAGGTTTGCTGGCTTGTCTGCAAGGTGGTATGTCATCCATTTAGTGTCCTATTACGTCATGTTGTAAGGATAGGTTTGCTGGTTTGTCTGCAAGGTGGTGTTCCATCCAGTTAGTGTCCTATTACGTCATGCTGTAAGGACAGGTTTGGTGGTTTGTCTGCAAGGTAGTATGTCATCCATTTAGTGTCTGATTACGTCATGTTGTAAGGACAGGTTTGCTGGTTTGTCTGCAAGGTGGTGTTCCATCCATTTAGTGTCCTATTACGTCATATTGTAAGGACAGGTTTGCTGGTTTGTCTGCAAGGTGGTGTTCCATCCATTTAGTGTCCTATTACGTCATGTTGTAAGGACAGGTTTGCTGGTTTGTCTGCAAGGTGGTATTCCATCCATTTAGTGTCCTATTACGTCATGTTGTAAGGACAGGTTTGCTGGTTTGTCTGCAAGGTGGTGTTCCATCCATTTAGTGTCCTATTACGTCATATTGTAAGGACAGGTTTGCTGGTTTGTCTGCAAGGTGGTGTTCCATCCATTTAGTGTCCTATTACGTCATGTTGTAAGGACAGGTTTGCTGGTTTGTCTGCAAGGTGGTATTCCATCCATTTAGTGTCCTATTACGTCATGTTGTAAGGACAGGTTTGCTGGTTTGTCTGCAAGGTGGTATGTCATCCATTTAGTGTCTGATTACGTCATGTTGTAAGGACAGGTTTGCTGGCTTGTCTGCAAGGTGGTATGTCATCCATTTAGTGTCCTATTACGTCATGTTGTAAGGACAGGTTTTCTGGCTTGTCTGCAAGGTGGTATGTCATCCATTTAGTGTCCTATTACGTCATGTTGTAAGGATAAGTTTGCTGGTTTGTCTGCAAGGTGGTGTTCCATCCATTTAGTGTCCTATTACGTCATGCTGTAAGGACAGGTTTGGTGGTTTGTCTGCAAGGTAGTATGTCATCCATTTAGTGTCTGATTACGTCATGTTGTAAGGACAGGTTTGCTGGTTTGTCTGCAAGGTGGTGTTCCATCCAACTCTCGAATCTCATCGTTTCTAATTTTGTATCTTCTGGTCTTGCCGTTATTTTTGATCAGAGGTGTCAAGTTGGTAAAAAGAAAGTAACTGCACACGTGTCATGTCACATCGTTTTTATGATACAGTAAACCACAGGACGTCGCCGTATCTTAAGTTTTGTTTTTATTACTTTATGCACAAACACTCCCCCTGTGGTGATGGCAGCAGGGTTCTGTCAGTATAAACATTACCCCCACCCTCTGGAAAATCTGTGTTTGAAATTTCCTCTGTGCTGTCATTCTCCTTGTGGTTTTTTTTTTTTCCTTGCTCCTTTGCTCTCTGTCATCTGTTCCTATCGTTTGCTGCCTGACTGGTCCATTCACTTGTGTGTGTTTGATAAAGTCTTAAATGTTTTGTATTAGGATTGATGACTGGGTATGTGTATTATTGCATTTTGGCTGTAGGGAAATGTGATGTGCAGAACCAATTTTAGGTCATCTAGGCCTGTTTTTGTACAGACCTCTTTTAACGTACTTAAATCTGTTACATTTAACATTCGGGTTTGGCTTTTTTCAAAATCACTGGTGATAAACTGGACGCAATGGTCAACACTAGGGGTATTTCCTTAGATTATGTATGCGAATACTTTGATTTGTGTACTTAGTTTCTTTCCCAGTGTTGTATTTGTCTGTTTGTAGGGTGAACGAGGTGTGTGTGTTTGTAGGGTGAACGAGCTGTGTGTGTTTGTAGGGTGAACGAGATGTGTGTGTTTGTAGGGTGAACGAGCTGTGTGTGTTTGTAGGGTGAACGAGCTGTGTGTGTTTGTAGGGTGAACGAGCTGTGTGTGTTTGTAGGGTGAACGAGCTGTGTGTGTTTGTAGGGTGAACGAGCTGTGTGTGTTTGTAGGGTGAACGAGATGTGTGTGTTTGTAGGGTGAACGAGCTGTGTATGTTTGTAGGGTGAACGAGCTGTGTGTGTTTGTTGGGTGAACGAGCTGTGTGTGTTTGTAGGGTGAACGAGCTGTGTGTGTTTGTAGGGTGAACGAGCTGTGTGTGTTTGTAGGGTGAACGAGCTGTGTGTGTTTGTAGGGTGAACGAGCTGTGTGTGTTTGTAGGGTGAACGAGCTGTGTGTGTTTGTAGGGTGAACGAGCTGTGTGTGTTTGTAGGGTGAACGAGCTGTGTGTGTTTGTAGGGTGAACGAGCTGTGTGTGTTTGTAGGGTGAACGAGCTGTGTGTGTTTGTAGGGTGAACGAGCTGTGTGTGTTTGTAGGGTGAACGAGCTGTGTGTGTTTGTAGGGTGAACGAGCTGTGTGTGTTTGTAGGGTGAACGAGCTGTGTGTGTTTGTAATAATAATAATAATAATTACAATATTTATATAGCGCAAAATCTTGATAAAATCAAATCTAAGCGCTGAAGCAGACACACACGTAAGCACGCACGCACGCACGCACGCACACACACGCACGCACACACACACACACACACACACACACACACACACACACACACACACACACACGCATGGCTATAAATGGGGAGAAAGAATAAAAGCAATAAAAGCAAGAATAAAAGCAATGGAAAATTATAGAGAGCATAGCATATACAATTATATATTATAACCATGTGATTCCCTCCGAGCGGAGACAGGCTGCAGAGGGGAGGGTTGAGTGAGGTTAGGATTTTATGCAGGAGAGAAAAGGTGAGTTTTGAGAGCGGACTTGAAGGAGACAAAAGTAGGTTGCTGACGGACTGAGAGAGGAAGTTTGTGAATTGCAATAGTCAATGCGAGACATTATGAAGGAGAGAACGAGTTTTGCAGTTGTTTCGACAGAGAGATACTTCCTGATCAGCTTTATACGATGGAGATGATAGTAGCAGGATCTGGCAGTTTGAGAAACAAAGTTGTTCATGGAGAGGGTAGAGTCAATGCAGACACCAAGGTTTTTAGCTGAATCTAAACTATTAAGTCAATGGGAAAACGAGATAAATCATCATCATTATCTTTGTCGTCTTACTGGTAATGAAGATAATAATATGATAATATTACTTTTGAAGATAATAATGATGATATTAATAGTAATAACAATATACATGTCTGTGTATGTATGGCTATATATAGATACATATATATATATAATTTTATATAATATATATGTGTATATATATACATAATAGATATATGGATATATCTGTATGTATGTATGTGTGTGTTCGCGCGCGCGCGCGCGTGTGTGTGTGTGTGTGTGTGTGTGTGTGTGTGTGTGTGTGTGTGTGTGTGTGTGTGTGTGTGTGTGTGTGTGTGTGTGTGTGTGTGTGTTTGTAGCTAGACTTTGTTAACGCATAGCATGTGTTCATGTGAGTACGTGTGAAAAAAATGTGTGTTTTGTAGTGTATGTGTGAAAAAATTCAATGCTTCTCTCCGTGCCATGTAAATGTATAACGCGCAGTAAGTCTAGATGAGCTTGTAGAAGGATTGATGAGGATGATGATGATGATGATGATTATCAAAATTATTACTATTTTCATCATTATTAATTACATAGTAATCGTAATAGTAGTAGTAGTAGTAATAGTAGTAGTAGTAGTAGTAATATAGTAGTAGTAGTAATAGTAGTAATAGAAGTAGATAGTAGTAGTAGTAGTAGTAGTAGTAGTAGTAGTAGTAGTAGTAGTAAGTAGTAGTAGAAGTAGTAGTAGTAGTAGTAGTAGTAAGTAGTAGTAGTAGTAGTAGTAGTAGTAGTAGTAGTAGTAGTAGTAGTAGTAGTATAGTATAGTAGTAGTAGTAGTAGTAATAGTAGTAGTAGTAGTAGTAGTAATAGTATATAGTAGTAGTATAGTAGTAATAGTAGTAGTAATAGTAGTAATAGTAGTCGCAATAGTAGTAGTAATAGTAGTAGAGTAATAATAGTAGTAGTAGTAATAATAGTAGTAGTAGTAATAATAGTAGTAGTAGTAATAATATAGTAGTAGTAATAATAATAGTAGTAGTAGTAGTAGTAGTAATAGAAGTAGTAGTAGTAATAATAGTAGTAGTAGTTGTAGTAATAATAGTAGTAGTAGTAATAATAGTAGTAGTAGTAGTAGTAGTAATAGAAGTAGTAGTCGTCTTCATTCTTATTGTTGCTTAAAGCCCAGCCGATTGCGTAGAGCCATATCAGAGCTATAACCATTTCAATACACACACTACACACACAGCACTTCAACAAGAAAAAAAGGAACAGAAAATGAAGTACACATATCAATGCATTCGCGCCCATAATCAAAGGAGATGCCCCTGGCGTTGACCACTCCGTCCAATTTATCACACAGGGGATTCAAAAAACATATCTGAAGACAAATTCAAACATAACTAAGGACTCGGAAATATAAAAAAAACAGGCATAAATTACCTAAAATTGCTTCCGCATATCTCACTTCCCTAGAGCCAAATATGCACTTAATTCATGCACCCAGTTATCAATCTTAAGAAAAAGTATGTAAGACTTTATTATATCGAACACATACAGGTGAATGGACCAGCAAGGCAGAAAATGATAGGAGGAAATGACAGAAAGCAAAGGAGCAAGGCAGAAACAAAGACAGTGACAGAAAAGATGAAATTTCTTGCACAGAATTTCATTTCCAGAAGGTGGGGATAATGTTTATATGAAAGAGCCCCAGGCATCCCCACAGGGGAGTAGTAGCAGTAGTAGTGGCAGTAGTGATAGTAGTAGTAGCAGTAGTAGTGGTAATAGTAGCAGTAGTAGTGGCAGTAGTAATAGTAGTAGTAGCAGTAGTAGTAGCAGCAGCAGTAGCAGTAACCTTTCAATGTCTCTATACGTAGGTCCACCACCACGAAGTTCAAACGTCGCAGCCAATGCTTCCCCAAGAGAAGACAAACGTCCACCAAGCCCCAGACCCATCTACTCCTCCACCCCCTCCCCCACAGGAAACAGCGAAGAAGAGGAAGCCGAGGGTGATGACGGCACCAGCAGCAGCAGCAGCAGCAGCAACCAGCACCCCAACATTCCGCCTGAAGCCTTCCAGAACCCATTCAGGAACCCCAATTCTCCGTATGGGAAGCGCACAGACCAGTTTGAGAGTAACCCCGCGTTTGTGGGAACCCACCTGTTCAGCGAGGGTTTCCTGGACTCGCCTGAGGGTGTCCGCCCTGCTGCTGTCCACAGACCTCGTGGTCCTGATGCTGTGGACGTTGATGGCTACCAGATCTTTCCTGGCTTCCAGCAGTTTGAGAAGACAGGTTTGTGAGGGGGAGGAGGGAGTGTGTGTGTGTTTGGTGGGGGGGGGGGTGATGGTGGTGGTGTGTGTGTGTGTGTGCGTGTGTGGTGTGTGTGTGTGTGTGTGTGTGTGTGTGTGTGTGTGTGTGTTTTTAGTGGGTGGTGAGTGGTGGATAGTTGGGGGTGAGTGGTTGGGGGTTGTGCGTGTGTGTGTCTGTGTGTGTGTGTCTCTGTGTGTGTGTGTGTGCGTGCGTGTGCGTGCGTGCATGTGCTTCCATGCGTGCGTCCGGGGGTGTGTGCTGCCATGTGTAGCGCTCGCGCGTATGTGTATTTATGCGCGTGCGTGCATGTGCATCCATGCATGTGTGTGCAACAATGTGTGTTGGAGAGTGTGTGTGTGTGTGTGTGTGTGTGTGTGTGTGTGTGTGTGTGTGTGTGTGTGTGTGTGTGTCTCTGTGTGTGTGTATGTGTGTGTGTGTGTGTGTGTGTGTGTCCATATAATTGTAAAGTGCTTTGCACTTGATGAAAGGCGCTATATAAATGTCCAGTTCTTCATCTTCTTCTCCTTCTCTTCTACCTGAACTCCTTCTCCTCTTCCTTCTTCTGCAATTCTTCTCTTGCTTCTTCTTCTTCTGCTTCTTCTTCTTCTGCTACTTTTTCTCCTGCTTCTCATCTTCCTTCTTCTCCTCCGCCTTGTTCGCCTCTTCCTTATTGTTCTCCTCCTCCTCCGTCTCCTCTTCCTCCTCCTTCTCATCTTTCTTCTCCTTCTTCTTCTTCTCCTCCTTCTTGTTACCTCCCTCTCCACCTCCTCCTCCTTCCCTCCTCCTCATCATACCACATATTTCTACCTGTGTCCAGGAGCAACAGACGCCTTGGGCATCGACAGTGACGAAGTTGACGACGATTCAGACAACATCTTCAGCCTTTTCCTTCAACACAACAACCAGCCCGCACAACGGGGCCGTAGTGATGGTGGTGGACAACCCTCCAGACAACCCTCCAGACAACCCTTTGGGTTCCATGCTCGGAACCCCGCTGGAAGCTCCGGGCAGAACCCGGGTCGGCGTGCTGATGGGTACCAGCCGTTGTCCAACTCTGCACGGGGTGGTCAGAACCACAATGCGGACGGGCCGGTGTTTAGCGGGTATTTCTTTCCCGGAGGTTAGTCCTGTGCTTGGGGATTTATTTTATTTGTTTATTTTTCTGTTTATTTAATTATTACTTATTTGTTTATTTTGTTAGGGAAATTAAGTTAATTACCCCGTGGGGATACCGGGGACTCTTTCAGTATAAATGGTATCCCCGCCTTCCGGAAATTCTGTGCTAGAAATTTGCTCTTTTCTGTCACTCTTTGTTTCTGCCTTGTTCCTTTGCTTTCTATCATTTTTTTCTTGCCATTTTCTGTCTTGCTGGTCCATTCATCTGTATGTGTTCGATTAAGTCTTAGTACTTTCTCTTAGGATTGATAATTGGGTGCATGTATTAAGTGAATTTTTGGTTCTAGGGAAATGAGATATGCCAAAGCAATTTTAGATATTTAGACCCGTGTTTATATATCCTAAGTTATGTTTAAATTTATTTTCATGTATGTTTTTTAAATCCCTTATGTAATAAGTTGGACGGAGTGGTCACTGCCAGAGGCATCTCCTTAGATTATGTGCACGAATACATTGACATGTGTGCTTAGTTTTCTTTCCTTTTTTACATTGTCGATTAAAACTGAACTCTAAAGACATGTCCACTACCCGGATTTATCTGCTGCAAACCCTCCAGTTATAGGTGCCAGAATAATCAAGTTTGATTGTGGGCCCTCAACACTGAAGAAGAAAAAGAAGAAGTATTGTGTATGTTTTGAAACGGTTATAGATATGGCTTTACGCAGTCGGTTTGGCTTTGAGCATCACACTTCATGGGTTGTTAATGTCTGTGGGTAACTGTGTTGTTTGTTTGTTTTTGTTTGTTTTGTTTGGTCATTTTGTTTTTTTTTTCGTTGATTTTGTTGTTGTTGATGTTGCTCTTCTTTTTCCCGTTATTTTTTTTTCCTTTTTGTTTTGAGTTTGTTTTTGTCCGTTTATTTTTAATTTGATTTTTTTTTCTCACTTTTTTGTGCTTTGTTTTTCGTTCTTGTCTTGTTTTATTTCTCTGATATTTTTGTTTTCGTTTTTTGTGTCCTGTCTTTCCCTCCCCCCACCTCTCAGTCCCTCCGTCTGTATGTGTGTGTGTGTGTGTGTGTGTGTGTGTGTGTGTGTGTGGTGGTGGTGTACACAAGTACACGTGTGCTGTGTGTGTGTGTGTGTGTGTGTGTGTGTGTGTGTTGTGTGTGTGATGTGAGAGGAGAGAGAGATGAGAGAGAGAGAGAGAGAGAGAGAGAGATGTGTGTGTGTGTGTGTGTGTGTGTGTGTTTGCTGAATCCTACGAACTGGAATAACCCTATAAATTGCTGTTTCTGTGGCAGAGTCTCAACCAGACAGAGCCACCAACACCGGAGGCCTGTTCCCACATCAACGAACCAACAACCAGCCCTCTCCAACTTCTCACGCCGGCACATCTGCCGGAAACAACCAGAATCGCTACAGGTCTTTTCACTCCGACCCAAGCCCGCAGGTGTCTGGGGCATCCAGGTCTGGGTCCAGCTCTGGGAGGGGCAATGTTCACGGTTCTGCTAACGGTGGCTACAGGACTTCCCCCGCCTCTTCCACCTCCACGTCTGCCGGTGATAAACGGAGACGGGGTTTTGTGGGTGAGTGACTGGCACACGACATCAGATTCACACTGGCATATGACGGTTATGTGACAGTTATAGTTGAATGTTATATAGAACCGATAACGTTGTACGGTTGTGAGGCGTGGACAGTCAACAAGCAAAGCCAGAACAAGATTGAGGCGGCCGAGATGTGGTTTCTAAGAAGAATGTTGAGAGTTCCATGGACAGCAAAGAAAACAAACGGGACAGTCTTGATGGAGGACGGACACAAGAAGATCATTCATGGGGAAGATTGGGAAAAGACAGGCAACATTTATAGGCCATTTTATGAGGAAATGGGAATTAGAGCGCCTGGTCACAACAGGAAAGCTGGAGGGAAAGAGAGTACCAGGTAGACCCAGGGAAAAATATTGGACGGACTTGCAGGGTGGCTGAGGACAGAGAGGGTGGCAGATGTGCTTGTGGCAACAAGGGATAGATGCATATAGAGGGCCATGATCGCCAACGGCATGCGGCAGGGCACTTGATGATGATGATGATGATATGACAGTCGCGCTAGTCAGGCGGTGAGATGTCTACGTTCTTAGTCCCAACCGAAAGGTGTGGGGCTTTCGATCGTGCCTGGGTACCCCCGCCTTGTGGGTAAAAGGTGGAGATTTCCATCTCCAGATCGGACCTGTTAGTGTCAGGTCTCCTTCGTGTGTATACACATGCAGTACATCGAAAATGGTGTGAAAGATCCTATAAGTCACATCAGTGTCCAGTGATCCCCGTGGGGATGCCGGGGGCACGTTCAGTATAAGCAGTCTTCCACCTTCTGGAATGCCTTGCTGGCCCTTGACTGTGTGTGTTCGATAAAGTTTTACGTACTTTCTCTTCTAAGATGGATAATTGGGTACATGTATCAAGTCTCCCGTGGGGATGCCGGGGGGCTCTTTCAGTATAGATAGTATCCCTACCATCTGGACATTCTGTGCTTGAAATTTCCTCTTTCCTGACACTCTCTTTGTTTCTGCCTTCTTCCTTTGCTTTCTGTCATTTCTTCCTGTCATTTTCTGCCTTGTTATCCATTCACCCGTATGTGTTCGCTGAGGTCTTATGTACTTTCTCTTCTAGGACTGACAGTTGGGTACATGTACTGAGTGCATTTTTGGCTGTAGAGAAATGAGATATATGGAAGCAATTTCAGGTAATTTAGACCCGTTTTTATGTATGTTTTAGTGTCCTTAGTTATGTTTAAATTTGTATTCGGGTATGTTTTTTTTTTAAATCCCCTGTGTGATAAACTGGACGGAGTGGTCAACACCAGGGGCATCTCCTTAATTATGTGCGCGAATGCGTTGATATGCCTTTATTTTTCCTGTTGAAGTATTGTGCATGTTTTGAAACACTTATAGCCCTGATATGGCTCTACGCAGTCGGCTGGGCTTTAAACAAAAATACAGCAAATAACAGTGTCCAGTGGCTTATCATCTCATCATCATCATCATCATCATCATCAAGTGCTTTGCCACATGGCGTTGGCGATCATGGCCCTCCACATGCATCTGTCCCTTGTTGCCGCAAGCTTATCTTCCACCCTCTCAGTCTTCAGCCACTCTGCAAGTCCGTCCAATATTTTCTCCCTGGGATTACTTGGTGCTCTCTTTCCCTCCAGCTTTCCTGTTGTAACCAGGTGCTCCAATTCTCCTTTCCTCATAAAATGGCCTATAAATGTTGCCTGTCATGTCTTTTCCTAATCTTCCTTATGAGTGATCTACTTGTGTCTGCCTCCATCGAGACAGTCGTTTGTTCTTTGCTGTCCATGGAACTCACATTCTCCTTAAAACCCCTCTCGGCTGCTCAATCTGTCTGGCTTCATGGGTTTTGGACCTGAAACGCCCATGCACGCCCTATCAAGTGGAGTGTGCAGACTATGCAGCAACATATGGTCTGCACAGTGTGGAAAAAAACACGTCCATACACGCATCCGAGAAAAATCGGAACGCTTGAAGATGAAAAACAAAACAAAACAAAAACAAAAAAGACTGGCACACAGATTCAGAGTGAGACTCAAACTCAGATGCAGACTAAGATTCGGATTGTCTTACCTACTGAACCACCCCGCCCGTTGAGTGCCATAGTTTTATCACACACAGGGGAAGTAAGGCACAACAAGGGAGAGAAGATGAAGGGCGGGCCCCCATTATGCTGGGTGAGAGACTGTTTGAAAGTCTCTACCATCTCACCTCCTGACCACCTCAGTGTCATGGGATAACCTTGACCTTTTTTTTTTAACCTTTTGACTCCCGCACACCTGTGCACCAGCATTTTGCATTGTCAACCACGCTGTGGGGAATCAAGGGTTAAGTTTTTGCAGTTGTTGGATAGGTGCGGGATCAAAGGGTTAAGTTTTTTGCAGTGTTGGATAGGGTGCGGGAGTCAAAGGGTTAAGTTTTTTGCAGGTTGT
Organism: Monoplex corrugatus; assembly: GCA_030674185.1. Classification (NCBI taxonomy): domain Eukaryota; kingdom Metazoa; phylum Mollusca; class Gastropoda; order Littorinimorpha; family Ranellidae; genus Monoplex; species Monoplex corrugatus. The sequence goes on from JAPXFY010000025.1 coordinate 58,780,809, forward strand.
TGGATGGGGTGCGGGAGTCAAAGGGTGAATAAGGTGCTTTGGCACGTGTAATCTCTGTTGTCATGTGGGTGGATGTAATGGGTTAGTTGTGTTGCATGTGTGTTGTGATGGGTGTGGGAGTATAGGTGTTAAGTGTGTTTGTAGTGTGTGGTGTGATGGTGTGTGGTGTGTATGTGTAGGTATGATGTTTGTTGTATGTTGTTGGATGGTGCGGTGTAGTCAAAGTGTGTTAGATGTTTTTGTTTGTTGTTGATGGGGTGGTGTGATGTAGTGGTGTAATGTTGTTGCGTGTGTTGGATTAGGGTACGGTGATGTCAAGTGTTAAATTTTTGCGTGTGTGTGGATGTGTGTGTGCGTGTGTAGTAAAGTGTTAATTTGTGTGCAGTGTGTGTGGATGGTGTGCGTGTGTGTGGTGTGTATGTGTTGTGAGTGTGTGGATGTGGTGCGGTGAGTCAAAGGGTTATTTTTGCAGTGTCGATGTGTGTGCGGGAGTCAAAGGTGTTAAATTTTTGCAGGTGTTGGATAGGGTGCGGGAGTCAAAGGGTTAAATTTTTGCAGGTGTTGGATAGGGTGCGGGAGTCAAAGGGTTAAATTATTAGCAGTGTTGTGTGCGGAGTAAGGTTATGTTTGCATGGTGTAGTGTGGGGAGTCAGGTGTATTTGTTGAGTGTGTTGTAGTGGGTGGTAGTTATGTGTGTGGTGTGTGTGTGTGTGTGTGATAAGTATGTTGTGTGTTGTGTCGTGTATGTATTGTGTGTGTGTATGTATGTGTGTATGTATGTGTAGTATGTGTGTGTGTGTGTGTGTATTGTGTGGTGTGTGTGTGTTGTTGTGTGTGTGTATGTATGTGTGTTGTGTGTAGTTGTGTTGTGTAGTGTATGTGTGTGTGTGCGTGTGTTGTGTATGTGTGTTATGTATTTTGTGTGTTGATGTGTGTGTGTGTGGTATGTGTGTTGGGTGTGTGTTGTGTTATGTGTGTGTGTGTGTGTGTGTGATTGTGTGTGTTGTGGTGTGTGTGTGTGTGTTGTGTGTATGGTGTGTGTTGGTGTGTGTAGTGTGTGTGTGTGTGTGTGTGTGTGTGTGTGTGTGGTGTCGCGTGCGTGCGGTGTGTGTGTTGTGTGTATCGCCCGTAAAAGAGTGTTTCAAAAACGGATAAGACTTTTCAAAACGTCAACTAACAAACATCACTCTATTTATTGCACAGGATTCGGGTCTCAGGGTGCTACAGATCGGTTTGGATTCCCAGGATCTTTTGGAAGCTTCAGTACGTGAGTTCTTTTGGGGAATTAAACAAGTAAAACTAAGTTTGCCTGAAAAAAAAACACATCGTTACTGCGTGTTTGTAGACTTAGTCCACGTCACCCGCAGTCTCTAACTGGGTATATGTATTAAGTGCATTTCTGGCTCTAGGGAAATCAGATATGCAATTTTACGAAATTTAGGCCTGTTTTTGTGTTTTAGTGTCCTTACTTATGTTTCAGTTTGTATTCAGGTATGTTTGTTAAACCCCCTGTGTGCTAAGTCGGACAGAGTGGTCAGCACGAATGCAATGATATGTATACTTAATTTTCTTCTTTTTTTTTTTTTCACTTGTAGAAGTAGTACGTTTTGAAATGGCTATAGCCCTGATATGGCTCTACGCAGTCGACTGGGCTCTAAACGAAAGTAACAGTAACAGTAACCCGCAGTCTCACATTTTAATACACATTTGCACGTTAACACACACGCGTGCGGGCACACACACACGGCATACATAGTTGTCCGTGTGAGGCACTGAACACGAACAGAAACCATAACGCCATTGTTGTCACACACTAGTGCTACATCACTTGCAAACAATTATCAAAACTAATCGGTTTTCGATGGAGGAATTAAAACTTATTCAGCAATAGGCCCATTCAATACGAATGGCATTTGATATAACTACCTTTGATCTTAGCATTGTATTCTTAAATTCTATGCCTGTATTTCACTCGTTACTTCAAAATTCGATATGTATGCTAAGGTATTACAACCAGGTGTTTATAGATAAACATTCTAGCAAACGGTATTGCTAAGTTAAGAAGTTCCTCCGTTCTTAATCCCAAGTCTGCTAGAGGTAAGAGTGAACGCGGTACGTGTCCCTGGCCCCAAGAGAGGGAAAGTAGGTTTGTCTCCATGGCAGTGGTAAACACAAATATACAAATAAAAACTGATAGTTAAAAAAAGCAAGCAAACAGAAACGCAGAGACAACCCTACTTTGACTCTTTGGTCTGAGGACAAGTACCTGTATTTACTCTCTTTGTTGATGCAACCACTGGCAATCATTTTCCTGGTAATAGGTAATAGTTGTTTAGCTTTGGTCTGTCAGGATTTCCGTCTCTATCCATCTAAAGTTTACTTGCATCTTCTTATTGTCTTCCCTGAACTCCATGAAGAATCATTGGGGTGCTGCACTAAAGAAGTATTCACCATTCCTTCAGCAGTGTTAGTTGTGCGCCAAAGCCTGGGTCTCCACAACTTTTTTCTGTTCATTTAGCAACGTTGTCAATCCATCGTTTTTTTTTTTTTTTTTTTTTTATCACCATCAAAATTCCAGTGGAGGCGAAGCTTTGATGGAGAGATGTGAAAGTCTGTGAGAGACCTAAAACAAACCATTCACCGAAATATAAATTATGGGTCAGGGTCACTTTCAGTCAAGTGGACAGACAATACTGTAGCAGTCAGACGAGTTAGTCGCCTCATCCAGGATGAGTTCCAAACCCAAGAAATCACAGAACCTCTCGCTGCGGAACAGAAAAGTTGCCAAAACGGTGGGCCCGTACATTTACTGTAGGCAACCAAAAGGAGGAAACAAAATCAAGCGAATGTCAGAACAAAGCCTGCAAGTGATATACCAGCTCGGCCTCCTTGGCAAATACAAAGTAGCGTGCCTACAATTCATACTGATTACAAAGCTAAAAAAATAAAATAAAAATAAGGCAGACAGGGAGGCGCACAGAGAACTCAGAAAATGTTTATTGTACATCGGCCTTAGGCGCACAAGAGAGAGAGAGAGAGAGAGAGAGAGAGAGAGAGAGAGAGAGAGAGAGAGAGAGAGGAAGAGAGGGGAGAGAGGAGAAGAAGAAGAAGAAGAAAACAACAACAAAAAGAAATAAAGAAGAAGAAAGAAGAAGAAGAAGAACAAGAAGAACAAAACAAGAAGAAGAACAAGAAGAAGAAGGAAGAAAAGAGAAAAAAGGAAAAAAAATCTGTCACAGCAGGACATCTACAAGTCAAAACATGGATGTGTCCGGGCCTTGTTAGAGTATAAGTAACTTAGGACGGAAACACTTGTTTGAGAGGGTACGTGTCTTCTGAGGACCTGCTGCTGTCCAGCTGTCCCTAAAGTTTCTGGCTACTGCTACTGTACCACACCCCTCGAAAGACACGCACATTCACTTCATCCAGATGTCAAGAGCATAATAGTCAGTGGCACTAAAATGTCTGTATCATGAAAGATCTTTATATTGTTATTCCCATTCCTCTGCCATGAGTCACAGTCTCCATTTTCCAAAGGGACTAAAGAAAAGGGGGATGGTTTCATATCGACCGTGTGTGTGTGTGTGATATATATATATATATGTGTGTGTGTGTGTATGCGTGTGTGCGTGCGTGTGTATGTGTGTGTGTGTGTGTGTGTATGTGTGTGTGTGTGTGTGTGGTGTGTGTGTGTGTGTGGTGTGTGTGTGTGTGTGTGTGTGTGTGTGTGACAAAAGTGTGTGAAGATTTTTAAATTTTTCTGGGTGGATCTTCACAAACTTCAGTCAAAGCTGTGACCTGTTGATGAGTCGCAAAACCAACAAATTGAAAGGTAAAGTTCTAAGGTTCTAAGATCAAGGTCATACAGTTTGGAGACTCTTCTTCAGCCATCAAAAGTCCGTTGTTGGACGTAGGCCTTCCCCAGCTGCTTCCATTCACTTCGTGCCAGTGCTTTTCCTCTCCAGTTTTTGTCGAGTCATCCAGGTCGTCTCTCCATCTGGTTTTCTGTCTTTTCTCTATTGCCAGTGCCGGCCGTCTCTTGGCATCTAGAACGTTTTGTTGTCCAACGATTGTCCATTATCCGGGTGAGATGTCCTGCCCAGGTCCATTTCAGTTTGTTGATGGTTTACAGGATATCTCGCACTTTGGTTTTTTCTCTGATCCACTGAGCCGTTTTGCGATCTTTCCAGGAGATACCAAGCATGATTCTTTCATGTGCTCGCTGAATGGTTCTTAGTTTCAAAGCGAGTTTTTTTCGTTAGATTCCATGTTTCTGCACCGTAGGTGACTGTGGGCAGAATGCATTGGTCGTAGACTTTTCCTTTCAGGACAGTTGGAATTTTGTCATTCTGCTGGAGAATTGCTCGAGATCAAATCTTTATTTCAGAAAGGTGGGCTAACAGCACGTCCTCAGGAACTTCAGACAATTTTTTTTGCGCCGTTGCAAGTGCCATTGCCCTCGATGATATTTGAGTTTTATTTCAATTGAAGCTTCCTCAAGGTCATAGTGACCCTGAAAAATAGATCTGGATTTTCTGGGACAATTTTAGTATAAAAAAAAAAAGGAGAGTGTTAGAACACCTTAATCATGTTGTTTTTTCTGTGGATTAACACCTTGATTATATGTTGTTTATCTGTGGATGAACTAGGCCTGCCAATGCCAACATAATCGTGAGAACTGGTTGTGTTTCTGTCCATGTTTCAGATAACCAGGGCTTCAGCAGCAACAACTTCAACAACAAACATTTGTCTGATGATCTCTTCCATGGACCTAGCGCCACCTCCGACACAAGCTCCGAGGAGCAGTCTTGAAATGATAGTTAATGGAGATAGAAAAAAGAAACCATACTGCCAAGAGTGACATTACTATTTATTGTTTCTTTTCATTCCCTCACCCCATCCGTCAGGATACTTGTGGGCAGAGTGAGGGAATGACAGTGTTGGAGAAGAATAACAAGGTGTTACATGTGTCGCCCTCTGGCCCCTAACCCTCTGGCCCCTAACCCTCACAAAAACACAAGCATGGTTGATGACTGACTGCTCTGGTCCAGGCAATCCATTGGATTGGACTGGATTGAAAATTGTTGTGTGTGTGTTTGTGTCAACAAATGAAAAAATTCCGCGTGAAATGCAAGTTGCTTTCTTTGGGGGAAGATACCTCGCTATTGTACAATGCCATCGCGGTTTTTTTAATGTCTTTTACTTTTTTTTTTTAATTATTGTTTTTTTTTTTGTTTTTGTTTTTTATCTATGAAAATGTATTTTTCTAAAGTTTTCTATGTGTACATATATATTACGTACATATTTAATTATTGTCATTTTCTTCTGTTTGTTTTTCATAGTGCTACATTGGTACTGGTTCATTTTACCGTTTTAAATTCTTTTCTCTTTCGTTTTCTCTTTCACTTCCAAGTCCACGACTTGTACAGTTCCCCTCCCCCCCCCCCCCACACTCCTGGACACACACCCCTACCTTCCCCCCCCCCCCTTTCCCTTTGTTGGCACCTGTCTCTAAAGTCTGTAACAGACGGATTAACAGAACAAGCTCACCTCATCTGTACCTGACGGTTGTTTGAGGAGTTTGTAAGTTGTACATAATACACTGTTCAGGCAGTGATTGTTCTGGTTTGTAGCCACCAGTGACGTATTTAAAACAGATTGTTGTCATCCAACTGACCACCTACCTGACAAAATAGGCTGAAGTTTTGTTGGTTTGTGGTTTTTTCCAAGTTCAAATCTTTATATATATTTTTTTGTTTGTGGGCTTTTTTTTATTTTTCAATTTGGTTTTATTTCGTGGGTTGCACCTCTCAGCTCTGATGTGCTCTCGGATGTGCGAGTGGGTTTTTACGTGTATGGTTGTTTTTGTTTGTTTTATTTTTCATTATTGTCTTCAAATCTGTATATAGCCAAAGCATTCAATATATTTTTATGTTTGGTATTTCAGATACTTATGGGGGGCGGTCATTTCTCATGATTGTGGTAATCCACACTTTTTTCCTGTTGTGCTCATATAATGTACAATAAATGATATCAGCTGCCTAAATTAGCTACTAATCCCACGCAGCCTACTGACATGCATATCAAGATTCGGAGGAAATCCAGTAAACACATACTCTACCCACATAATCTCTCTCTCTTTCTCTCTCTCTCTCTCTCACACACACACACACACACATACACACACACACACACACGAATATGCACATACACATACACGTTCACACAGCCGATTAAATCCAAGTGACTTGACTTCAGGAAGATAGCTTATATATGATTGCCTGCACTGTGGAAAATTGTAAGATTCTTAGTAACACATATATTTTACATTGCCATTGATGTTGGTGAGGATAACCTGGAACTAATATCAAATGAAATCATTAACTGTTGTGTCAGTGTTACACCAGTATGCTTTGAATACACGTTATCACTTTTACGTGTCTTATCAGTGCCGACCTGCGAACAAACTGTCCCACTTTCTCCAAGGGACATAACTCCTCCTGTATGCCCTATTTTGGGTTCTGATGATAAATGTTTTCTGATTTAACAAGCACTTGTACCATACACATGTATGCATGTACACACGCACATACACAAACACTTTCAACATACATTGCTGATCAGTCAGCTCCTTTTTATAGGTGTCTATTAAGTATTAATATCCAGTCTGATTCCACTTTCGTGTTTTTTCTGGTGCCTGTGTGCTTGAATGCAGGCAGTCACACTTGTTTGAGATTTTATCTGTTAAAAGTTCTGCTCTGTCACTCTTTATAACTTATCTTTATTTTTGTGTGTATTTCTTGTATATAGAGCCGGTTAGTTGAATTTGGGAGTTGGTGATAATTGTGTTTGATGTTTGTTATATCGAAGTAGGTTTTTAGATCCACTTAAAACTGCCAAGTGAAAGAACACTAAAAAAAACAGTCACACACACACACACAACACACACACACACATACACACATATTGGTATACACACACACATAAATATAAATATATATATAAATATATATATATATATGTACACACACACATTTACACACAGAATAGCAAATCAATTTATGGCATATGGGTTTATTTTTACCCTATTACTTTTGATGTTTTCACACCTTGGTGGGTTTTCGGTCAACTCCATACACAAATTCAATAATCGTACTGGATGTATCTGTTCATATGTATCTTACGTAGATGCTACATTTGGGAAAATAAAGTTTTTTCTTTTCTTCAGTTTTCATCTTCAAGTGTGTGTGTGTGTGTGTGTGTGTGTGTGTGTGTGTGCATGTGTGTATGCATGTGTGCACATTTTTATATGCATGTGCACATGTGTACATATTTATGCACAAGATTCATGCATGTGCACATCTGTTTTGTATCCTGGTGTGTGTACATAATTCTTGCATGCATGCTCATGACTGTGTGAGATTCTATACCATACGAATGTCATTGTGAAGATAAACACAGGGCATTTTCTTCTTTGCTCTTTCAAAATAAAACAAAACAAATGTGTTATCAGTCATACATAACTACCAACCAAATTCAAAACACACAGTCAGATTACATATTGCTCAAGTAGTGAGATTATCATTTTTTCTTCGCTCTTTCATAACAAAAAGTTAACAATTATTATTCTATGAAACTATGCAGCAAATTCAAAACATTTTACATCTTGCTTATAAAGTCTAGCGGAAGTATACTATATGCACAAATGCATGCTTAATCCCTCACACATTCAAAACACACACACACACACAAAAAACACACACATATGAAACACACATACATATACAAACACACACACACACATATGAACACACACACATATACATGCACACACACACACACACACACACACACACACACACACACACACATATGAACACACATACATATACAAACACACACACACACACACACACACACACATATGAACACACATACATATACAAACACACACACACACACACACACATACGAACACACACTACCAACATAACCACACTATACAAACTGTACAAAGAAGTAAAATGTACATCATCACAGTTCATTAACAGAACACTATGCATAGGGTCAGACTACAGTTGCATTTACACAGAGGTATATATGCATTATAAATAAAGACATTCAGTTATGAATTAGCTGACAATTTCTCTGATCTATGGTCATCTCAAATGGGGGACAAAATAATTATTTCAACAAGACACACTTGCATGTATGCACACACACACCCACATACACAAAACACGCGCACTTGCTGCATGCACATGTACATGCATACATACACACACTCATTCATATTAGTGTGCACACACATGCCAGCACACTTACACACACACTGAGTATGCTATTAAATGCTGCATATCACAAAGCAAGACTGGGAAACACATATCACCAATACTTACACACAGAAAGAGGTAGTTTAACCTTTTGGTCCCATTCCTCTTACTCAATTATTAAATGACAAATTTAGTGTAAAAATCAGGATAATATAACCAAATCTCTCTCTCTCTCAGTCTTTTCTTTTTGGGTAGTATATTCTGAGCATTATTTTCCTGGAAGCATGTATGCATGTTGCTCAGCCCACACTGTGCAGACATTATCACTCAGTCTGCATAATCCATCTTTGTTATAGTTCATGTTCTGTGTGCATATACACACACTTGGGTTAAGGCACTAGCACATCTATAAGTACATAGATCTGGGAGATATGGGAAAAGTCTCCGCTCTTTACCCACCAAAAGATACCCTGGTAGGATCTTCACCCTTTACCCATCAAGAGATACCCAGCTAGAATTGAACTCGGATATTCTAACCGAAGACTTGACATTCTAACCACTTGGCTCTTGTGCCCATGTCATCTAGAAAATTGTTTTTGAGTTACTTTGTAACACAGGACTATCAACATTTGGGCAACTAACTGTAATGAAATATTTCAGGATCATATCCACAGGCCTGTGGCGGTGTCTGACAGCTGTTAACTTCTAATCCAAAAGGTTACCTTCTAATACAAAGCATTTTTGTTCACCAGTCCATGAACAGCATGTACAGCTTTGTGATACATGTGAGTATGCAATTTGAAGGCACACACTGGGGGCAGGGCTGGTCTTTCGCAGACTGGACAGGGAACAGGGTTGTTCTTTCACAGATTATGAGCAGAGCTTAGTCTGACAGACTGGGAAAGGGGAGCAGAGAGGTTGGTCTTTCGCAGTCTGCAAATGGGGGTTAATCTTTTGCAAATCGGGAGAGTACAGTTGGTCTTTCACAGATTGTGGGTGGGGGTGTTGGTCTTTCCCACTAATCCCAAACCTCACTTCCATAATCTGACCTCAAACAATGGAGGAAAAAGAAAAAAAAATTACAAATACAATAAGTCCCCTTTCAAGGGCTTGGGCTCTCAGTTTCATCATCATCGTCTTCATCAGAAATATCAGTATAATCATCATCATAATCGTAGTCTTCCTCTTCCAGATGAGTATCATCATCTCTGCCAGCCGGTCTGGCTTGTGAGGTCTCGGTGACAGGTTTATCGCCTGTTATACTGGCTTCATACAGCGCTGTGGCGTCGTACACGTGTTTCAGTGAAGTGTCCCAGGGAGGGGAGGTGTCTCCCTCTGTCTCTACAATACGTTTGGGGGACACGATGGAAATTTCCGGCTCGTCAGGAAGCATGAGAGATGTCACAGTCTTGGAAACGGCGGCTTCAACGGATCGCTGAGCGGCCGCAGAGTCTCGCAAATTGCGGGCAGCTGGTCCATCGGTCTCAAAATCGTCAGCCAGGTCTGCTGGGGCGAGAGGTAAACCACTCTCTGTCATGAACTCGGAGGTGTAGATGTTTTCAGCCATGTCTGCATTGATGTTTTCAACCTCCTGTGCAACTTCCTTACAGCACTGCTTCAGGATGTTGTCTGCCACACTGAACACAATGTGAATAACAAAGAATTACTAGCTGGAAGGAAATGAAAATAGATATCAAGTAAAAGACACCATCAACCACACATACAGTAAACATGACAGAAAACGTCAAATAGTGAAACAAGTCACCAGGACGAAGAGACAAACATGAAGTGTATCGTGATTTGTGTATGTGAAAGTGTCCACTTCATACTGTCCCCCATGGGGATGCAGGGGGCTCTCTCAGTATAAGCTGTATCCCCACTTTCTGGAAACTGTGATAGATAAGTAGGCATACTGGTCCATATCGCTTGGTATGGGTCTTCATGTGGGGGGTGCAAGATGAAGGTACTTGTCCTTCAACAGGAGATGGTTAGTGATAAGTTGGGTGTCCATGTGTGAGTGTGCCGCCAGCACACAGTTATGTGTGAAGAGAAATTCCTACAGGACACTTTGGTCCTGGCTTGGAGTCTCTTGAGGTTGAACAGTTTTCCTAAGTAGAACTGGATGTACACCCTGTCTCCCCCTGTCGAAGTCTCTGAATGAATCAATCAGCATTGCTACAAAGAATATAGAGAAGAATGTGGGCACAACAAAGAATTCCTGTTTCACACCATTCTGTTCTGAAAGGGCTGTTCCAGTGCCTTCTCGTTCTCTTACATCCTGGCCAGCATGCCACTGTTGAAGGAAGCGATCAGCAAGACAAACTTCTGAGTGTTACCAAACTATCAGACTTTATAACGCTCAGATCTACAAACAGCACTCAGAGCTCCTGGTTTTGTTCATGTTTTGTTCTCTTGCAGTTGGCATATGGTAAACACCATGTTGTTTTAAGTCTATAAACCAAACACACATGCACACACATACACACTTTCACTCTCCCTGTCCCCATCATCCTTTCACACACAAACACTGTAATATTCCATATGTACCATGTATTACATATCTACATTATCAGTGCCTGAATCTAATGCAACACAAGTGAATAAATAGCAAGATGTCCTGTATGTGTATGACACACACACACACACCATCTCCCCCTGTCCTGGTACACACACACACACACACCATCTCCCCCTGTCCTGATACACACACACACCATCTCCCCCTGTCCTGATAACACACACACACACACTCTCCCCCTGTCCTGATACACACACACACCATCTCCCCCTGTCCTGATAACACACACACCATCCCCTCTCCCCTATGTCTGATTATCACACAACAACAAACTCCCGTCCTGATACAAACACACACATCATCCACTGTCCCATACACACACACAAATCTCCCTGTCGATACAGCACTACCGCACATCATCTCCCTGTCTGATACTACACAAGCTTTCAACACATCACCCGTACGGATACACACACACATACTCATTCCCTGTCTGTACTACACACGATCACACACCATCTCCCCTTGTCTGTACCACACACACACTGTCTGAATGTCCAGCCTGTCTGATCACCACACTCCCAACACCTATCTCCCTGTGACCAACACACAACATGTCACCTGCTGATACACACACTACCTATCCCAGTTCCACTTGTCTATCATCACACAACACAAACCTATTCCCCTGTTGATACCCATCACACATACCATTTCCCTTCTGATACACACACACAACATATCTTCCACCCTGTCCTGATACCACAACAACACAACATAATCCCTGTCTATTTACAATAGAATTACTAGCTGATGTAGTAAATATCTCCTGTCTGATTCGAACATCTCTTCCCCTGTCTGATACAACACTATCTGTATACATCTCCCCTGTCTGATTACTACAATACATCACCATTTCCGTGTCCTGTATTACACACACATACATTTTCCCCTGTCTGTATTTACACAAACAACACATCTCCCTGTTGATTACACATCATGTACATTAATCTCTCCTGTCTGATTACACACATATGTAATACATCTCCTGTCCTGTATACACATATACTACACATCATCCCTGTGTCTGTATACACATACAATACATTTTCCTGTGCTGTAACAACATAATTCGTATCACACACCATCTCCCCCTGTCCTGATAACACACACCACACACACCATCTCCCCCTGTCCTGATACACACACACACACCATCTCCCCCTGTCCTGATACACACACACACCATCTCCCCCTGTCCTGATACCACACACACACACACACATCTCCCCCTGTCCTGATACACACACACACACCATCTCCCCTGTCCTGATACACACACACACACACACCATCTCCCCCTGTCCTGATACACACACACACACACCATCTCCCCCTGTCCTGATACACACACCACACACCCTCTCCCCCTGTCCTGATACACACACACACACACACCATCTCCCCCTGTCCTGATACACACACACACACCATCTCCCCCTGTCCTGATACCACACACAACACACCTGTCAACCCATCTCCCCCTGTCCTGATACACACACACACACCATCTCCCCTGTCCTGATCACACACACACACACCATCTCCCCCTGTCCTGATACACACACACACACCATCTCCCCCTGTCCTGATACACACACACACACCATCTCCCCCTGTCCATGATACACAACACACCACCTCTCCCCTGTCCTGATACACACACACACACCATTTCCCCCTGCCCTGAATGTCTTATTGATCAAAAGCAAACAAAATGTTGACATTTTGAAGAAAAAAAAAAATTCTATAAACCACAAAATTTTGTATTGAGACTGAGGAATGAGCTTGGCTACATGGGTCATGACTACTAAGGATGATTCTAACAAGAGCTTTCAACAATGAGCAGGACGGATATCCACAATGATTACTGCAATGATTGCAGCATCTTTCAAGTCTTGAGTAACCTCTTTTTTCTGCCACATAAACTGGTTCTGAGACGTCAGCCTGTCTGGGAGCACCACACTCCCAATACCTGTATATATGTGCAAGAATAACATGGTACCTGAAGTATATGCAAATACCTATGGCCAGGTATCACTTAGTTATCATTCTGCAGTCATATAAAACTCTATTCCCATGATGCCTCTTATCTCCATGACTGTTTTCAAAACCCAGACATATCCGTTCCATCTAGCCTTCATCATCTGATTACTCAATACTAAACAAACAGTAGATCTGTGACTATTTATGTCAATTATGGAATTACATAGCTGATGTATGTAATTGTATGAGTTTGTGTGTGTATGTGTTTGTGTGAGTATGTGTTTGTGTGTGTATGTGTAGCTGACGTATGTAATTGTATGAGTTTGTGTGTGTATGTGTAGCTGACATATGTAATTGTATGATTTGTGTGTGTATGTGTAGCTGACGTATGTAATTGTATGAGTTTGTGTGTGTATGTGTAGCTGACGTATGTAATTGTATGAGTTTGTGTGTGTATGTGTAGCTGACATATGTAATTGTATAGTTTGTGTGTGTATGTTTTGTTGTGTATGTGTTTGTGTGTATAGTGTAGCTGACGTATGTAATGTAAGATTTGTGTGTATGTAGCTGACGTATGTAATGTATGTTTGTGTGTGTATGTGTAGCTGACATATGTAATTGTATGAGTTTGTGTGTATGTTTTGTGTGTGTATGATTTGTGTGTATAGTTACTGACGTATGTAATTGTATGAGTTTGTGTGTGTATGTGTAGCTGACGTATGTAATTGTATGAGTTTGTGTGTGTATGTGTAGCTGACGTATGTAATTGTATGAGTTTGTGTGTGTATGTGTAGCTGACGTATGTAATTGTATGAGTTTGTGTGTATATGTGTAGCTGAATATGTAATTGTATGAGTTTGTGTGTGTATGTGTAGCTGACGTATGTAATTGTATGAGTTTGTGTGTGTATGTGAGCTGACATATGTAATGTATGAGTTTGTGTGTGTATGTGTAGCTGATATATGTAATTGTATGAGTTTGTGTGTGTATGTGTAGCTGACATATGTAATTGTATGAATTTGTGTGTGTATGTGTAGCTGACATATGTAATTGTATGAGTTGTGTGTGTATGAATTTGTGTGTGTATGTTAGCTGACATGTAATTGTATGAGTTTGTGTGTGTAGAATTGTGTGTGTATGTG
>JAPXFY010000025.1:58802287-58839787 GCA_030674185.1 Monoplex corrugatus
ATCGTCAGCATATTGAGCTAAAACTACATGCTTAGATACTTTACTGGGTAAGTCGTGCATTAATATCATGAAAAGAAGGGGAGCTATAACGGATCCCTGAGGGATACCCATTTGAAGAATTCGTTTCGTGGAATATACATTTTCAATCCTCGTTTGAAATACTCTGTTTTCTAAGAAACACTTAACATAGTCAAAAATGTGACCTGTCAGCCCAATACTTTTAAATTTAAATAACAATCTGGAGTGCCACACTTGATCGTATGCTTTCGTTATATCAAAAAATGTAGCTAAAACACATTGACGTCTTGCAAATTGTTGTTTTATGTTAGTAGTTAGCTTTGTTAGGATTTCTACTGGTGACCTGCCTTTTCGAAATCCTGCCTGATTTACTGGTATTATTTTATTCTTTTCACAATAGTGCATCAGTCTCTTTAAGATTATTTTCTCCATTAGTTTACATACGTGTGATGTTAATGCAATTGGCCTGTAGTTTTTCAGATCGGTATTACATTTACCTGATTTTAGTACAGGAACCACTATTGTTTCTTTCCAGTTGTTGGGCATTTTCCCACTATTCCAGCATTTTTGAAATATGTCATGTAGCAAAATTATAAAATTTTCTGGTAAATTTTTCAGCATCTCATTGGAAATTGCATCTAGTCCAACTGACGTTTTTTTACTTGGAAGGGACTGAATGGCATCTTTTAATTCTTGAAGTGTGAGTGATGCATTTATGTAGTGAGTATTGTCAGAGGCAGGATCCTTATATACATCTTTCTTTTCTTCTCGTTCCCTATAGTCTCTACTAGAGACAGGAAGTCCTTCTACACGACAGGTCTCAGCAAACACGTCTGCAAAAGCTTCTGCTTTTTCCAGTGAGCTAGGAAAAGGGTTATTTTCTAGCTTTACTGGAATTGATGGCAACTTAATCCCGTTTTTCATTAATTTTAGTTTTTCCCAAATCTTTATCATGTCTTTGTGGTCATTTACTTCACATTTACAAAAAGACGTCCAGTGTTGTTCTTTGGCTTGCTCTATGATTCTGTTACACTTAATGTTGGCACTTTTCATCGCTGTATGATTTTCAGGTGACCTGTTTGCTAAATAGATTTTGTATTTTTCTTTCTTTTCGTTCACTGCCTTTTGACAATCCTCATTCCACCAGACATTTCCATGATGTTTTCCTATTTTCGACACTGTAAGTTTTGGAATTGAAATGTTAGCAGCTCTTAACAGTGAGTTACAGAAAACTTCGTACATGTCGTTTATGTTCATTGCTTCAGATAGATCTGTTCTTGTCTTTTCAAGGATTGCCTTAAAACTGATCCAGTCTGCGTTTTTATAATTAAACTTGGGTAAACTATCTTGTGGCATGGCGTCTATTTTAGTAGTATGGTTTAGGGTAAGACGTATGGGGATGTGATCTGATCCCAACAAGTCATCCTCTGTTTGCCACGTGGCGTTTGGGGCTAGGGATGGTGAGATTAAAGTGAGGTCGATAGCTGTGGGTCTGTGGGTTGGTATATCGGGGATCCGGGTAACGTATCCGTTGTTAAGTAAATATAAATTGGAATCTACAATATTTTCGATCAACCTGTTGCTTGTTATGTTTGTACAATACTTTTCCCAAAATGGGGCATGTGCATTAAAATCACCTCCAATTATCCACTTGTCATCCTGATCTTGAAAGTGTCTTAACCATTCAGTGTTCACAGAGTCTGGGCCTCTTGGTAAGTATACAGAGGCCATATTCACAACTAACGATGAGGAAAATTTTATAATGATTGCACATGATGAAATAAATGCGGTAGATTTAGGTACTGGCGATGTTCGTTCACAATAGTTCAGTCCTTCCCGAATGTATATAGCTGTTTGTATACGGCCACCGTCATTTACAGAGTCACATATTGGTGGATAATAAAAACCGGATATTTTAGGTAATTTGGTTTTGATGGTATTCAGCGACTGTAGAAGCATGACATGGACGTTTTTAGAAGAGAGATAGTTACTCAAATATGAGATGTTTTTAACAATGGAACGAGTGTTCCACTGAAAAATGTTGATATCACTTACTACACACGTCTTCATGAGGAACGGTTGATAAACTTTAGAACAATATGGTACGTTTAGATAATTAAATATTCATTTAACTTGGAATCAAAAGGTACAAATAGCATAAAAACGAAGTAGGTAAACAAGTAAAACAATATAGTTGAGAGCTGAACGAAGAGGAACTGAATCTGGGCTGAATCTAAAATGACCAGGGAGAGAAGAAAAATTGAGAGTGGAAGCCGGGTCTTTGTTGATGTCGTTGCCGGTTTGATCTCCTCCTCGGTTTTTCCCAGAAAAGCTGATGGATTTGCCTCCCTAAGTTTCTGGCCAGAACGCTCGCCCCTCTGGTGGTTGGATGGACGTCGTCCTGGCTGACTTGAGTGTGACTGATAGTTTGGAGATTATCATTGTTGACATAGTTGACACTTGCTGCTTTTAGGAGTCGCGCTTTTGTCAGGGCATTAAGAAGCTCTCTTTTTACGTTTAGGTGTTTGTCCCTCACAGGAGCGACCTGACTGACCACTACCTTAGCTTTCGGAAATTGTGTGTTGATGATTTTCACACATATTTCTAGGTTTATGCTGCATTCAGTGGGCTCCTTTGTTTTCAAATCTGTAATCCCCACATGTAGAACAACACAGTCAGGTTCAGGTGTCAGTTCTTCTTTCGATTTTTCAATGGCTGTCTTACAGTCGTCGATGGTACGGATTTTTCTCGTTGCCACCTGAAAACCGTAAGAAGAGCCCAGTCTCTTTCCATCCACTTTATTTAGGACGGAGTCGTGGATGATAAGGACACGTGGAAGAATATTAGATTTCAATCTGGAATGTGCAGATGATACCACTGTTTTGACGTCACGGTGAGGTTTTGTAGAGACGTCTGGTCTTTGTTTGACGTCATTTTTCCTTCCTTTAGGTGTTTTTTCCTGATCTTTTAGTTTTGGAGGTTGAGCCGCGCATTCCGCGTAGGAGGTGAATTTGTCCATCGGTGACATGGTGGAAAAGTCACCGTGGACCGTGGAATCAGTTTGGCTCGCAATGGTGGTCGTAAGTATTGGGCACTTATTGTCATCGCGCAGCTCCTTTAACGTTGTGTTGTTTTCTAATAAGATTTTCCTCTCTGTTTGTAGTATGGTTGTGAGGCTGTTTATTTGTTTTGACAGTTCTTGTATGGTGTTTTTCAAATTGTCGATTTCCCTTACCGCCTCATGACATCTGCAGCCACATGATGACATCGATCGTAGCTGTGGGACGTTCGGCTGACTTCTGGATGGTGAAAGGGCCCGACTGGAGGTCTGTACTTCATGATGATCGGAGGCTTCTGGGGTCTCTGCAGGTGGTGGTGTCTCTGCCTTGGTGTTGTCTGTCCTACGGGTGGTCTTCTTTGCGTTTTCTTTGTTGAGACAACGTTTCGACCTTGTCATTTTTAGCCTAGTTGATTCCTCTTTGTAAACGTTCAGTTATAATGCCGCCATCTTGGCGTAGGAATCCTGGCGTGTGTGTGTGTGTGTCTGTGTGTGTGTGTGTGTGTGTGTGT
Source organism: Monoplex corrugatus (assembly GCA_030674185.1). NCBI lineage: Eukaryota > Metazoa > Mollusca > Gastropoda > Littorinimorpha > Ranellidae > Monoplex > Monoplex corrugatus. The sequence goes on from JAPXFY010000025.1 coordinate 58,805,876, forward strand.
GTGTGTGTGTATGTGTGTGTGTGTTTGTGTGGTGTGTGTGTGTGTGTGTGTGTGTGTGTGTGTGTGTGTGTGTGTGTGTGTGTGTGTGTGTGTGTGTGTGTGTGTGTGTGTGTGTGTGTGTGTGTGTGTGTGTGTGTGTGTGTGTGTGTGTGTGTGTGTGTGTGTGTGTGTGTGTTGTGCATGCATGCGTGCGTGCATAAAGAGTGTGAAGAGCTGAAGTGGGCAGCAATACCATCAATGTGACTTGGAAGATGAGGCAGAAGGAGAAAAAAATGTGATTACAAAAAATGTAATCCTCCCACCCCAACCCTGCTCCATTGTACACATGTATTTTTCAATATCAGTTAAAATATGGCCTTTCTACAAAACTTAGTCAAAAACTCTTTTCTTGCTGAGTTCTTTAACTTGCACTGTAATATCTGAGCATACTGCATGTGACAGCAAATTGTATAGATCATCTGATTTACTTATCAACTTGAGAACTCCGAGTCCTGAGGTATGTGTTCCCCCCTCTAGACCAACACTTCACTGGACAGAAAAAACGTCAACAGTGGCATGAAAATACTGCCACCCTCCTCCCCTCCCCCACCCCCCTACCGAGTCAAAGTTGTGGCAAACAGTTAACACAATGGACAACTGACTAGGGAAGTCACGGGTTTGAAAACTGGCAGTTTAACTCTTTGACTCCCACACCCTATCCACCAGCATCTTGCACTGCCAACCATGCCAACAAAGCAAAAACTTAACCCCTTGACTCCCTCACCCTATCCATCAGCTTCCTACAGGAAGCTAGTGGATAGGGTGCAGGAGTCAAAGGGTTAAGTCTTTACAGTTGATGGATAGGGTGCAGGAGTCAAAGGGTTAAAATTATGTGATATTTCAACTAAGACTGGCTCCTAACCAGAGTGTAACACGCCATATTGGCTTTCTAGCAAGACTGGGGCCATACAGTTGAGTCCCATCCACTTTACTGATGCATCCCATTTCCTGGCCAACACTGCTGGTGTCTGTTACACAGCAGGCATAACTGACACCAGGATATGATGGCAAATTTACAGTACAGCCCTGTCACACATTCTCAATCCCTAATGGAACTCCACAGCATCATCTCTATCATCCCCACTGTCATCATCACAGTATCGTGAAAACCTGTCCCACACTCTGTCGTCCTTCATGCCCTGCTCACAATGTGAGCTCAGTTTTGGTGGGTATGGAGGTGTGCTGAAGACTAAAACGTACAACACAAAAGGCAAGTGACAGTTACTGGTATTTCTTTTCAAAGCCCAGCCATATGAGGGCTATAACTGTTTCCGAACATACACAATACTTCAACAGGAAAAAAAAAAGAAAAGAAAATTAGGTCCATATATCAATGCATTCGCGCAAGTAGTCTCAGGAGATGCCCCTGGTGTTGACCACTACATCCAGTTTATCACACAGGGGATTTAAAAAACACACCTGAATACAAATTTAAACACAACTAATGACACTAAAACATATATAAAAACGAGCCTAAATTACCTAAAATTGCTTCTGCACATCTCATTTCCCTAGAGCCAAAAATGCACTCAATACATGTACCCAATTAACAATTCTAATTGAAAAAATTAAGATTTTATTGAACACATACAGGTGAATGGACCAACAAGGCAGAAAATGACAGAAAGAAATGATAGAAAGCAAAGGAACAAGGCAGAAACAAAGAGAATGACAGAAAAGAGGAAATTTCTAGCACAAAATTTCCAGAAGGTGGGGATACTATTTGTACTGAAAGAGCCCCCAGCATCCCATCACAGGGGGGAGGTAGTGACACAGAAGCTGTATAGAAAATGTGGCAGAGAAAAAGGATAACACCACCCATTCAACACTGAAGATGGGAGACTAAAATAAAATCCTTCTTCTCAATGAAACTTCACACTGACTGACTGACAGACTAGTTTCAGTGACTTATTACATGCTGACACATACCTCCATTATTTCCAGTGCCTGCATAATGTTCTCCAGAGTGGGGTTGTCAACGTAGGCGGCTGCCATCTCACCAGCTGCTGCCTGTCGTTCTATCTGTGTCACCTCTTGTGTCACTTCATTCACTGTTTCGTCCATGATGGCATCGGCTATACGGTCAAACTCCTCCTGATCCTGACAAAAGTTTTTTTCATTGTGATTTGAGTAAAAGGTTTACATCATGTGATCTCAGACAAAGGTTTAGGCATACAGAAATGTTCAAATACGTTCCACTTACATGAGCAATGAAATAATTCATAAAGTCCAACTCTATACAAAATGTTCTCCAGTTCAACGAACAGGACAAGCCTATCAGGGAAGTCACATACTGCCATCTGTCGTCTTCATCCTAAATCTAGCAAACTTTTTCCTCATGTTTTTTGTATACACTTGATTTAAGACCTGTTGGGTGACAACTTGTGCCTGCCTAATGTCGTTAATTGACTAAACACTCGTGCCTGTCTAATGTCGTTAATTGACTAAACACTTGTGCCTGTCTAATGTCGTTAATTGACTAAACACTCGTGCCTGCTAATGTCGTTAATTGACTAAACACTTGTGCCTGTCTAATGTCGTTAATTGACTAAACACTCGTGCCTGCCTAATGTCGTTAATTGACTAAACACTTGTGCCTGTCTAATGTCGTTAATTGACTAAACACTTGTGCTTGTCTAATGTCGTTAATTGACTAAACACTGTGCCTGCCTAATGTCGTTAATTGACTAAACACTTGTGCCTTGTCTAATGTCGTTAATTGACTAAACACTTGTGCCTGCCTAATGTCGTTAATTGACTAAACACTTGTGCTTGTCTAATGTCGTTAATTGACTAAACACTTGTGCCTGCCTAATGTCGTTAATTGACTAAACACTTGTGCCTGTTTGATGTCGTTAATTGACTAAACACTTGTGCCTGCTAATGTCGTTAATTGACTAAACACTTGTGCCTGTCTGAAAGTCGTTAATTGACTAAACACTTGTGCCTGCCTAATGTCGTTAATTGACTAAACACTTGTGCCTGTCTGATGTCGTTAATTGACTAAACACTTGTGCCTGCCTAATGTCGTTAATTGACTAAACACTTGTGCCTGTCTAATGTCGTTAATTGACTAAACACTTGTGCCTGCTAATGTCGTTAATTGACTAAACACTTGTGCCTGTCTAATGTCGTTAATTGACTAAACACTTGTGCCTGTCTAATGTCGTTAATTGACTAAACACTTGTGCCTGCCTAATGTCGTTAATTGACTAAACACTTGTGCCTGCCTAATGTCGTTAATTGACTAAACACTTGTGCCTGCTAATGTCGTTAATTGACTAAACACTTGTGCCTGCCTAATGTCGTTAATTGACTAAACACTTGTGCCTGTTTAATGTCGTTAATTGACTAAACACTTGTGCCTGCTAATGTCGTTAATTGACTAAACACTTGTGCCTGTCTGATGTCGTTAATTGACTAAACACTTGTGCCTGCCTAATGTCGTTAATTGACTAAACACTTGTGCCTGTCTGATGTCGTTAATTGACTAAACACATGTGCCTGCCTAATGTCGTTAATTGACTAAACACTTGTGCCTGTCTAATGTCGTTAATTGACTAAACACATGTGCCTGTCTAATGTTAATTGACTAAACACTTGTGCCTGTCTAATGTCGTTAATTGACTAAACACATGTGATTACACATACAGACTACCAATACTCACACTCTGTGTCTCATCAGCATGTGTGTGTGTGTGTCTCCACCATGTGATTACACGTAACAGACATCCAAATACTCACACTCTGTGCTCATCAGCAAGTGTGTGTGTGTCTCCACCATGTGATACACATAACAGACACTACCAATACTCACACTCTGTGTTCATCAGCAATGTGTGTGTGTGTCTCCACCATTGATTACACGTTTCAGACAATACCAATACTCACACTCTGTGTCTCATCAGCAATGGTGTGTGGTGTCTCCACCATGTGATACACATAACAGACCTACCAATACTCACACTCTGTGTCTCATCAGCAATGTGTGTGTGTGTGTCTCCACACATGTGATTACACGTAACAGACAATACCAAATACTCACACTCTGTGTCTCATCAGCAATGTGTGTGTGTGTGTCTCCACCATGTGATTACACGTAACAGACAATACCAAGAACCAGAAGAACAAGAAAACCAATGGGACCCCACTGGACGAGGTGGCAGGGAATTTTTAGTCTTCTTTTTATTATCCGTTGTTTGGTGTTTGTGGTCTGTTTGTGACCGTGCGTTCGCGTTGACAAAGGCCGGTTGGCCGAAAATTTGCACTTGTCTTGTCTTGTTTTCGTTGAATACACGCTTACATTGGTTTTCTTGTTCTTCTGGTTCCTGTTTGCTTGGGCGCGGGCAGTCACACTTGTTTTAGACAATACCAAATACTCACACTCTGTGTCTCATCAGCAATGTGTCTGTTCTTCACAAGTGGTGCCAACTTCTGTAGCACTCTTTTCTCCACTTCATGGAGATATGGGGCCAGATTGACTGCTTGTTTCCTGCAGACACATCACCAATATTATCGTCATCATTGCTATTACGTCATAATATCGTCGTCATCATCATTAGTATTGTCATAATATCATCATCATTAGTATTGTCATCATCATCATTAGTATTGTCATAATATTACCATCATTATTACTATTATCATATTATCATCATCATAATTAGTATTGTCATAATATTATCATCATTAGTATTGTCATAATATCGTCATCATTAGTATTGTCATAATATCATCATCATTAGTATTGTCATAATATTACCATCATTATTACTATTATCATAATATCATCATTACTATTGTGATAATATCATCACCATTACTATTGCCATTATATCATCATCATCATCACCTTAATATCATCACTGTATCATAATCATGATGGCTCCCTCTATCTGATTAGACAACAGAGGATCCTGGCTGAGGACTCAGTTGGATCTGGAACAGATCGGCTGTGGCTGAACAGGCCGATTCTTGAGTAGCAGTCCTTGGCACAGCCGCAGCCATCAGCCTTTATGTACATCAGCTGTGACGCACATGAAGGCTGACGGCTGTGGCTGGGTGGTCGCTGCCCTCTCTCTCTTCTGCCCAACCACAGTTGAGTCCGTTTCTTCTCTACAATGACCATGCCTGCACCTACAACCTGTCACAGCAATTTGTAGCTGTCTGTTCCCTGATGTCCATACTGATATCAGCAGACTTCAGGTTACGTTTGCCAACATCCCTATATTGCAGCAATGGGAGTCCTGTGGGCTGGGATCCCACAGCAAGCTCTCCATACTGGTTATTTCCTAGGATACAATATCCTGCATGCGGCAGACATGGCCAAGACGGTGCAGTTGTCAATGAGCGTTCGAACCCACGACCTCCCAGTTGTTAGTTTACTGGGCTAACCACTTGGCCCTGTTGCCTGGTTCATTAACAAACATTGTACTCAGATTCTTTCTTGTGTGTGTTCTTATCATGTTTTTCTTACATCATGTTTTATTTGACTGCAAAAGTACAAGGGAAAGAAGAACTGGAACTGGAGCCAAAGCAGCAGGGAAGTTTCAGTCTTTTTCTCCTAATTTTTTTTATCTGGTGTTTGTTTGTTTGTGATCTTATGCCCACACTTGACAAAGGCCACATGGCCCAAAGTTTGCGTCTGTCTTGTCTGGTTATATTAACTACGCGTTCAGATTCTATTTTTTGTAATAATAATAATAATTACATTTATATAGCGCAAAATCTTGATAGAAATCAAATCTAAGCGCTGAACACACACATACACACGCATGCACACACACACATACACATGGCTACAAATGGGGAAAAAGAAGAAAAGCAATGGAAAATTATAGAAAACATATTATATATAAATATATATTACAACGTGATGATTCCACACCGAGGGAGACAGGCTGTAGAGGGGTTGAGTGAGGTCAGGATTTTAAGCAGAGGAGAAGAGGTGAGTTTTGAGAGCGGACTTGAAGGAGACAAAAGTAGGTTGCTGGCGGACTGAGAGAGAAAGTTTGTTCCAGAAGAGTGGACCAGAAACAGAGAAGGCTCGTGGACCGTAGGTATTGAGCTTAGTGCATGGAAAGCGAAAAGTCAGAGGATCGGAGGGAGACGGAGGATAGGTGAGGGAACACAAATTTCAAGTAGGCTTGACAGGTAATCGGGGGCTGCGTTATTGAGGCTTTTGTAGCTCATGGTGTCTAGTTTGTACAGTAACTGTATGCGCTTTGATACAGGGAGCCAGTGAAGTTGTGCCAGGAGAGGAGATATGAGGTCAGCTTTTTTCTTTTTGAGTACAAGGTGTGCAGCATTGTTTTGAATGCACTGTAGGATGTGAATGGTGGAGGGAGGAAGACCAAACAGGAACATTGTGAAAACATTGTCCCAGACTCTGACATCAATTACTGCTTGTGTGTGTGTGGTTTTTTTGTTCCTGTTTGCTTGAACATGGGCAGTCACACTTGGTTTGGATTTCTTGTTACACGGCTATCATGGCTGTCATGTAAGAGTTCAAATGCACACAGGACTGGGTGGAACTTACTGTGTCTTGGGCAGGCTTCCTTCCTTCACGCCTCTGTCAGAACGGCTGTCTTCAGGAAACAGCTCACTGTTCATACACCAAAAGATATGTTACACTGACATGCTTTTCAAAATAATACAGTGTGTGTGTGTGTGTGTGTGTGTGTGTGTGTGTGTATGTGTGTGTGTGTGTGTGTGTGTGTGTGTGTGTGTGTGTGTGTGTGTGTGTGTGTGTGTGTGTGGGGTGTGCGCGCACAATGTGGCATGTGTGCGTGCATGTATGCGTGGCGCATGCGTGCCTATGTGTGTGTGTGTGTGGTGTGTGTGTGTGTGTGTGTGTGTGTGTGTGTGTGTGTGTTGTGTGTTGATGTTTGAGTGTGTGTGTGTGTGTGTGTGTGTATGTTGTTTAGTTGTGTGTGTGTGTGTGTGTGTGTGTTTGAGTGTGTGTGTGTGTGTGTGTGTGTGTGTGTGAGTGTAGTGTGAGTGTGTGTGTGTTGTGTGTGGTGTGGTGTGTGTGTGTGTGTGTGAGAGAGAGAGAGAGAGAGAGTGTGTGCATGTATGTTGCTGAATGTTTTGCTCTGTACATTTTTTTCAACAGTAAATGTTTGAAAACTGAAGGACTATCAGAGCAAACACAGCAACTTATCAATATATTATGACAACCTATACTTACAGGACTACGTTTTCCACAGAAAGAAGTTACTTCAGAAATACTAACCGCCACCAACAAAAATGAACAGAAATACACAACCAACATAGCTTCTGTATCATACAAGTGACTCCAAGAGAGAAGAAAAGAAACCATAAAAAAAAAAACACAAAAGTTATATGAGAGAGAGAGAGAAGAACACTACCACACACATGTGACCCATCAGCAAACAATTATGTTAATATGGTATTTAGATGTTTTGAGATGAAATTTTCTAATCATGCTGATATATAACTAAATTTCATACGGTGAAAAATGCAGCCATTTGAAATGCCACACCCTCCGAACGGTGGTTTTGAAAAATGACCCGTAAGTTTTCACACAGCCTGTCACATTTTTTCCTACCAATTCTGTGTCCATTCACTAGTCAGGCTATTTTTAGATGATTCATACAACAGCACAGAAAAGCTTAGACAAAGACCAGTCCAGTAATGTGAATGATTTGCAACATGTGGAGCACTGGTAGGGATACAATCTGCATTACATCTTTATTCAGTCAAAATATGCAATCAAATATTAAAATAAAAGACCAAATTTTGATCGCACAGATAATTAAAGCTTCATGTTGACCAATTCAATGACACTTTTAAACCAAATCTGGAATTCATACAACACTAAAGTTTGGTGTTTAAGGAGAACATTTCTGTGGGAAAATGAACATCACTCAGACTGGCCCCCACTTCCTTTTAATTGTACTGCTGTTTGGCCTCAGTGGGTTAGCACTGGTTTTGTACTGATGTGTCATATCTGTGTTTGTACAATATCATTTCACGAAGTCACATATGTTTATGACTTAACTTCACTAGAGTAAACCCGTTTTAGTTTGAATCTGTCTGTTCTGTATTTCATGGTGGTGTAAAGAGATAAATTTAGCATATCATCTATTTTGAACACGTAGGATCTTTTCAACAAATTCACAGATTGAAGTGTGGGGGCAGGGGGGCAGGTTGCAAACTAAGCATCAAAACTTATACATACACACATGTATATATATGTATACATATATTTACATCATTACATCATATTTTTCTTTTGGCTGTCCCATTTCCTACACAACATTAATGTCGCAATCTGGGACAATGTTTTCACAATGCTATGGTGACGATGATGGGGATGGTATTCAGGATGCATGGAGTACCATTCTATATTAAAGACTGCATGACAAGACTATGCTCTAGGTTTACATGTTTACTTTCATAATATATCCTGGCTGATTCCTCTCAGCAAAGTGGAATCAGCAAGGCAAAGAAAGAGCAAAAAGAAGAAGACTCAAGATCGTTTCTTCAAAGATCCCTTTGACTTTGCAAGAAAGCTGTTTGAACAACCCAAATCAGGGACTCTCACAGTGGGCAAGGAAACCCTAGAGCAGCATCTCAGGGAAACATATTCCGATTCTCAGCGCGAGGCACCACTTGAAATCCAAAATCTGGTTTGGCCTGCAGCGCCAGAAGGAAAATTCAATAACAAACCACCAACACTGGATGAAGTGAAGAACGTAGTAAAAAAAGCCAGAGCCAAGTCAGCACCTGGACCAAACGGAATACCATACCTGCTCTACAAGAAATGCCCAAAAGTGCTCGAGTGGCTCCACAAGATGATTCGATCAGCATGGAGGAACCAGAAGATCAGCGACCAATGGATGAGAGCTGAAGGAGTGTACATTCCGAAGGAGCAGAACTCCAGCAGCATCAATCAGTTCAGGCCAATATCACTTCTGAATGTCGAGGGGAAAATCTTCTTCTCTGTTATGGCAGCAAGATTGACAAAATACCTGACTGAAAACAAGTATCTGGATATGTCAGTCCAAAAGGGAGGCATACCAGGAATGCCTGGATGCTTGGAACATGCCACGTTGATTTGGGATGCCATCCAAAAAGCAAGAACAGAGAAGAGAGACATTGACGTAGTTTGGCTTGATCTGGCGAATGCATATGGATCAGTTCCACACGATATGATCCAGCTGGCTCTTGAAATGTATCACATCCCAGAAAACATCCGAACAATGCTGAGGAAGTATTTCCAAGGGTTCTCAATGCGGTTCTCTACCAAAGAATACACCACGGACTGGATAGACCTAGAGGTGGGCATTGCAATGGGCTGTGCAATCTCTCCCATACTGTTCGTGTTGGCAATGGAAGTCATCTTGAAAGCTGCAATGAAGAGTTCAGGTCCAGTGAATCTGGGAGATGGATACCAGATGCCTCCTCTGAAAGCTTTCATGGATGACACAACAGTCTTGTCCACGGATGAGGAAGAGACACACCAAATCTTAAAGCAGCTGGATGAGCTGGTGGCCTCTTCAAGAATGAGGTTCAAACCTAAGAAATCCCGAAGTCTCTCACTGCGAAAAGGAAAAGTGGCAGATTCAGTCAAATTCATGGTAGCCAACCAAGCCATCCCCACTGTCACAGAAGAGCCAGTAAAAAGTCTCGGAAGATGGTATGATGACTCCCTGAAAGACACACAAAGGGGATGTGAAACCAAGCAAACAGCAGAAGAAGGCCTGAAGAAAATAGATAACTGCGGACTGCCAGGCAAATACAAAGTCTGGTGTCTACAGTTCATGCTGATACCAAAGCTGCTGTGGTCACTGCTAATCTATGACATTTGCACCAGCACAGTCGAAGCAATGGAAGCCAAAATCAACAAATACACAAGAAAATGGCTCGGTGTCCCACCTGGTCTCACTGATGTTGCATTCTACTGTCGTCAAGCAATGCTGAAGCTACCTCTGAAATCCATAGTGGAGGAATACAAAGTTGGAAAAGCAAGACTGTTGAGCATGCTGGAGGAATCGGAGGACAATATCGTGAGAGCAGTTCAGCCAAAGCTGAGAACTGGCAGAAAGTGGAAAGTCCAAGAGGCTGTAAACAATGCCAAGAGAAACCTCAGCATCAAAGAAATAATTGGACACACGCAAACCAACAGACAGGGACTGGGAGCAACAAAAATGCAGTGGTGGTCCAAAGCCAAAGGGAAGGAAAAAAGAGACATGATCATACAGGAGTTGAAGGAAGAAGAAGATGTCAAAAGAGTGCAGAAGGCAGTCCAGCAAGGTCAACAGGGGCAATGGACAACGTGGGACAGTGCACTCCAAAGAAGTCTCAGCTGGAACGATATGTGGCACATGGCTCCTCTAAGGATAAGCTTCCTCCTCAGATCTGTATATGACCTGCTCCCCTCGAATGCAAACTTAGTGAAATGGGGGAAAGCAGACGACCCAGCATGTCCGCTCTGTCAGAAGAAACAAACAGTGGAACATGTCCTAAGCTCTTGCAAAGTAGCGCTAGCCCAAGGAAGGTATACATGGAGGCACAACCAAGTTCTGAAAGTGATCACAGATGTGGTTAGCGAAAAAACCATGACCCCAAACGCACCAATTGCTATGACAACGTTCTACAAAGCAGGAGGGAAACAGGTCTGGCCCGAAAGGGCTATGACAACCAGCACATTGCCAAAGGGTCTTCTGGATGGAGCAGTCGACTGGGAGTGTACAGCAGACCTCCCAGAGTGGAGAAATTACCCAGATGTCATCAGCAAGACAGGCATGAGACCAGACATCGCTCTCCACTCTGACTCCTCGAAACAAGTGATTCTGATAGAACTCACTGTGCCATACGAAAGCAGAATGGAAGAAGCACATATCTACAAGACCGAAAAATACGCCGGTCTTGCCAGCACCCTGAAGAAAGCAGGTCTGCGGGTCAAAATCTTCGCCATAGAGGTCGGGGCAGAGGGTTTGTGGGCACCTCCGCTTATGATCTCATGAAACAACTCGCCATTTCTGGGAAGAAGAGGACTAGAGCCCTTAAAGCGATGGCAGAGGCAGCAGAAAGGAGCTCAAGCTGGATCTGGGCAAGGAGGAACCAAAAAAGTGAACTTCATAAGGATTAAATTCCCTACAGATGATGTGTGCCCCGTTAGCACATTGGTAAAACCGCGTACCGCAGTTCTGAAGCGCAGAATCGCCCAGGTTCGATCCCCGGCGTGGGAAAAAAAAAAAAAAAAAAAAATAGACAACAGCAGAAGGGCATCCAGGAGTCATGACCTGGATGTGGCCCGGCCCCCGAGAGTGTAAGGAATTCAGGGCCGAAACACTTGTCTAAAGGGGGTTACTTCTCTGAAGACCTTCTGTTGTCTAGCTCTCCCTAGAGTTTCTTTCTACCTGGTTGTCAATAGGCTAAAGATCAACACCAACGGTGTTGGTCAAGCAATTTGAGCAACATCTTCAATGACGAATCTGTGAAGTGGATGAGACTCCGCTGTGTGGTCCAGTCCCCCCATGAGCTAATAGCACACTCAACTCTGGGTACCAGCTGGTTGGGGCCAAAAATTCCAACAATGACTTTGACACAACTAATGGATTTGAACCCACAACCTTCTAGTCAGTAGTCCATTGCACAAACCACTGCAACATGCTGACTGGCGTAAATACTTGTAGTTGTAAATTATGTCATGAAAGCATTTGCTCAGAGTTTAACCCTTTGACTCCCACACCCTGTTCACCAACATCTTGCATTGTCAACCGCGCCAACAAAGCAAAAATCTAACCCTTTGACTCCCTCACCCTTTCCACCAGCTTCCTGCAGGAAGCTGGTAAAAAGGGCGAGGGAGTCAAAGGGTTAAGTTTTTACAGTTGGTGGATAGGGTGCAGGAATCAAAGGGTTAAGGCTCTTGTGAGATATAGGTCTGTACAAGTAATCTCCATTCCTAGGACATCACTCACTCCACAAGCTCAGGATCTGTATCTGCCAAGAAAAACTGTCGCCGTTGAGCTGATGAGCTGCGAGACCTCTGTCCACCACTGCGTGATCCGCTCAGTGATCGATGGGGTCTAACACAACAAAATAATTATTATAAAGATGATGATGATGATGATGATGAGAATAATAATAACAATAACAACAACAATAACAACAACAATGATGATGATTGTGATGATAATGATGATGGTGATGACAACGATGATGATACTAACAACAATGATAATTTTGACTGCAACGATACCATTACTGTTTAAACTCACACACACACCACACACACACACACACACACACACACACACACACACACACACACACATACACACACACAGAGGACAGCTATTTACAAACACATACACACACAAACATACGTGTCAGTATTTACACACACACACACACACACACACACACACACACACAACCCACAGCACACACACAAACATACACCACACATAGACACACACCACACACACACACACTCACATACCACACACACACACACCACACACAACATACACACCACACACACACACACCACACACAGACACACACACACTCACCAAATACAGAGACACACAACACACACACACCACTCACACGTGCGCGCGCACACATACACACACACACACACAGACACAGACACACACACACACACACACACACACACACACACACACACACACACACACACACACACACACACACACACAGCCTATTCTTTCCACACCTTTAGCATACTTCCAGTGACAGAAGGAAACAAAATCACAAGTTAAACAAAGACAGACAGACAGACAGACAGACAGGAGCAGACGAACCAGATTACAGATTACAGATTACAGACTGATCTTCACACAGATATTCAGATCAGGTTTTGAAACAGCTCAGGACAGAAAGTCTCTGAAACCAGGGGATTCAGGGTATTGTTCTCCCTGGATTGTTTTTGCTGGACTGAAATTTGTGCGATTTCACTGTTTCTGGGCATCAAATTCATATACATTTCATTCCAACATTTTGTGCAGTTTAAAGGCAACAAAAACATGTAGAAAACGGTATTCAGAAATACTGACTTATTATACAATTCCTTTTATTGGCAGGACTATTTTCATCAACTGCATCTTCTCAGTTACAAATTCTGGCCACCGAAGACATCTTTCCTTACACACCCAATTGTTTTCTGGATCATTTTTTTTTAAAGATCAAAATTGATAATTTTCATATACCCTCTTCACTCCTCCTGTATTCCCCCCCCCCCCCCTTTTTTTTTTGTTTTTGTTTTTTTTGGTCTAAAATCACTTTAGTGAATAGACATTAAATCAAAGACCACCACCCAACGTTAACAATTATCGTAAACTGGATCCAAACATCCAATGCAAGATGTGCAGCCAGACAGATTTATATACGCACAGTCGTCAAAGTGGCTTCAGCATGTGCACTGCGCACCCAGCTAAGTAACTATACAGTTTTTGACAAGCTATAGGCAGCTACTGCAGGCACCTGTATTACCTGAATATGGTACATCTTTAAAATTCTGGATTACAAAGAATACAATTTGTTTTCTCTCTTTCTGAGAATCCAAGGAACTCATAGTTTTTTCCCCAGTAAAACTCTGTCAGTTTCAGCTGAAAACTGAGGAACCCAGGGGAATTCCCATACCTGTAAAACAGATACAGACTGTGATAGACTTACAAAGATCGTCCATGACCAGGGAAAGAATCCATGCTAGGGAGGGGACTTGCTACAGACTCATCTCCGCTTGTATAACCCGGCGTCAGGGAACTTTCGGAGCCCGAATGGTAGGACAAGTGTTGGTCAGAAGCTGAGAAGTGCACCCTGGGACTATGGGACCGACTCAATCGAGACTGCGGGCTGACGGAGCGCTGAAAGGTGCGACCTCGACCAGCACTAGTGCCGGGGTAGGAGGCGTAATGGCTATCATGTGAAGTGCTGGGCGAGATGAAATTTACTTTCTTCCTGAAAGAGTACAAAAACACAAAACACCTCACGCACACTGACAATACTTTTTTCTCTCTTTTTTTGTTGTTTTTTTTGTTTTTGTTTTTGGTCTGTGTGATCAATTTCACTCTTTTTCTGAAATTGTCATACACTAATAGCATTTCTCTGTGGAAATGTCAAAATGGGAAGAATGGGGTCATATACATTAGTAATTTTTTTCCTGAAATTGTTAACATGCAAAACAATCAAATGTAACGGGTTATTTTTCCAGGAAAATGATGAGTACAGAAAATCCAAAAGTATAACAGTCACATCATTCGTTTCAGAAACAATTTTTTAAAAATGTGGAAAATGATGAGTACAAAAAATCCAAAAGCATAACAGTCATCATTTGTTTCAGAAACAATTTTAAACAAAATGAACATTTCTATAGCCAATGACATATTAAAGCAGAAGAGCTTACAATGATTCCAAAATCTGTATGCGTATATAAACCAAAACATCAAATGTGATTACTTAATAAAATAATAATAAACTACCGTCCTGCTTTCTATGACAAAATCAATACAAATGACCACTTACAAGCATACCCGATACAATTGAAAGCTCTGACCACAGAAAAGCATTATGCTGACTTTGGGCCAGAGCACATGACCTACAAACAGCAAGATGTATATACACATACAAAGCGATTTCATAGATAACAACAGAACCATACTCTTCTTCATTCTATGTTCTTATGCAGAGTTCCACATCATATAAATTCAGAGGTACAGTATCTCCTATGACTGAAAATCATGTTCTGAAAAATGCATGGCCCTATGGAATTTGAATCCATAAGTTGTGCATTATCAGCACGGCGCACAAATCCGAGATACTTCAGTTGGTGGTTCTGCCCTGCCGGCTATTAATAGCGCGCATCTTTCCCCTTCCCTTCACTTTTGGTCGACCCTGCCTGGCTAAAAATAGCACTTGCACTCGCAGGCGATGCCGGCTCGCAACTAAAGGGTGTCAAAATGGCTGGGAAAATGCAGTCGTGTCAGCACAGTGCTCTAATGGCATCAAATGCAACTATTCAACCACTGCTCATTAACCCTTTGACTCCCGCACCCTATCCACCAACAGCAAAAACTTAACCCTTTGATTCCCTCACCCTATCCACCAGTTTCCTGCAGGAAGCTGGTGGATAGGGTGAAGGAATCAAAAGTTCAAGTTTTTGCTCTGTTAGCATGGTTGACAATGCACGATGCTGGTGGACAGGGTGTGGGGGTCAAAGGGTTAAACAAACATCACACCATACAAAGAGCCTCTTTACCTGTCTCTGGGTGAAGATGGTTCAGACCTGGAGCGCTGTGAGTGTGAGGTGATGGGGTTGTGCAGCATAGTGGAGGCCTTCAGGTTGGCCGTGATGGTGGGGTCAGCAAAATGGGTCAACATCTGGTTTGGCTGCACCGCCTTCTGAGGTCTCACCTACACATTATTTCAACAATATCATCAAATAACTTTCCCAATCATATTCACTTTTCTTTATGGTCAGATATACAGACACAAATGTCATACAATGTTGCCAAGATTGTCCCAATGACAGACTATACAAATATAAGAGGCAAACTCCATATCATGTTAGGTAGGACAACATGACCTGGCCAGTTCATGTCTTTATGTGCAGGCTTACTTTGGTTCTTCTCCATCACATGGCACCAATGGTGTCAGTACATATGAAATTCATTCCAAGCTCAGAGATATTATAGAGGACTAAAAGCATGTGCTTGTTTCATTTGCTATATATGCCCGTCACACAAGATTGGTATGATGTGCTTAATTCGACTAATGTATGTGTGCAATTTGGCTGAAAAAACTCTACAATGCTGTTGAGAACGAGAATACTTAGCAGGGTGGGGGAAGTGTGTGTGTGTGTGTGTGTGTGTGTGTGTGTGTGGGAGGTGGAGGAGGAAACTGTTATGAAGGTACTCACTCCAATAGTAAGGTCAAAATGATTTGCTCACATCCACATATAAATGACAGAGAAACAAATAATAATTTTCGTGTTGCCACATCAAAACCAGTGCCAAGAGGTGTCACCATAGTCATTTAATTCAAGGACACCTCTTGACACTGTTTATTTCACTACTCATATCATTCTTTTTGTTTTAATTGTTCCCGTCTTGTCGTGTGCGCATCTGTCTAATTTGGTGAGGATAGCATCCTTTCTTCGTGCTTATTTTATATTTCACCTGCAGTCACTGTGGTCAACAATTATTACACTATAATCTTTTCAGCTAATATTGTTACACTTGTGATCCATTGCCACAAACTGGGACAACAGTCATACACACGCAAACAGAGATACATCTTCACAAAAGTGGCAAGAGTCTGAGGGAAATAAAAAATTCAGTTGCAACTTGCTCTTTGGGCTTTTCTTTGGGTGAACAGAAAGTTTCACAGTGAAATTCATCCTTAAAAAAACAGCATAGAATTAAATGAATATGTGACACCTCTTGGCACTGGTTTTAATTACCTGTAATTGGCAGTTTTCACATGCCACTACAACTCCACCCCTTAAAAGAATCCCCAAATTCCTTACATCCTTTTAAAGCTTATGACCTCAACTTCAGAGCACTGGACATAGTAATTCAAAATAACCCAACCAGACTTCACAAGAGAGCATTCTTTTGGTTATAAGGAAACCTAACAGTGAATGTTCTCAAACTTCCCTTCCCTTTTTCTCCAAACAAGTACATACATGTGACATTTCAAATTGCCTCAACTGCTACAGTTTTTGTCACACGGACTTCATCTATATATCAACAGAAAAGGAATGTCATGCCTTTTCCAAATATGATAATAACTTTTGAAATCACCAAACACTGACTCATGTCCCACTTTGTGATAATTGGTAACATCTGTACAGCTGATTCCATTGTTTATTCAGCTTACTTCAGTAAACCTGTCCAACTGATTCCATTGTTTATTCAGCTTACTTCAGTAAACCTGTCCAACGGATTCCATTGTTTATTCAGCTTACTTCAGTAAACCTGACCAACTGATTCCATTGTTTTATTCAGCTTACTTCAGTAAACCTGTCCAACGGATTCCATTGTTTATTCAGCTTACTTCAGTAAACCTGTCCAACGGATTCCATTGTTTATTCAGCTTACTTCAGTAAACCTGTCCAACGGATTCCATTGTTTATTCAGCTTACTTCAGTAAACCTGTCCAACGGATTCCATTGTTTATTCAGCTTACTTCAGTAAACCTGTCCAACGGATTCCATTGTTTATTCAGCTTACTTCAGTAAACCTGTCCAACTGATTCCATTGTTTATTCAGCTTACTTCAGTAAACCTGTCCAACTGATTCCATTGTTTAGCTTATTCAGTCTGTCAGACCCTGTTTATTCAGCACTTTAAACCTGTCCAACGGATTCCATTGTTTATTCAGCTTACTTCAGTAAACCTGTCCAACGGATTTCATTGTTTATTCAGCTTACTTCAGTAAACCTGTCCAACGGATTCCTTCGATTGTAACAGCAGTTCCTTAGAAGGGCTGTCCACTTGAAGCTGTACCCATTGAGGACGACTGGCCATTTGGCGTTGTAAGGATTGGCATTCTGTTTGGTTCTTCTGGCAGTTCTTTTTGTGCTGTCTTGCATTTAACAAAGTCCTGATGCCCTCCTTTAGTAAGGCCTTCCTCTCTGCGACAGGACGCAAACAGAACGTTACTGACAATACTTAATGGATGTTTCATAATCACTATCATGCTAAACTCAATTATTAAAACCTAGATGTCATTTACTGAAAAGTTATACCTGCGCATTATATACCTGACCCACACATATATACATACATACATACATATATATATATGCACACACACACACACACACACACACACACACACACACACAACACACTGTGACCTCCACCACAAAATCAGTCTTAACTCGCAGTCAGTCGAACAGCACTAGGAGCTGAAAAGGTGACTGAGGGTCTATCTGGGTGTTTTGACTTTTCTCAAAATTGATTTCTGTAGGCTATAATCTATCCGCCACAGAAATTTTTTTCTTGAAAAAATATTATTAATCAATTTAAAATGGTATTTTAATGCACAGATCGCAGCAGAAAGAACGCAATTTCCTACCAAAAGTACCTATTTTTGTCTCTTATTATGAACCGTAACCTGCACAGTACCCGCACATGTAATACACTGATGGAAAGCTCTTTAGTGCACCTTTCAGATAATGACAGCAAAAATTAGAAACAAACTGGATCAAAGCCACCAAATAAAAACTTTTAAGGAAAATGTGTAGGAGAGCACACAAAACTTTAGAGGCCGTTTTCTCAAAATGTCCGTCATACAACTTAATGACTTTAAGCATACATAACTTCTACATTTGTTTGAGTACAAGGTTTATTCAAGTACCAAAATAATCAGCATAATGTACACTTTCCAGTGATATGTATATCTCAAAATGCCCAAAATGCTAGTTAAGACCGATTTTGTGGTGGGAGGTCACATATATATCACCATCATCAAGTGCCTTGCCACATGGGTTGGCGATCATGGCCTTCCAACTGTTTCTATCCCCTGTTGCCTCAAGCGCCTCTTCCACCCTCTTTGTCTTCAGCCACTCTGCAAGTCCGTCCAATATTTTCTCCCTGGGTCTACCTGGTGTTCTCTTTCCCTCCAGCTTTCCTGTTGTGACCAGGTGCTCCAATTCCCCTTTCCTTATAAAATGGCCTACAAATGTTGCCTGTCTTTTCCTATCTTCCTTATGAATGATCTTCTTGTCTGCCTCCATCAATATACACACACGCACACACACATATATATATGTACACACAACACAACACACACACACACACACACACACACACATATATATATATATACACAACTATAGATATATAATATAAATATAGATATAAATAAATAATATAGATATTGTACCTGTTCTCACAAATGGGGTCACAACTTAATTTTGGGGGGTATAGAGATATTTATATCACCGGAAAGCAGAAAAAATGCTCTTTCCAATGATGTATAATTCAACTGTCTAACTGGAAAATCGAGCGAGTTACAGTAATTTAAAGGGAGTGGGTGATGGGACGGCCATTTTGAGAAAAGCAGAGTTAAAGAAGGAAAACAAAATTCTCTGCTTTTTCCTTAGCAACCAGTATTCTATCTTCATCAAACTTAGTGAAGTGATAGATAAAGTGGTTCTGCACTACATACTAGCTATTTCGCGAGCTGATTCCAATGGTATGCGATATGCTGAGGCCCTGTACGGTTTCATGGCCTAAATTAAAGCTCAAACACACGCATTTTCACGGAAAAAATCTGCACATTCTCGATGGGTTATCACTTTAAAATGTTATTTTAACACTCTTTCAGCCCAAATTTCACTTTAATCTTTGCCATAATTAATAGATTAATGGTCAGACAATGTGTAGGAACAAAAATCTCAAATCACCCAGATCGACCCTCACCACCTTTTCAGGCCCATATCTCAGTTCACACGTTGCGACTTGTGACCCCGTTCGCAAGAACCAGTCACATATATCCTTAGAAGATGAAGCATACACACACACACACACACAATATATATAGATACAGATAGATAGATATAGATATAGATAGACAGATATATAGATAGATATACATTCTTTAAAAATGAATAAACACAAACACACACTCACACAGAGAAAAAAAAAAGGCTTACAGTTACACAAACTGAATTACAAAAACAAGAATACAGAAAACGTTGGTGGTACTGACCATTATGCAACTGATTGCTTTGAAGTTGTGGTCGATGGACTTGTTCTTTAATAAAAGCTGGCTTGGCGTTTTCTGTTCACAAACACACACACAATCACCACACCTAGGCCCATGTTCAATTCACATGTACTATTCATATACACACAAATATAAATGTAGGGTGCTTACTAGCATGCAAAATAATAATACATGTCAGTCATGTGCATGGAAAATTACACAAATGGATATTTCCACTTATTCAATGACATTTTGTTCACTGTTACTTGGCTTCTCAGCTGCACTACTGACATAGCGCCCAAGTCATGATTTCATGTTTGCCAATGCATTACATGTCAGAACAAGTGGCAATAATGTTTTGTTTAGAAATGTCCAAGGCTAAGTTACAAGACCTAAATGCCCTGACAATATTTCTTGAGTATGGCAAATCTAATGGTGTGGTTATGTAACTCTCTGTGTGTGTGGAGGAAGGGAGAAACAGGGCAGAGAGAGAGAGAGAGAGAGAGAGGGAGAGAGAGAAAGAAAGAGAGAGAGAGAGAGGAGAGAGAGAGAGAGAGAGAGGGAAGAGAGAAGAGAGAGAGAGAGAGAGAGAGAGGGAGAGAGAGAGAGAGAAAGAATGAGGAGAAGAGAGAGAGAGAGAGAGAGAGAGAGAGAGAGAGAGAGAGAGAGAGAGAGAGAGATGGAAAGGGAGCAAACATACATGAATAAAAAGTAATATCATTTTAGAAAGACTGTGTGACAGTTTGGTTAAATATTTTCAAACTATATTGTTCATTTCTGATTCATTCTATATATACATCACAGACTGACAGGTACGTGTGAACAAACATACTGAGAGGTACGTGTGAACAAACATCATAGGTGTAATTTTTCACTTTTTTCTGAAAATTTTCTCAGTATACACGGCAGTCAAAGGCAGCAGTAATGGGGTTAAAATAAGTCCAAAACAGATGACAGAGATGATCAAATTTGTGTAACATAAAACAATGTCTAAATGAAAAATTTCTTAACACATCTCAAATCAAATTGAATAGTAACAACTGTAAAGTCAGTTACTTGATCACACAAAGGCACATAACATGTTCTTTAAACTGAGACAAATCCACAGATACCAGTTTACAAACAAATGCATGCATGCACACAGACACAGACAAATAACCACAAACATTAACAACACACACACACACACACACACACACAGCTATTCTGAAATAGCTATTCATATATACAAAGCTATTTTAAAGCAATTAGTTTAAATATACATCACAGGTGTGAATCGGATTCAATCTGCCCAAGTTTCCTAAGCCAGAAAAAAAAATAAATAAATAAAATGAAAAAAAAAGAGAAAGAAGAAGAAGAATGAAGGAGAAAAACAGTAAAATAAACAGAAGTAAAATGAGTTGACAGCTTACTGAAATTGGTAACAAAGGGAGGTTTCTGACTTCCTGATGTGGGTGCTGTCCCTTTATATTGCATTTCCCTCTGCCATTCACCGTTCAGTTTCTGAAACAATTGGGAGGTAGAAGCAAGTTAACGTTAAAATATGGCACAATTTTACAACATGGGAATAAATACCAAATGATATGAATCAAACATACCTAAAATGTAAGATCTGTGAAAATGAGACCAAGTGTTTTCGGAATTAAGGAATGAACAACACAAAGGATTTTGTCGCAATTGGCTGTTACTGGATTCTTCGATGTGCATATATGCATATATGAGTGTGCATGTGTGTGTGCGATGTGTGTCTGTGTGTGTGTGTGTGTGTGTGTGTGTGTGTGTGGTGTGTGTGTGTGTGTGTGTGTGTGTGTGTGTGTGTGGTGGTCTTTGACTTAATGTCTATTCACTAAAGTGATTTTAGACAAAAAACAAAAAAACAAAAAAACAAAGTGAGGATACATGAAAAGTGAAGAGGCTAGTTGGAAATGGTTAATCTTCAGGAAAAAGAAATGAACCTGAAAACTTCACAAATGACGTTATCATAATTAACGACTGAAACAGTAAAATTGGCTAACCATAGCATTGAACAAACGGCGTGTTAAAGATAATTCGCTATAGGACTTTTTGACAGGCTAACAAAAAATTCATATGTTTAGGATGGTGAGGCAAATATGTCAGAAACTCTCTGTGTGTTTGTGTGTGTGTGTGTGTGTGTGTGTGTGTGGGGTGTGTGTGTGTGTGTGTGTGTGTGTGTGTGTTGTGTTTGTGTTTGTGTGTGTGTGTGTGTGTGTGTGTGTGTGTGTGTGTGTGTGTGTTTGCATGTGTGTGTGTGTGTGTGTGCATGCATGTGTGCATGTTTTGTGTGAGGGTATTGTGTGTGTGTGTGTATTTTTAGTGTGCGCGTATCAAGTGTGTTTCAGTTTTATATGTGTTATGTGAGTGGTGTGAGTGGGGAGTGTGTGTGCGTGTTGTGCGTGTGTTGTGTGTGTGTGTGTGCGCGCGTGTGCATGTACATTCAAGCACGTGTATTGTGTGCATGCATACATGAGGGCATGCGTATGTGCGTGTGTGTTTGTATGCATGTGCGTGTACGAACAATTATGCATGCATGTGTATAAACATGTATGTGTCTGTACAAATGTACATGCAGGCTGCTTTTCCTTCCCTCATCTGCAGAATTAGGTATCTGGATGCAACAAAACAACAATAAGAACAAAATTGAAAAATACAAATAAAAACAAAATGACCACAATCAGTTCATACCTCCACTTGATCCACCATGGCCATCAGATCAGTCTCCACGGAAGATAACTGAGCCATTGTTTTCTTGCTGCTCTCCCTTGTCTTCTTATCCAGCGACGTCCCTGCGCTAAGTAACGTCACTTGTCGAACCAGATCTGCCAGCTCTGTAAAATGAGACGGAAGACCAGCGCGCAGATCCTGCTGAGGAAGCTGGCTGACAAAGTTCTGCAGCAGCTTGACTGCCCCTTTGTTGATCATAGTCAGACGCTGAGAGGCTTGACTCTGTGGAGATTCGAAATTCATTCTATTACTGAAATGAAAAGTCAATTCACCTCCATTTGTGCAGTTTAAAGCCCTACTGACAGTCGTGACCAAGCCATCAGCAAAAGTTACTGGTGAAAAACTATCACCATCTTTAAATCTGACATCAATCCATATTTCACAGGAGTGAAAATGAAAATGGCACTGCACTGTGGTGGTGCGTTCTCTCCCTTGTTGACAGCAACCTGAATTTCACACAATTAATCCATTGTGACAAGAAGAAATGAAATACCAAAATACCAAGTTAAAAAAATCGAAGAAATGAAATACCAAAATACCAAGTTAAAAAAATCAAAGTCCAAATCCATGAAAAGATCATATCGGTCAATGTCTCACAAGTTAAAAAGAATGATCAAATCCTGTACAAGATTGCGGTCAATGTCTCACAAGTTAAAAAGAATGATCAAATCCTGTACAAGATTGCGGTCAATGTCTCACAAGTTAAAAAGAATGATCAAATCCTGTACAAGATTCAACTAAAACAATCTTCCCATGTTGAAACCTTATCAAATAAAAGAAACTGATGCCTCATAAGACAGCAAAACTATTTTACTGTAAAACATCAGGAAATAAAGTCTTCAGTGAGTCTGCTGTAAAACATTTCTGTCTGATGTTATGTCACTCCCAGCAATCATATAACAAATACTGGTTAATAAGACTCTCATCAAAAGGTACTTCATTCAAAAATTCAATTCATCACCGAGTTACATTTTAAAAAAAAGAGAAACTCAATGTGAAAGGAATGCCCCAATGCCGATAAGATAAGAGAAGTGTGACGTCAACATGTGTCAGAGGATTCAGCTACTCTCCGCTGTCATTCTTGAAAATTGGTTTGTGATTCCCTGGATAATGAATCAGAATATTTGTTTTGGTTTATGCTAACACTGAAAATATATATTCAAGTTTGATTTCATTGTATGGAAATATGTAGAATCCTTTGGAACAATCTAGAAATGACAAGAAAAACGTAGAATACCTTAGATCTTTCTAAAATGTTCTGGAAATCGTAAACAAATTTAATCTGTACAATGATTGGCTAGAACTACAGAATAATCTAGAAAGAGAAGGTTTGACAATGCATAGCTATGATTGGCTGAAAATCTAGGGAAAAGCTGAGAATATTGTGGAACTTTCCATGAGGTTATAAATAAAGTGTGACTGTGGGCTGAGAGTGAGAGATAAAAGAATTGAAGTGTAAGCCTGCTGTCAGAGATAAAGAAGTCCTGTAGATTCATGGAGTTGCTGCGTGTACATTTGAGGGCTGAAGACGAATAATTCTGTAAACTAGGAGTGGTGCATCGGATGTGTGAAGTTTTACCAGTTCCATTTATATTTTCCACGTTCTTCAAATAAAGGATCATTTTCGTTAACCTGGACTGGTGTATTCTGTCTCTGAGAAGAATGATCAACTGCTAGATCTTCACGAACCTGCATATACTGCAAGACACTACCACTACCAGTCACCTGCATCTTTAAATGTGACACAATGAAATGTAAATGTTACAGAAAATCTTAATTTACTACTGAATAGGAAAATGTCATGAAAAATTGTTATTACTGAAATGAAAAAGTCATTCGAAAATATATTTCAATTCTGAAATGAAAAAGTCATAGAGACATTCCCTTCATTATTGAAACAAAAAAGCATACCAAAAAAGCCATGTTTTATTATTTAAATGAAATGGTCATACAGAATATAATTGTATTACTGTAACAAAAAAGCCCAAGAAGCTAATTTCATGACAGAAATGTTTTACTGAAATGAAAATATCATAGAAAAATCTATTTCAGTACTGAAAACGTAATAAAGAATGTCTTTCATTACTGAAACGAAAGTCATACAAAAATTCATTTTATTATTGAAAAGAAAAAACTGTAAAAACATTTACGACCAATACTGAAAAAGTCATACAGAGATTTATTTTATCACTGAAATTAAGCTGTACAAAAGTTGTCAAGACAGTCCCAGGAACCCCACCCTGCTGAATGGCCGGTCAACACTGACACAATCCCAGCTGATGGCAAGGGTGTTTTCCTTTTTGTCTTCACTTTAAATGCTGTATCCGAGTGTGTGAGTAAGTGAAAAAGAAGGGAGTGCGAAAGAGGCAGGTTGAAAACAATTATATTCATGAGTGTGTGTGAATGTGTGTATATGTGCATGCATGCATGAATGTGAGTGTACATGTGTGCATGTACGAATGCAGCCGTGTGGTTTGTGTGCGCGCGCATCCATGGTAATGCTTGGTTTGCTGGCATTTTCATTTTTCTCTGTATATGTGTGTGACTGTGTGTGTATGTGCGTCTGTGTACGTGTATATCATGCGTGTGCAAACATGTGTAGTGTGTGTGTGTGTGTGTGTGTGTGTGTGTGTGTGTGTGTGTGTGTGTGTGTGTGTGTGTGTGTGTGTGTGTGTGTGTGTGTGTGTGTGTGTGTCTGTGTGTCTGTGTGTGTGTATCTGTGTGTGTGTGTGTATAAGTGCATGCATGCATGCATGGGTGTGCGTGGGTGTGTGAGTGTGCAAAGGGTGTACATTTGATCTGCAAGTATGACCATGTTAGTGTCTGATTTGCTTACCAAGTTACATTTTATTTATGTTTATCCAAGCTGCAACACATTACCTTCTTTGTGGCTCGGCTGTCACGAGGAAGCTTGACCGCCTGACGTTCAACCTCCTTCAGTTGTTGCCGTAGATTGTAGATGGTGCGTAAGGTCCTATGGGTCTGCTCACTCGCCCTCATCTGCCGCCTCTCCTCCCCCTCCTCCTCCACTAAATGAGAACTATCATGCTGCCCTGCTGACGGGCCACGCCGAAGAAAATCTGTGCTATGTTCTGCAAAGAGAAGAAATTTAAATAAACAGACAAATAAATACACAACCAGGTAGTGTATTTAATTTTTGTGACTTTAGGCATTTACAGTCTAATGTGATCTCCAGAAAAGCAAGCCAAGGCAATCAAAATAAACACACACACACACATACACACAGACACACACACACACACACACACACACACACACAAAAAAAAAACATTATACATTAGTATATCAGTGATTGCATTAAATGGTAAATACTTCTCAACATAACATTTCCAAAACCAGAATATCGGATTTTTCAAGCTGCTGGTCCCTTCTATTTTGCTAGGACTGGTAAAATATTTGTGGCTCCCCAAAAATTTATTTTCCCAGTTTCAGCCACCAACCACTGTCCTATGGCAGCTTGCACTGGTTCTTTGTTGTCAGAGAAATCGCCACTCTCTGTTACAAAACATTTAGCACAGGGGTTATGTCAGCATTCTGGACAGATTGCAATGAAGTAGACATTACTTGGCTAGCAGTGTGTGCATCATGCTCCAATCAAATCCACAGTTCAACATAAATACTACCTGTGATCTTCTCCTTGGTATAAAAGAGTGTAGGTAGTAACCATGTGAGCAAACTATTGTGCAACATTGTTCAACTTTAACAGACAAGCTCTATCATATGTAGGCTGATTTTAAGTGTATTTGTAAAAAGGTTGTCAATGGTTTTTGTGTCCCTGGGATTGGTTCTGACACTGGATTCTGAATGGCACTAAAGGGTGGCTAATGATCAGTACGGTTTTTAAAACTGCTTCTGTGATCACTGATATATCATAACTTATACTAAGTCACATACATCATGTTGTGGAACTCTGTTACAGAATCACCCATAATCAGTAAAAATCAGTGATAATTATCACACATAAGCATGAATGTCTGATGCACCACTTGAATGCTGTATGCACTAAAAAACTGACCAGTGGATCCCAAAACTGTACAACATTTGATGCGTATGCAAGAACTCGGAGCAACACAACTAGCTGATCAATCAGTGCATCACTGCGATCATCATTTGGCGAGGACAGAAAACTAGCCATTGTAGTAAACAATCAGTCCCCAGCTCTCAAAGCTGTGCTGACAGCACCATGATGCTCGGTGTACAGACAACTGATCACACGACCAGATGCATCCGTGAGTAATCAAACAGGAGTTTAATTCAAGTGCTAAACTTCTAAGCCTGACAGCGACCCATATTGAAGATCAGTTGAAAAGAAATACCAAAATCGCAATCATTTCAACGTAAAGTCAGTTTAAACAGTGTAATACATGGGTTTTATGCAAAATGCATTAAATCAAAGATAATGTCAAGTGTTAGAGAATTATCTCTAGCTAACTAGCTCATTCGGTGATCGCCTTTGTACCTCATGAAGCTTCAGGTGACTGTCAACTACAAAATCAAGTTATCTCTCCCATTTTTCTTTTAAATCTTGATGTCTGTGAATACGGGTGTATTGTTTATTCTTAAAAATATCATCTTCTTATGATACATACAGCGCTATATTAGAACTGAGTGCTTAATCCGGCTGGCATAATTTTTTTTCCATAAAAAGATTTGGAGATATTTGATGATCTTATGCTCCATCAACCAACATCAGTGGCCTAAATATTCAAGACATTGTCCACAAAAGTCAAGACAGAGCGACCTGGAAGGAGATGGTGGTATTCAGGTGTGCAGCGGCCATCACTGAACCGGGTGATGCCAACAGGTGAGGTGAGACAGGTGATGCTCCATCCAATCTCTCTCTAGGCTTTTTTTTTTCTCAAAGATTATTTCTTCAAACCAAATTAAAAACACCTTCAACATCAAATTAAAAAGAAAGAAAGAAAGTATAGGCCTACTTCTTTTTTCAATTTGTAAGAAAGCAAACAAGCATGCATGCACTCACCTGACAAAACCCGTTTTTGGACAGATTCAATCTGCTGCAGACACAGCTCCATCTCCAGCTGAAGTTTTTCAATGTCATCTGACGGAACATGGGCCACTCGTGTCATGCTGGGGGTGTCCCGTGTTGGAGGGCTGTCCGACCTCGCTTTAAATCAGGTCATCATATCAAATCACTTCAGTTCACAACTAATTGCAGCTGGACACAATGACACATTCTGTAAAACTACTATGTCAATACATAGCATGTAACAATGAAGACTTAAGCATTATGCTAGATCACAGTAGATGTTCATTCTCTTTCTGTACCACACAACTATGGAACTCGGTCCTCTAAATATTTGTTCTCTTGCAATCTCAATCATCTCTTCAGACACCCCTTAAAACTTTTTATTCATTCATTTATTTATTTATTTATTTAGGATCATCGCACTCAGGGAGGTTACCTTTGTGTACATTTTCCTCCCCTCCCCCCAATAATGGCCACAGAAGCTGGCACAGTGTTTATGATGCCATGATGGAGTTCCATCAAGGACTGAGACTGCATGACAGGGCTGTACTGTACCCTTACTATCATAATATATCCTGGCGTCAACCAGGCCCAAGAGATACAGACACCTGCGGTGCTGGTCAGATAATTTGAGCAACACTCTCAATGACGCATCCGTGAAGTGGATGAAGCTCGACTGTGTGGTCCCAGTATTCCCAATGAGCCCATATCACCCCCAATTCTGGGTAGGAGCTGGTTAGAGCCGAAAAATCCCACAATGATTTTTGAAGGGACTGACGGGGATTCGAACCCACAACCTTCCAATCGGTAGTCAGCTGTGCTAACCACTACACCGTGGTGACTGGATACCACTTAAAACTCATCTCTTTAAGTAACTTAATATTACTAGCAATAGTCTCAACTCTTTCTCCTCTTTCCTCTTCACCCTACTGTCTGTACTGTGGTTGTATGGTTGAGTGAAAAAATATTTGTGTATGGTTCAGCAATCTGTTTGTAGGCCTTACATCACAATGTGTTTGCTAGCTTGAGATGCTGTATAGGTTTTTGTCTGGCTGTATGTATGCATGCATGTACGCATGTGTGTCTGTGCATGTGTGTGTGTGTGTGTGTGTGTGTGTGTGTGTGTGTGTGTGTGTGTGTGTGTGTATGTGTGTTTTTTGTGTGTGTGTGTGTGTGTGTGTGTGTGTGTGTGTGTGTGTGTGTGTGTGTGTGTGTGTGCGTGTGGCGCGCGCGCGCGAACGCGCATGTGCACGGTTTGTTTGTGTGAATAGCTGTATGTCTGTGAGTGGGTGTACTGCATATATTGGAAATAAGAAGCATGTTCTTCTGTTACAGGCATATAATACTGTTGTTCTCTTTTCTTGTTCTACATCATATCATGTTCCTGTTGTTGATTTATTGTTGACATGTTTTTATCCATAACATTTTCAGTAAAGTGGATAATGCTGAGGACCTTGCTTCCTGATTGTTGTTTTATATAAACGATTATTTCTATTATTATTTTTACTGTTATTATCGTTATCATCATAATCATCATCCTTATCATCATCACTACCACCACCACCATCACCACTATCATCATCATCATCATTCATTTTAATTGCCATCATCATCCACATCATCATCATCATTCATTTTAATTGCCATCATAATCCACATCATCATCATCATCATTAGATCAGTTTATGACAAAATCTACTGGGGCATTTCAATACAATAATGTGTTTTGTTAATTATCATCTGTGAAGCAAAGCTAAAAGTAATGTTCACTGTTTCAGCGTACAGCTATACTTTTTTAACAGTTGAACAACTATTACAACATTACCATTCCCAAAACATCTGTCAAGCAAACTACTGAAGCAATAAGACTATTACTATTAAGAGTCTGGGACAATTCATCACATCATGTAAACCAAAAACAAGACTGTGCTTATTCAATCAATCATCAAGGCACAAAAAAAAAGATAGTACAAGACAAGTACAAAGAAGACACAGTACACACAGACAGCTAACACACAAAGACACAGCTAACACACAAGACAGCTAACAAGAAGCACAGCAACACACAAGACACAGCTAACACACAAAGACACACCTAACAAAGACACCTAACAAAGAAAGAAAACCCTAACAAAGACACAACTAACAAAGACACAACTAACACAGACAGCTAACTTTAGTAACAAAGACACCTACCAAACAAAGACACAGCTAACAAAGACACAGCTAACAAAGACAGCTAATAAACAAAGACACAGCTAACATACAAAGACACAGCTAACAAACAAAGGCACAGCTAACAATGTTTCAGTTTCAGTTTCTCAAAACGACGTCTCCGCACTCAGAACGAATTCCATATATATACACTAACGTCACAGGTGCCACGTGAATGGTGATCATGGTACAAGCCTTAAGCCTGCACATAAACCCATAAGGTGGCCAGGTCCTGAAGCCTACCTAGACTAAATGTGTACTTTGGTTCAGTAACGTAGTGGTTATCACGCTCACCTCACAGCTAACAAAGAAAGACACAACTAACAAAGACACAGCTAATGCGTATGTCAAAATAAATTTTGGGATCTCCACTTGAGTCGAGGTGGACCTCCCCTTTCCAATCTCACTGCATGGGTTTTCAAGTCTAGCTTAGAAAAAAAACATGTGTATCGCTGCTTTCAATCCACCCAGATGTGAATGGATACCTGATCCTGCTCAACATAAAGCAGCAAAGGAGAGGATATGAGCACCACCCTCATAATGAGAAACTTGCTGTCTCTACCACCTCACTCCCTTCACACCTCAGGGTTATGGACAACCTTGACTTTGCCTCTGTGGGCAAGTAAGTAAATAAATATAAACTTTATGATGTGGAGTAGAAACATAAACTATATGTATATATAGTAGCTCAATGCCAGTTTAGACACAAAAACACTATCGTATCAATGAAGTAGGAGAGGCTGGTTGCATACACAACTGAATGTGCTGCAGAATAGTGAATCCCTTTTTTAACCCATTCATGGGCTGCAATTTCCACAAACAGTCGTAAAAATAGTGACTTCTACATGTATGGCTGCCTCTATCCCCATTAAAGCGCCATACTCCGTTTTCAGAGACTCATAGTCACATGTTTTCAGAGACTCACAGTCCACACTGTTTTCAGAGGGACTCACAGTCACTGTTGTCAGGGACTCACATCCCACTGTTTTCAAGACTCACATCCACACTGTTTGAACACAGCACACTGTTTCAGAGACTCACAGTCCTACTGTTTTCAGAGACTCATGTCCAACACTGTTTTCAGAGACTCATAGTCCACACTGTTTTCGAGACTCTAGTCCACACGTTTTCAGAACTCATATCCCACATGTTTTCAGAGACTCATAGTCCACACGTTTACAGAGACTCATAGTCCACCTGTTTCAGAGACCATAGTCCACACTGTTCTAGAACTCATAGTCACCTGTTTTCAGAGACTCATAGTCCACACTGTTTTCAGAGACTCATAGTCCACACTGTTTTCAGAGACTCATAGTCCACACTGTTTTCAGAGACTCATAGTCCACACTGTTTTCAGAGACTCATAGTCCACACTGTTTTCAGAGACTCATAGTCCACACTGTTTTCAGAGACTCATAGTCCACACTGTTTTCAGAGACTCATAGTCCACACTGTTTTCAGAGGGATGCATGTTGGTGGGGGTTTTTTTTTCTTCTTCCATAAGCCACTGAACACCAACATGGCTTGAACAACAACAGGGCTTACAAGATCTTTAGTGTTTGTATTTGATGTTCTGTGAACAATTATTCATGAAGGGGGTTCACACGCTCACACATCAGCACTGGCTAGACCTGGGACACCAGAAAAATCTCCACTGTTTATCCATCAGCTGACACGCAAGCAGGCTTGAACCCAGACCTCCCTGTTAGAAAACCAGTGTCCTCACCTCCTGACTATAGTGACCGTCTTGAATCCCTACTGTCTTGGGTGAAAATGAATCACCTTACGCATCTGACTGGTCCTGAAACGACTAACAGCTATAAAAAAAAAAAGCTAGGAGCATATAAATCTCAAGCCAAATATCATCACATGTCGATCTATATATCAATTTAAATGTACTGCTCATGCTAACTGACCAAAACAGCAGAGTGCTAGCATTCTTCTGCCTGGCTGACACCACAATTTACAATTTATTTGCACACACAAAATGCACTTCAGTGACCAAACCATATGAATGATAATGGATTGTCAGTCATATTCATAACATCATCTGTGACTGTAGATCCCTGTCCTTGCCACCTGAAACTGATACTAGTAAGTACTGACAGTCATGTTCTAAAAGTAGTTTTAAACATTGAATATCATGGTCTGAAAGTATGTCCTAAATTCTGCAAATGAAGCCAACCAAATGCTAACCTATCCCTATTTATCACATATTACAAAAAAATCAAACAAACAAATAATTAACTAAATAAATAAACAATAACCTTGCTCCCATTTATGACACACATCCAAAACAGAAAGAAAAATATAAACAGTACTCAAAATAAATTGTGACAGTTTGTATTCACCTGGAGATAGTTTTGTGTTGAGAAAAGCTTGCCTAGGAGGAGAAGATGGGGGTGTTTGAGATCCTGCACTGCGTGGTGCTCTGTTTCTGTCATGCTCTTTATAACCCATCCTGCTCCCTTTGCTCGATGTAACACTCTGAGTCTTCTTTGATGCTCTGCTTTTACGACCCTCCCACTGCTTGGTACCATAAACAGGCTTCTGTGGCCGGCGTGGCTCAGGTGAGGGACTCCTTGCTCTGTTTTGGGCATGCTCACTTCTCAGCTGCTGTTTTTGATTTTTCAAATCACGTTGTGCCATTTGCACAGCAGCTGCCATTCTGTCCTGTGAGAGTGCAGAGAACTGAAAACCACTTGTGGTGGAACTGTCTTTGTGTCCTGCTACCTGAGCCCTGTCTCTGTTGGCTAGCTGCACCATAGGGAAACCCTGACCAGAAGGTAGGGCTGTCGCTCGTTCAATGGTGATAGGACGAGGTTTGTGGAAATGGGTGGTCATGTTGTATGTGGTCAGTGGAACATTCATGTTGAACTGCAGCTGGTTCTGAAACATCACTTCTTGTGGTACTGCCATCTTCTCACCTGAAATGACAATCATTTAAATCAAACCAGCTGCCAATGTATTCTTTACAAATACTGAAATATTTGTATACCATGTATATTTTAAATATTGCATTCAAGTTCTGAACAGTAACATTAATGACTACTTGTTCAGCCCACTCATCTCGCAGAAGCTCAAAAAGCTTAACAAAGCATGACAGACAGACAGTACTCAGACTCTGGAACCCAGAACATCCTAGTCCTCCTCAACTTTGTTATTCCCCAGAAAGCCATAAGTATCCAATTTTGCCTCACCATCTTAAATTTTAAAACCCTGACCTTGCCCCTCATGATTTCTGGTTGTTTCCTCTCCTGAAGAACAAACGAGCTGTAAGGAACTGTTCCCACAACCAGGACCTTGCAAAAGCTGTGAAATCAGAGCTCAACATCAACCCCAAAGGGGACTATCAGAGGGCCTTTTCTGATTAGCTCAGATGCTTGCAATGTTGTGTCCAAGCAAAAGGAGAGTATCACATGGGGATGCTATGCTGTAATCTGGGCCAAGTGCATCAAACAGTTTCCATCAAGAAAGAAAATTGCACTTGATCATTTTGTTTGAATTGTACCTGTTACTATCATATGATTCATACTGCTGATAAAAAATGATAAAAAGAAAAAAAAAAAACCAACATGCACTGCCTGTTCTGTCAAAATCAAAGTTCAATAATATCATCAATGATAATAATACAGTCCCTGATGTCAGAGAAGCCCTGAGTATGTCAGAAAAGTGTAAGTGCCATAGGCAGACATAACTAAAGTAAAAATATATATCAATACCTACCACTATGATGACAAGAATCACAGGCATATAATAAATATACAATTAAAGAACAAATATGAATTACAGTAAGATATATATATTTATTTCACTATGTCAATTGCTTACGTAATGACAGCGGTAAAAAAAATGTCTTACTAATACTATCTGTGGTTCTTGTCAGACCAACAAAGAAGCAAAAAGCTCACAGGCGCAACAGAAACAAATCATGTGAATGAAAAGCCAGCAATTCATAACTGACACAACATTCAAATCATGAGATGGAGGAATGGCAAGTCAGCGCAAAAAAGTATCAGGTTTCTAAAAAAGTATCAGGTTTCTAACAAGTTAAATAATAATGATATATCCATGGCTTTGATGTGATTAGGAAAAAACACAATCTGTCACATACTCTAATCTGTTTTGACATCAATGATCAAAGGAAAAATGTAAGACACAGGGGATGCTAATCAAAATCAAATCTCTCTC
>JAPXFY010000025.1:58844787-58902287 GCA_030674185.1 Monoplex corrugatus
GGAAGCTTGGGACACTTTCAAGACAGTCCTCCTGGACACTATAAAAGAAGCCTGTGGCACCAAGAAGACAGGAGGAAGAAACAGAAAGGCAACAGCTTGGTGGAACAAAGAAGTGAAGGATGCTATCAAGGAAAAGAAGAAACTATACAAGATCTGGGTCAAGTCAAAGGATGAAGAGGACTACATCAAGTACAGACTTGCAAGAAGACACAGCAAGAAAGTTGTGAGAACAGCAAAGGAAAAGTCATGGACCCAGTATGGTGAAAAACTCTGTGAAACATGCAAAGCTTCCCCAAGAGAGTTTTACAAGAGTGTGAAAGCGATGAGAGTGCGAGATGAACCTTTCGATCCAACCACTATCAACGATGCAAACGGGGAAGCATTGCATGAAGAGGAGAAAATAGTGAAGAGATGGGAAAACTATTTCAAAGACCTACTCAACCCGTCAGGAGTACGGGCACAAGACACACAGTCCCGGTTCATCCCCAGCCACCGAGACCACTCAGAACCTACCATCCTAGAGAGTGAAGTAAGAAAAGCAGTGAAGACCAGTCCTAAAGGCAAGGCAGCTGGAGACGACGGCATAACAACTGAAGCCATCCATGTGTGCGGTGAAACCGGAATTTAGTGGCTCACCACCATCTTTCAGAAAGCTTGGGAGGAGAGAAAAGTACCAGAAGACTGGCAAAATGCAATAGTGGTGCCAATATGGAAGAAGAAGGGCAGCAAGAAAGACTGCAGTACCTACAGAGGCATATCACTACTCAGCCATGTAGGGAAAATGTACGCAAAGATCCTGGAGCAGCGCACTCGAGCGAAAACAGAACATCTCCTCAGTGACGCCCAATTTGGCTTCAGAAAAGGAAGAGGGTGCACCGATGCAATCTTTACACTCCGACAACTGTGCGAGAGGGCGATCGAATATGACCGAGATCTCCATCTTGTATTCGTTGATCAAGAAAAAGCCTTTGATCGAGTCAACAGAGACAAGCTATGGAAGGTCCTCGAGCAGTACGACGTCAAGGGCCAGCTGCTAGACAACATTCGGGCCATCTACGCCAACAGCAGGAGTGCAGTCCGCACCGCCAGTGGAACATCTGACTGGTTCCCAGTGACATCGGGAGTAAGGCAGGGCTGTAATCTCTCCTCTCTTCTCTTCGTGATCTATATGGATCAGATTACGAAGGAGGCAAACCCAGATCCTGAGGCACTCAATGAACTCATGTTTGCGGACGACCAGGCAATGGTGAACAATGACAAGATACAGCTACAGGAGCACACAGACCAGCTCAATGAAAGTTGCGAGACATACGGCATGAAGATCAGCGTCAGCATGACTGTCAGTAAGAGACCAAACAAACTGGATATCAACATCAACGGAACCCAGTTGAAGCAAGCCAGTGAATTTAAATACCTGGGCAGCATCTTCACTTTTAGAAATCGAGACCAGATGCCAGAAAGCCAACCAGTCAGCTACCAACTTGCCCCTCTCCTGAAACACCCCAGCATTCCCACCAGCACTAAGGCGAAACTCACCATTTTTCTACCAACGCTGACATACCAGTGCCAGACATGGTCCCTAACTAAAGTCCTCGAGAGAAAACTGGTCACCTGTGAAATGAAATGCCTGAGGAAAGCAGTAAACAAGACAAGGCGGGACAAGATCAGAAATAAGGTGATACAAGACATGGTAGGAGCAACACCAATCCTACAACACATCGAACATATGAGGATCAAATGGTTCGGACACCTCACACGTATGCCCCTAAACCATCCAGCTCTTCGGGCATACAACACCAGATACTCTGGCTGGAGAGCCAGAGGAAGACCAAGACGACGATGGAGCGACTCCGTGGCAGACACCCTCAGAGCTCACGAGATGTCCCTTCTCCAGGCCACCCGCCTTGCTGCTGACAGACGACTGTATCTCCCCGCGACGCCCACCGGTACAAGCGGAAGGAAAAAGTAAAAGTAAAGTAAATATGCTCCTTTTTTGAAGATAAGATACACAGATACACATGTCATTTACATGTAACCAAGATTATTCCAGTGGTAGGCTGACAAAATACCAGCATAAAATATAGACTATAAAACATAGTCTAGGTAGGGCCTCAAGATCTGGCCAGCTGATGGGTTTATGTGCAGGCTTAAGGTTCGTGCCATGATCACCATACACATGGCACCTGTGACATTATTGCACATGGAATTCGTTCCGAGCGCGGAGACGTCATCTTGAGAAACTGAAACTGAAACCGAAACTGCCCATGTCCATTAGAAGTGAATCCTACAGCAGTAAAGGCTAATGAATTCAGTCAGATACTCTAGTCCGATATGTACCACCATAAGTGACGAGCGTTCACAATGGTCAATGGGCCAGTAAACGTACGTCAGACGTCTCAAAGAGAAAGTCCTGTCCTCCATCCGCCTGTATTCGGTATTCTTGGTCAATGTGTGTCCAGGCATGCTTGTGCCTAAACCCCCTTCCTGCCGTGTATATGCATGCAGAATTTTAAATATGCACGTTAAAGATCCCGTAAGTCATGTCAGTGGCTGGCTTATGGAAACGTGATAACATCAAGCATCCCCCTGTGGGGATGCCGGGGGCTCTTTCAGTATAAACAGTATCCCCACCTTCTGGAAATTCTGTGCTAGAAATTTCCTCTTTTCTGTTACTCTCGTTGTTTCTGCCTTGTTCTTTTGCTTTCTGTCATTTCTTCCTATCGTTTTCTGCCTTGTTGGTCCATTCACCTGTATGTGTTCGGTAAAGTCTTACGTACGCTTTTTTTTTAGGATTGATAAGTCGGTACACGTATTAAGTGCATTTTTGGCTCTATGGAAATAGGACATGCGGAAGCAATTCTAGGTAATTCAGGTCCGTTTTTATGTATGCTTTAGTGTCCTTAGTTACGTTTAAATTTGTATTCAGGTGTTTTTTTTAAGTCCCCTGTGCGAAAAATTGTACGGAGTGGTCAACACCAGGAGCATTCCTTAGATTATGTGCGTGAATGCATTGATATGTGTACTTAATTTCTCATCCTTTTTTTTTTTTTCCCCTGTTGAAGTATTGTGTATGTTTTGAAACGGTTGTAGCCCTTATACGGCTCTTCACAGTCGGCTGGGCTTTAAACAAGAACACCAATAACAATAACATCAAGCATACCTACACACTCACGGAAGGTGGACTGAGCCATGGTATACACACGGTAAAGCCAGATACCGCCCGCACAGTGTGGGCAAAACAATGTGCATACTGACATGCATTCGAGAAAAATTAAAACGCTTAACCTTTTGACTCCCGCACCCTATCCACCAACTGCAAAAACTTAACCTGTGACTCCGTCACCCTATCCATCAGATTCCTGCAGGAAGCTAGTGGATAGGGCAAGGGAATCAAAGGGTTAAGTTTTTGTTTTGCTAGCATGGTTGGCAGTGCAGGATGTGGTGGACAGGGTGCGGGAGTCAAAGGGTTAAAACAAACCAAAACAACCCAGGATGGTAAAGCCATTCTATAATCTCCCGTTTTCTACAGAAATCTTTTTTTTTTCTTTTTTAATAAAACAAACATTCACTAGTTTCTTACGGAAGTTTTTTTTTTTTTTCATTGCAAATTTCTTCGCAGCTGAGAAACTACAACAGCACGGCTATCAAAAGCCACCAGAGAATTGTATGATCATTTAGCCACAGACACAGTTTGAGGTACTAACACCTGTGAAAAAAAAGGAAAATACAACAAAGAAAAGAAAAAAAAAGAAAAAAAAAAAAGGAGGAAGATCATGGGGAAAAGATCATCATCATCGTCATCATCATCGTCATCATCATCGTCATCATCATCGTCATCATCATCGTCATCATCATCATCATCAGGTGCCTTGCCGCATGGTGTTGGCGATCATGGACTTCCATCTGTCTCTATCTCTTGTTGCCTCAAGCATCTCCTCCACCCTCCTCGTCTTCAGCCACTCCGCAAGTCCGTCTCGCATTTTCTCCCTGGGTCTACCTGGTGCTCTCTTTCCCTCCAGCTTTCCTGTTGTGACCAGGTGCTCCAAATTCCCGTTCCTCATAAAATGGCCTATAAATGTTGCCTGTCTTTTCCTAATCTTCCTTATGAGTGATCTACTTGTGTCTGCCTCCATCAAGACTGTCTCGTTTTTCTTTGCTGTCCAGGGAACTCTCAACATCCTTCTTAGAAACCACATCTCGGCTGCCCCAATCTTGTTCTGGCTTTGCTTGTTGACTGTCCACGCCTCACATCCGTACAACAGTATAGGTTCTGTATAACATTCAAGAACTCTCTTCCTGATGTTAATTGATAGGTATTTGTTGGTAAGAATGCTTGTCATCTTCTTGAATGCTGTTTTGGCTTGACCGATTCTGCCGGCTAAAACATCACTGTTGGCGATTTCAGGCAATGAGTCGGTCTTTTTGAGCTAATCATGATGAAATAATAACACTCAAAGTTTTCAAGTGAAGTTTATGTCCGTTTCTACATAAATGTGTTGCAATGATGATACAGATTCGAACACAGAACATTCCGAGATTGAAAATCCGACGTTTTACTCATTTGGCTACTGCATTCGTACACACACATACACCACACACACACACACACACACACACACACACACACACACCTCTCTCTCTCTCTCTCTCTCACACACACAAAGCGCGCGCGCGCACACACACACACACACACACAACATCGGCTGTAGGATTGGATGGCATGTCGTATACCATTTTAAATCATTTACCAGAGAAATGGATTGAATACTTACACAATATCGTACTAAAATGTAGGGAAAGTGGTCGCATACCTGACATTTGGAAGACTTCAGTTGTGTTACCTATACCAAAAGCTAATAAACCCCTCTTTGATCCAGGTAGTTACAGACCTATCTCATTTACATCACGTGTTTCAAAACTGTTGGGAAAAAACTGTATTGAATCGACTGACTTACTTTCGTGAGAAAAAAAATATACCTATCAACCAATGTGGATTTCAAAAGGTAGATCGACGATAAATCATTTAGTCAAATTAACAACTCAAATACAAAATCAGTTTGCTCAAAGAAAAAATGTCTTAGCTACCTCTTTTGGTCTTAAAAAAGCGTACGACCAATAGTCTGACATGCGAGACTTTCGTTGAAATTAAAACATATTTGTCTCAAAGGTAATCTTTATTATTTTATCAAAGCGTTTATAAGTGATCGAAGTATAATCGCTAAAATAGGTAATACATACTCTGAAAAACGATCTGTTAACATGGGAATTCCTCAAGGTCCCGTAATATCTCCTCTATTAAATAATTTCGTTGTTGTTGGGTTTTTTTTTCTTTTTCTATGACCTGCCAACACAAGTCTCAAACAATGTAACCTTAGATCAGTACGCTGATGATAATATAGCGATCTGGATGTATGTTACGTTGAAAAGGAAGACTTCCTTAAGATCAACTCGCAGTGAAAAGGAATATTTCCTTAAGAGAAATAAAATTACATTAAAAGGGTCTATCAACGTGAAATTGATCACATTTCAAATTACTTGACAGTTAGTGTAATTGTTATCATAATTTTTGTTTAAAGCCCAGCCGCCTGCGTAGAGCCATATCAGGGCTATAACCGTTACAAAACATATACATGTACAATACTTCAACAGGAAGAAAAGGAAAAGAAAATTAAGTACACATATCAATGCATTCGTGCACATAAACTAAAGAGATGCCCCTGGCGTTGACCACTCCGTCCAATTTATCGCGCAAGGGATTTAAAAAACAAACCTGAATACAAACTGAAACATAAACGAGGACATTAAAACATATAAAATGGGCCTAAATTACCTGAAAATGCTTCCGCATATCTCATTTCCCTAGATCCAAAAATGCACTTAATACATGTACCCAATTGTCAATCCTAAGAGAAAGTAAGACTTTATCAAACACATACAGGTGAATGGACCAGCAAGGCAGAAAATGTTTGGAAGAAATGACAGGAAGCAAAGGAGGAAGAAAGAAACAAAGAAAGTGACAGAAAACAGGAAATTTCTAGCACAGAATTTCCAGAAGGTAGGAATACTATCTATACTGAAAGAGCCCCCAGCATCCCCATTGGGGAATACTTAACGGACTGGAAATATCCAATGAAAAGACACATGATGCTTTTTAATAATGGTCTCAGTCCGAAAGAGTTACCGTTGTTTAAAATTAATAAAGAGGAACTGAAATATACAACTCAGGTGAAGTTTCTGGGAGTACACTTGACTTCTAGCTTACAATGGAAAGAACAAATTGATATTTTGTTATATAAATCTATAAAAAGCTATTATCTAATAAAAAAAAAATTAGTAAACAGTCATGGAGGCGGGACACTAAAATGTTGTAACATCTTGTAACAGCTTTAGTCAGATCGAAGTTGGTTTATGGC
Source organism: Monoplex corrugatus (assembly GCA_030674185.1). Lineage (NCBI taxonomy): Eukaryota > Metazoa > Mollusca > Gastropoda > Littorinimorpha > Ranellidae > Monoplex > Monoplex corrugatus. The sequence continues at coordinate 58,851,201 of JAPXFY010000025.1, forward strand.
CAAGGGATACATTTTTTTTCTGCTTCAAAGTGTTATTTGAAAAAACTTCAAAGTTTAGATATTAAAGCAGTTTAATTTGGTCTTGGGGTACCGGTGTATGCAAAAACGCAAGAAGTTAATAAAACAGCCGTAAACTTCCTGTGAAAGATTGGAGGAAGTTATCAATTGCTAAACGTACAGTTAGACCAAATGCAGTAGCTAATTATGCCGATTCGGGAATTAAAATTCGGTCTGACATCCATTTCCTTCAAGAGAGCAAGAATAATAAAGACACAAGAAAAAATATTCCCGTATACAAATGAGCTCTTCGAAATTTCCAACGCAGTACTTAAAAAGGTTTCACATAAAATGATATATTGTCCTCTGCCTCCCTGGGAATTGTCCAATGCAACTTTTGATATCAACTGCACTGATAATGACTCGAGGAAAAATATTAACCCTTTGACTCCCGTACCCTGTCCACCAACTGCAAAAACTTAACACTTTGACTCCCTCACTCTATCCACCAGCTTCCTGCAGGAAGCTGGTGGATAGGGTGAGGGAGTCAAAGGGTTAAGTTTCTGCTTTGCTAGCATGGTTGACAATGCAGGATGCTAGTGGACAGAGTGCAGGAGTCAAAGAGTTAAGTTTTTGCTTTGCTAGCATGGTTGACAATGCAGAATACTGGTGGACAGGGTGCGGGAGTCAAAGTGTTAATCCATACTTGTTAGCAATTGACGTTCTGTCACATCTATATAAAAAGTATTTACATCTTTTGAAAATATTTACTGATGGCTCTGTTCTAGAAGATAGAGAAGCAGGCGCTTGCTTTATAATTCCAAAATTTAAAGTAGAAAAGGCTTGCTCTTTAGGACAGGGACAGTCAATCTTCACTTCTGAATTAGTTGCCATTTTAATGGCACTGAAATATGTAGTAGATCTACCCATAGCTTTATTTAGTATCTTATTATGTGTAAGTTCGAAATCTGCATTACAGTCCCTAAAAACTTGCGAATATTACAGTGCGTTATATTTGAGTAAAAGTTTTAATTCATTGTTTAATCACAAATAATACACAAGTTACTTTTTGATGGATCCCATTCCACTGTGGTGTCATGTGTAACGATCGGGTCGATAAAATAGCGAAAGGTGCAGCAATGAATAGAGCTGGCAGTACAAAACTTCATTTCCAACTCTCTGAACACGAAACGAATGCTATATTCGAAAACAAAGTAAAAGCGTAATTAACCTTCGCCCTTTCATCGTAAACTACCAGGGTTTTACAAGACTGGAATAACTTTAGCTTACAGATACCAGTCGCCGTGGTGTAGTGGTTAACGCAACGGACTACTGGCTGGGAGGTTGTGGGTTCCAATCCCCATCAGTCCCTTCAAAACTTAGTGTGGGATTTTTCGGCTCTAACCGGCTCCTACTCAGAGTTGGGCGTACTATGGGCTGAATGGGAAGACTGGGACCACACAGTCGAGTTTCAATCACTTCACGGATGCGTAACTGAGGGTGTTTCTCAACTCTTCTGAGCAGCACCGCAGGTGTCTGCATCTCTCTGGCCTGGTTGACGCCAGGATATATTATGACAGTAAGCGTAGAGTACAGCCCTGTCAGGCAGTCTCAATCCTAGATGGAACTCTACAGCATCATGGTTATCATCCTCATCGACCTGTGCGCAGTCGGCTGGGCTTTAAACAACTATAACATAACATCACACATCCTCATCGACATCACCATCATTGCATTGTGAAAAAAAAAGTGTGTCAGCTTCTGTGGCCATAAAGATGGTGCAGAAAATGGGACGAAAAAAAAAAAAGATGAGCGCAAAGGAAACGTCCCTAAGTGCGATGATCCTTAAAAAACAAAAACAACAAAACAACAAAAAACAACAACAACAAAAACTTTAGCTTACAGATTGTCTCTCCACTCACTTCGACCTAAATTCAGTAACATTATCAAATGTATCTGTAGTGATTTTATAACAGTTAATCCTCTTTTGTGCTGTCAACAATCGCGATTTTATTTCCCTGCAGAAACATACTGATTTCACTTTGTATTTACACATTGTCAAGCATTTACTGCACAGTCCAGTTGGTCGTTTTCTTTGATAAAGCCCAATTGTTTTATACCTGTAACTCCCACCTACCCCTGTTTGTTTGCTTGTTAAGTTTTTCATTAGTTCCTTGAGTGTTACAAAGCTTTTTATTCGATAAGAAAATCATCTTCTCCCTCTTCTACCCCCCCCCCCCCGACACAGTGACTCATGCCGGCGCGCGCACACACTCGACCTGACAACTGTAAGCTGACTGTTTTAATATTGAATGCTCGTAATCGTTGCATGTTACATTAATGCCCATGCCTTATAATTCATAGATCATCACCACAGCTGACTTTTTCTAATATCTGTTGTTCAAATCTAATTACAATAATCACACACACAATTCAAATCATCCACACCCACAACTCACACTCACACACACACACACAACTCAACACACACACACACACACACACACACACACACACACACACACACACACACACACAAACACACATCCGTCTTGTGTACTATGAAGTAATCTCCTTTCTTGAAAAAAAAAAATCATGAAAAAAAAAAAGCTGGGGAAGGGGACTGGGGGAGGGGACTGGGGGAGGGGACTGGGGGGAAAAACAAGACACTACCCCATCTCATAATCTTGCCATCGTGATGACGCTCGTCTTTTCTCTGCGTAGGCTGCTTGTCAACCGTTTGCAGACGTGGGCAGAGTGCATTTATGTGTGTAAAGAGCATTTGTTAGTAGAACGAGAACACCTGACAAACTGGACATCAAAGGGCAATAACTTCACGGAAGTGTAGGATTTAGGAATACCGGTGAGCAAAGCCTATCTTCTTCTTCGGGGTTTTTTTTTGTTTTGTTTTTTTTTTGTCTTTTTTTGTCTGTTCTTTGTTTTCTTTTGTTTTTGTTTTTTGATTTTTCCAGTCCTACCAGCTGCCATGGAGTTGGGTGGTCAGAGGAATCGCAGTCGGCCATGTCTCCTGTCACAAGACTTGACAGAGGTGATGTCGGTGCAGTGTACATGTATGTTCAGCTTCCTGGTCCTTCAGGGGCAGGTTAGTGAGAGCATCAGTGTGAACCTGTGGTTCATGTGGGCTCTGAGCCGGCTGTGGCCAGCTTAAAACCTCACCAGGAGGGCATGCTGCTTCCTAGACAGACGTGATAGTCGTCCTTTTCTCATACGTGGCTTAACCCTTTGACTCCAGCACCCTGTCCACCAGCTGCAAACATTTAACCCTTTGACTCCAGCACCCTGTCCACCAGCTGCAAAACCTTACCCTTTGACTCCAGCACCCTGTCCACCAGCTGCAAACATTTAACCCTTTGACTCCAGCACCCTGTCCACCAGCTGCAAACATTTAACCCTTTGACTCCAGCACCCTGTCCAGCAGCTGCAAACATTTAACCCTTCGACTCCAGCACCCTGTCCACCAGCTGCAAACATTTAACCCTTCGACTTCAGCACCCTGTCCACCAGCTGCAAACATTTAACCCTTTGACTCCAGCACCCTGTCCACCAGCTGCAAAAACTTAACTCTTTGACTCCCTCATCCTATCCACCAGCTTCCTGCAGGTAACTTCTTTTATCGCCAGATAAAACGCAGCTCTCTTTCAGAGGCGCACGAACTATTTTCAGGGTAAGAGTAAGATCAAAAGCACGGTTCCCCTTGATGAAAATTTTCAATATATCTATTGTACTTTTCAGTCGATTGTGTACAACAACAAATCTGTACAAAATCGATATTTATAGCTCTATTTTAGTCAATTATGTACACCAACAAATCTGTATACAATCGATATTTGTAGCTTTGTATTCTGCTCAAGGTATCTGTATGAGAGAAAGGATTCTCATCTATCTCCATCGCCGTAGACGACGATGGGAGCTCCACTCTTTGTCACGAAGGATCGCCAGGCGACACGGTCTCTGCTCCTGTGTATGATGTCATGGAGCCCCAGTGCGCAGGTGTCAGCGATGTTGTCCATGAAGGATTTTGCTGGCCTTCCTTGTTTTCTCTTTGCCTCGACTCTCCCCTGTAGGACTGATGTCGTCAAGTCGGTTCTTGTGTTTCTGTTCGTGTGCCTGATATACTTCAGTTTTCTTTTGTTGATCTCTGGGAGCATTTTACCATCACCGTCACCGTCACCGATCCTTTAGACTGGCCGTCCGTCGGGGCGCCTCCGAAGACTTGACAACAACCTTTCTCCACTCCTCCCTGCTCTCTGCTTTCCTTACTGTATCCCTCAGCTCCAGGCCCGTCCACTCTCAAATATTATCTTCCCATCTCTTCTTTTGTCTGCCTCTTTTCCTTCCTCCCGAGACTGTGCCTTGCAGGATTGTCTTGGCAAGGCCGGATGATCGAGTGATGTGTCCATACCATGTTAGTTTCCGTTGGATAGCTAATTCCTTTAGCACATTTTTATTGGCTCTTTTGTCTGTCCACTTTACATTTCATAGAGTTTTTGGCAGAAATTCCTCCAGTGGTTTGCTATTGCCTTCTGGAGTGGCAGTGCACTTAACATGCGGGATCCTGACCATTGGTCCACTTGGAATCATCTCCTCACGTGGAAACAAAAAGCAGCTTCCAAAACTGTTTGTTCTGGGCGCCTTTTGGATCGAGAAGGGATTAATCTGTTTTTAATCCCTTCCGACTTGCACTCATTTATTAGAAGGGATTAATTCGTTTCAAATTGTGCAAGTCGGAATATGCCTTGATCAATCCATTTAGCGTGTAGCCTACAATAATTCGATCACCGACTTTTACATTCTCATTGAAAAACCAGTGGTTCAGACAGAACTGACACGAGGTCCTGGTTGTACAGATCTACAAAACAGATTCAAGGTTCCCCTTCTTGTGGGACTGAGTATTCCACTTAGACTGGGTGGGAGATGTACTTGCAGCCACAAAGGATGGATTCGTATGGAGGGCAATGATCACCAACTCCATGTGGCAGAGCACGTGATGATGATGATGACATCCATAGTTGTTTTTTTTCCGTCTTCCTCTTCGTCTCCCATCTTTAACAGTTCCCTTGGATACTGGTTTAGCAAGACCACTGGGCCTTGTTATATGGCCGTTAGCATGTTCAACATTGCAGGATGCTGGTGGACAGGATGCGGGAGTCAGAGGTTGAACTCTTGCACCCCTTCCCCCTTTTTTTGGGAAGCGAACCACTTAGACCAGAAAACAGGACGTCGCACGTACTGTACTGCGGGTATTTCCCTCCACCAAGATGTCGTCAGCAGTCTTTCGGGGCAAACAGAAAAAAAATGTCGAGTTAATGTTGCAAATTAGTCTGGAAAAGAGAAATTCCACCCAGTCACCTGGCAACGCTACGTTATCACTTTCAACAGAAGGAAGAATGTTTAAATGGCAGTTTTCACGGCAGAGCAACTGAGAGCAGGCGGTCAAGTGGGGTACAGGTTTTTTGTGAGGACAGATCAGGAAGTATCAAATACACTTTAAAACTGTTCGCACTGCAAGCACACCCACACACTGGGTAATCAATCACCACACACAAAACACACGCGCGTGCCTGAACCAAGGTTTGTGTCTTCGCTTCGCAATTTGATAAAGGGAAAACAGAACTAATAAGTCTCAGGAGATATGGCCGACTACTGTTCTCTTGACCACCAAACTCCTTGGCAACCAGCAGTAACTAGGGGAAAAAACAGCTACATTCTTTGCCAGATACAAACCTAATCATGTCGATACACGGTGGACGAAAGAAGAAGTCTGCATCATGATTTTCGAACCAGGAAGGGAGAGAGAGAGAGAAAAAAAAAAAAAAAAAGAAACGAAAAAAAAGAAAAAGAAAAACAACAGACTAAAAAATATTTCATCAAATTTATCAAAGTAGTGTGATGTAATCCAATACTTGAATTGCCTTTTCTAGAGCATAGTTTTGAATGCATATATTCCTTCTTTAAAATTGCACGATTATGTCTTAGTTACGCTGGATGTTTATGTCTTTGCTGTTTTATTACCGTGTTAGGATCAAGTTTCTGCTTCTTTTCGAGATCACCTCACTGTACTCGGAAAAGAAGATTTAACACACACACACACACACACACACACACACACACACACACACACACCACACACACACACACACACACACACACACCACACACACACACACACACACACACACACACACACACCACATAACACACACACTAAAACACGCACACACATACACGCGCACGCACGCACAAACACACACACACACACACACACACACACACACACACACACACACACACACACACACACACACACACACACACACACTTCAAAGGTCACACGATACAATTGTATCATAATCGTGTAGGCAGAGAATAAAACCCACCCGCACGGTTTTGTTTTTAGACGAACAATGAAAGTAATCATTGTCACAAAAAAGCAGCTGTTTTCAGTGCCATAGTACTGAAACTGCCCTGCTACACATTCTCAACAATCTCCTCCTTGCAACTGATACTGGCAAAGTCTCTCTCCTCACACTCCTTGATCTGTCTGCAGCCTTTGATACCATTGATCATGGTATTCTCCTTTCTAGACTTCATCATACTTTTGGCATCTCTGACATTGCTCTCTCCTGGTTCACTTCATATCTATCAAACAGAAAACAAACTGTTCTCATTAATGGCACTTACTCTCAACCTGCATACCTGACCTGTGGTGTTCCACAAGGATCTATCCTTGGCCCTGTTCTTTTCACTCTTTACACCTCCCCCCTGTCTACCATCATCAACTCCCACTCTATAAAACACCACTTCTATGCTGATGACACCCAACTTCTAGACAGTGACACACCAGACAATATACAGCGCCTCTTGACTCGTACCACTGAGTGTTACTCGGACATTAAGAATTGGATGACGTTCAACAAACTTCAGCTTAATGACGACAAGACAGAAGCTATCCTCATTGGCACCCGTCAGAAACTTTCTCAGCTGCCTCCTCTTTCTCTCCCATTATGTAACACATCAGTCCCAATTTCTGATTCAGCTAAAAACCTTGGTGTCTGCCTTGACTCTACCCTCTCCATGAACAACTTTGTTTCTCAAACTGCCAGATCTTGCTACTATCACCTCCATCGTATAAGCCTGATCAGGAAGTATCTCTCTGTCGAAACAACTGCAAAACTCGTTCTCTCCTTCATAATGTCTCGCATTGACTATTGCAATTCACTCCTGTCTGGTCTTCCTGCCTCCACCATTCACATCCTACAGCGCATTCAAAACAATGCTGTACGCCTTGTACTCAAAAAGAAAAAAGCTGACCACATATCTCCTCTCCTGGCACAACTTCACTGGCTCCCTGTATCAAAGCGCATACAGTACAAACTAGACACCATGTGCTACAAAAGCCTCAATAACGCAGCCCCCGATTACCTGTCAAGCCTACTTGAGATCTATGTTCCCTCACGTACCCTCCGCCTCCGATCCTCTGACTTTTCGCTTTCCACGCACTAAGCTCAATACCTATGGTCCACGAGCCTTCTGTGTTTCTGGTCCACTTTCCTGGAACAAACTTCCTCTCTCTGTCCGTCAGCAACCTACTTTTGTCTCCTTCATGTCCGCTCTCAAAACTCACCTTTTCTCCTCTGCATAAAATCCTGACCTCACTCAATCCCCTCTGCAGCCTCTCTCCACTCGGAGGGGAATCACATTGTAATATATAATTGTATATAATAATTAATATGCTCTCTATAATTTTCCATTGCTTTTATTCTTTCTCCCCATTTTAGCCGTGTGCGTGTGTGTGTGTGTGTGTGTGTGTGTGTGTGTGTGTGTGTGTGTGTGTGTGTGTGTGTGTGTGTGTGTGTGTGTGTGTGTTGTGTGTGTGTGTGTGTGTGTATGTGCGTGCGTGTGTGTCTGTTTTAGCGCTTAGATTTGATTTTGTCAAGATTTTGCGCTATACAAATAAAGTATGTATTGTATTGTATGTTTGTAGTTGTTTAATGCCCTTGCCGTTTTTGCTGGAGGCGGCCATTTGCATCTCATGAGGTGCTTTTTCTTGCAGCAATGAGTCAACATCAAAGGTAAGCATACAGTTTTCTTATTTTCAAAGTTTGTATACATCTTTATGAAGAGAAAGTGTTTGTTATAGTATGATACAGAAACGGGTTTTTGGTTTTTGTCAGAAAATTATTATTGTTTATTTTATGCTATTGTAAACATGCGTCCCTATTTAGGGACAGCGGGCTCAAATGGGGTGGGGGTTTTCCCTTACTTCATCAATGTATTATGATATTGTTTCATAGTTTGGAGTTCTCCTGTTTGTTTTTTTCAGACAGTACACAGTTCATGAGGTCATTAGCATGCTTGAGGATGATGCTGACTTTCAAGAAGCAACAATTGGCATTGATCCACCTGAGGAGGTTGAGTTCAATACAGACGAGGACAGTGGCGAGGAAGACGGAGGAGGCACTGTTTCAAACTTGAACAGACGTCAGCTGATGGCTGGAGCAACAGTAACTTTTCTGAGGAATGGTGTGCGAGAAAATCTGGACTTATTGTTGAAATGTCACATAGTATGCTAGGTCAAAGGGGAACACCACCTTCTCTACCTCTCCTTCAGAGGTGAAGGTTTTCTTGGCCATACTTCTTGTTTCAGGTTACAGCCCTGTTCCAGGAGGAGATGTTCTGGAGCTGTGATGATGATGTTTGCAATGCAGCCATCAAAGCAGCCATGAGGTACCTTCATGTGTGTGACAACAGCAGGGTGGATCCTACAGACAAAATGAGCAAAGTCCGACACCTGCTGACGATGTTGAACGAAAGATTCTTGCTGTACTTCAAGAAGCTGGAGACTCAGAACCTCAGCATAGATGAGTCCATGATTCCATATTATGGACGGCACAGAGCTAAACAAATCATTTGTGAGATCCAAAACAAGTGTGACTGCCCGCGCCCAAGCAAACAGGAACCAGAAGAACAAGAAAACCAATGTAAGCGCATCCAACAAAACAAGACAAAACAAGCGCAAATTTTCGGCCAACCGGCCTTTGTCAAGCGCGAACGCACGGTCACAAACAGATCACAAACACCAAACAATGGATAATAAAAACAGGACTAAAAACTTTCCAGCCGCCTCGTCCAGTGGGTAAGAAGGGGACCAAATGGAATGCCCATGTCTTCATGAGCAGTAGTAAGAAGTGGGGAGATAGGAGGCAACTATGATGTCAAAAGGGAAGTGAGATGAGTTCTGCAATTTTGAGAGTGGACATCTATATCGTATAGCCCTGTCCTGAAGAAGGCACAGGGCAAGAGCCAAGAGGTAAGGGAGTAGATTGTGCCCAGTGCCATGAATCTGGTAGGCCTGGGAACAGGAAGAAACATGAAACGGCATTTCTGGATTCTGTTGCGCAATGGATTACTTATGGTTTGCATTAAGACCATATGGTTTGCGTGTTCCAAGTTTATTTATGAGATGGGATTCTCTGTCTTTCCTGTCTATGGTGCTGTTATTGTATAGAAGCCACAGACCTTTCACTCGGATGTCATTGATTGAGTGGTCTGATTGGTTGAAGTGATTGGGGATAGTTATATCCCTTTGATGACGGATATCAGCCAAGTGTTCTTTGAAACGTGTATCAAGGGTGCGTCCAGTTGGGAACATTTAGAGCAGCTGATCAAGTAGACAATGTTATAAGTTTGACAGTTGAAATGTTTTGTAATTCTCATATGAGATTTGGGGCCTTTGACTGTGGTGGTTGTGCACAAGAAAGGACATGTCTTGCATTTAGGTTTGTTACATGGAGAGGTTCCTGGAGGTTGGCTGACTGGTTTGCTGAGATTTGAGTGCACCAGCAAGTCGCGGAGATTTGTGTCTCTCTTGTAGACGATCAAAGGGCGCTGGTCAAAGGTTTCACCTGTAGTGGGACTGGATTGCAGAATGTTCCAGTTGGACAAGATGATCCTTTTTACGAGGTACATAGACGGGTGGTAAACTAGACTGAGGACTGGCCGATCTTCTGTGGCAGCTTTGGGCTTCGAATGGAGGGCATTTGGCCGAGAGACAGAGTTGACTTTTTTCCGGGCTTCATTGATGACCTCGAGTGGGTAATGTCTGCGCAGGAAAAATCTAGTCATTTCATCTGCTTTGTCCTGGAAATCGTCTTCGTCTGAGCAGAGGCGTCGTAGTCTCAAGAACTGCGAGTAGGGAATGCTGTTTCTGGTGTTGGAAGTGTGAGATGATTGATAGTCCAGGTAGGAATGTGAGTCTGTAGGTTTGTAGTGGACTGTAGTGACTAGTTGTTCAGATTGAAGGGAAACTTCGATATCAAGAAAGCGTATGGATGTGCTTGAAATTTCATATGTGAACTTGATGGATGGGTGAAACGTTTGGACGTAATGGATGAATTGCAAAAGTTGGTCATGATCGAGGGATGTCATGCCAATGCAATCAACTATGTATCTTTTGTAAACTTCAGGTTTGGGTTTCTTGTATTGTTGTAGGATTTGTTCCTCCAAATATCCCATGAACAGACAAGCATAGCTGGGGCCTATCTTTGTACCCATAGCGACTCCGCTAACTTGCGAGAACGTCTCATCACCAAACGAAAATATATTCATTGTCAGGACCAGCTCCGCAAGTCGGACGAGGGTTGAAGTAGACAATGTTTGATCACGTCGTTTGTCTAGAAAATGCTGGAGAGCTTTCAACCCGTCAGAGTGGGGTATGCTGGTATTCAAAGAGGTCACATCCAAAGTGAACAAGTATTGGGGTTTGAAGGTGTGGTCTTCATTTATTATTTGAATCAGATTCAATGTATGGTTAGTGTCTTTGATGAAGGTAGGCAAAGGCTGGACTATAGGTTGCAAAATGTGGTCAAGAAACTGAGAAATATTTTCAGTTGGGCAGTTGCAAGCTGACACAATAGGACGGCCAGGATAGTTGGCTTTATGTATTTTGGGAAGTAAATAAAAAAGTGATTGGACTGGAAGTTGTTTGATGAGTAGTCTGGCAGTGGGGGGCAGCTGCGTAGAGGTTATGAGATTGTTGATAAGTTTGGATATCTTGGCATGATTGGTCATGTGGGCAGGTTGGTCCAACTTTTTGTAGAAAGCGTGATGATGGAGTTGTTTCTGGGCTTCCTTTATATACAGATATCTGTCCCAGACAACAATCGCACCGCCCTTGTCTGCTGGTTTGATGACAATGTCGTCTCTGTTTTTGAGGGAGTGTAGTGCGTCACTTTCTTCTTTGGAGATGTTGGAATATTTCCTGGGTCGCATGTTGAGACAGTCTATTTCTTGGTGGCATTTGTTGATGTAATGTTCAACTTCGGGAAAGGTGTTGCAAGGAGGTTCCCGATGAGCAGGCTTATGGAAAAGTTTTGTAAGTCAGCATCTGGATTCAATTTTTGTTTGGGAGGATGTCCCAGTACTGCCATCCAACGTAGGGATCTGAAAAATCGTTGGCAGCTGTTCATAGTTTGGTACTTGCTGGCGGATGGTTTCAAACGGACAAATTTGAGGCCCTTTGAAAGGGCTGACATTTCCGCCTCAGAGAGTGGCAAGTTTGAAGGAATGCAATGTACAAGGGGGTGACGTGCAGAGCTAGAGGAAGGTGGAGAGGGGGCTGGGTTGCTGACAGGTGCCAGGAACGGTGCAGACGGGTTTGCAGTCTTGTTCAAGTTGATTATTTTTTTGTCTTTTATGGTTTGCATGTGTTTGTGTAGTGACGCATTGAAATTGATGGCGGTGGTTTTGATGAAGAGACTGAGAGTTGGGTTTAGTGTTCTGCTGATTACAGAACTGAAGTATTTCTGAGATTTGTCGGCGATGGACAGTTTGCGTTCTAAGTGTACTATGTGGGTTTTCATGATCTGTTTGCTTGCTTTAAGAAGGATATTTTTAGTGGCCTGCAAAAGATTTTTATTTTCACTGTCGGAAGGGGTGTGTTTGAGTTGAAACCCTTTCGGGATGATGTTTCTGCATAACCAACAACGCAGAAAGTATAAATGACTGTTTGTTTTTGTTTTGGTGAAACAGATTTTAGAATAGACTATAGCGAGTGAAAAAAAGCGGAGGAAGAAATTGGAAACTAGAGAGAAGACGGGAATGTAAGTAGGTTGGAAAATGTGACATTCTGGAAGAATCTGAGAGATAAAAAGAGGCTAAAACAATTTTAAAATGCAGTAAATAAAAACAAGACGTAGTACAAGACACTTATACTGATAAAACGCAGTCTTGGGGTATATTACAAGATCCAAAACAAGTGTGACTGCCCGCGCCCAAGCAAACAGGAACCAGAACAAGAAAACCAATGTAAGCGCATATCCAACAAAACAAGACAAAACAAGCGCAAATTTTCGGCCAACCGGCCTTTGTCAAGCGCGAACGCACGGTCACAAACACCAAACAATGGATAATAAAAACAGGACTAAAAACTTCCCTGCCGCCTCGTCCAGTGGGTAAGAAGGGGACCAAACGGAATGCCCATGTCTTCATGAGCAGTAGTAAGAAGTGGGGAGATAGGAGGCAACTATGATGTCAAAAGGGAAGTGAGATGAGTTCTGCAATTTTGAGAAGTGGACATGCTATATCGGTATAGCCCTGTCCTGAAGAAGGCACAGGGCAAGAGCCAAGAGGTAAGGGAGTAGATTGTGCCCAGTGCCATGAATCTGGTAGGCCTGGGAACAGGAAGAAACATGAAATGGCATGTCTGAATTCTGTTGCGCAATGGATTACTTATGGTTTGTCATTAAGACCATATGGTTTGCGTGTTCCAAGTTTATTTATGAGATGGGATTCTCTGTCTTTCCTGTCTATGGTGCTGTTATTGTATAGAAGCCACAGACCTTTCACTCGGATGTCATTGATTGAGTGGTCTGATTGGTTGAAGTGATTGGGGATAATTATATCCCTTTGATGACGGATATCAGCCAAGTGTTCTTTGAAACGTGTATCAAGGGTGCGTCCAGTTTCACCAATGTACAGTTGGGAACATTTAGAGCAGCTGATCAAGTAGACAATGTTATAAGTTTGACAGTTGAAATGTTTTGTAATTCTCATATGAGATTTGGGGCCTTTGACTGTGGTGGCTGTGCACAAGAAAGGACATGTCTTGCATTTAGGTTTGTTACATGGAGAGGTTCCTGGAGGTTGGCTGACTGGTTTGCTGAGATTTGAGTGCACCAGCAAGTCGCGGAGATTTGTGTCTCTCTTGTAGACGATCAAAGGGCGCTGGTCAAAGGTTTCACCTGTAGTGGGACTGGATCGCAAAATGTTCCAGTTGGACAAGATGATCCTTTTTACGAGGTACATAGACGGGTGGTAAACTAGACTGAGGACTGGCCGATCTTCTGTGGCAGCTTTGGGCTTCGAATGGAGGGCATTTGGCCGAGAGACAGAGTTGACTTTTTTCCGGGCTTCATTGATGACCTCGAGTGGGTAATGTCTGCGCAGGAAAAATCTAGTCATTTCATCTGCTTTGTCCTGGAAATCGTCTTCGTCTGAGCAGAGGCGTCGTAGTCTCAAGAACTGCGAGTAGGGAATGCTGTTTCTGGTGTTGGAAGTGTGAGATGATTGATAGTCCAGGTAGGAATGTGAGTCTAGGTTTGTAGTGGACTGTAGTGACTAGTTGTTCAGATTGAAGGGAAACTTCGATATCAAGAAAGCATATGGATGTGCTTGAAATTTCATATGTGAACTTGATGGATGGGTAAAACGTTTGGACGTAATGGATGAATTGCAAAAGTTGGTCATGATCGAGGGATGTCATGCCAATCATTTGTGGAAAGCCCATTCGTTTCGGCTACAAGATGTGGTCACTGACAACACCAATGGGCTACCTCCTGCAGACAGAGCCATACCAAGGTGCCAGAGGACGACAAACCGAAGTTCCAGGTCTTGGCATGGGAGGGTTGGTGGTTGTTGATTTGATAGCCGAGCTTCAGAAAGAGGAAGGTCGTTGCTTCTATCTTACCTTTGACAGCTTGTTTACGAGCCTCCGGCTAGTCGACTACCTCACCAAGAAAAGCATTGCCTGCACAGGAACGATCCACGCTAACAGATGCAAGACTGCCCACTGAAGCCTGTAAAGGAGATGGAGAAGACCAAGCGAGGATCCTTTGACTATGCCACGGATGCCAAGGCAGGTTTGGTTGTTGTGCGCTGGCACGACAACAACGTAGTCAACACAGTGTCCAACAAGGTAGGAGTTGAACCAGTCCAAACAACAAAGCGTTGGTCTACAGCTGAACGACAGCGAGTGGACATAACGCAGCCATTGTTGGTCAAACACTACAACTACACAACGGAGGATGTTGATCGGATGGATCAAAACATCGATCGGATGGATCAAAATATCGATCAATACAGGATCTGTGTCCGTTCGAAGAAGTGGTGGTGGCTGCTGTTTGCTTTCTGTGTTGATGTCAGCGTCCAGCAGGCTTGGCATTTATACAGAGCCACACCAGCATCAGCTACAGACCCCAAGGATCGGTTGGCCGAAAATTTGCGTCTGTCTTGTCTCGTTATATCAAATACGCGTTCCGATTCTATTTTCATGTTTTTCTGGTTCCGGCTTGGACTTAGCCTTACAGTATTAACCACGACAGACTGATAATGGTCGGACAGGTATAACGAAAATGTCGAATGAGCACTACCTCGGATTCTAAATGTGTGCTCCAGTCGACAGAGGAGGATGGTGAGATCGACAATGTCAAAAGCAGCAGAAAGATCTAAAAGAACAAGTAGTGAAATTCGGCCATAGTCAGCTGAAAACACTAAATCATTTATAAAGCGAACGAGAGCAGTTTTGTTGCTGTGGTCAGAACGGTAAGCTGACTGAAAAGGATGGTAAAGTTTGTTGGCTGACAGATGATTATTCAGCTATTTAAAGAACACTTTTTCAAGGAGCTTGGAAAGGAACGCCAAGTTGGAGACAGGACGATAGTTTTTGAGTGTCAGGATCGAGATTTAATCTTTTTCAACAGAAGCTATTTTCAGACAACATGAGACAGATCCAGTGAGAAGACAGGTGTTGATGTTATGCGTTATGAATGGAAAAAGCTAAGGAAGCTGGCGAAAAGAGAAAGGCAGGTGTGGAATTGAGTTCACAAGACTTGAATGACATTTCTTTCAGGATGCTGGCAGTCAGACTTTCAGAACTGGTAGAAATTCGATGAGTAGAAGGCCTGTGAATGGAAGATCAGAAAGATGGAGGAAAAGAGATGTTGTCTAGTTTGGCTCGAAGGTCATTAGCTTTGGAAGAGAAAGAAGTCGAAAAAACCTCTGGAAGATCTGGAACACTGATGTTACAGGGAAGTGGAGGTGACATAATAATACCGAGATGATCAGACATAACAGAGAACAAGCGTTTTGTGGTTACAGATTCAAGGGCCTGAGTTGAGTAATAGTTTTAGCTTTCAAGATCATTTTCGTAACTCTTTTCACCCGCTCTCAAAAAATCCGTGAAGGAACTACATGTTTAGTTCGGTATGTGTACTAACTTCTTTGGCTACAGTGTGTAGTCAGTAAGAACACGAATCGGGGGTGGGGGGGGGGTGCATGCTCATCTAGGAACTGGTGCCAGACTGAATTGTAGTAACCAGCAGGATTGGAAGAAATTGAAAGAGAGGAGAAACGATTTACAACTTCAGACGAGAAAATTTTAATGTTGATAGATTTCAGGTTGTGAAGGGCTAGTCCTTATTCGACTCGACTGACCTCTTTATGAGTTCTTAGGATGTATGTGGCATTAATAGTTCCTTTCCCTTCGACATTTCCACATTGTTCTTCTGCTATTTCACTTTTGATTCTTTTTGTTACATGACTCATTAAGCTGATTGTGCGATGGGAGTTCGCATTCTATAGCCCCTCTTTTCTTTGGAGTTTGTTTCAGTTTCTCAAGATGACGTCTCCGCGCTCGGAATGAATTCCATACGCACAAACGTCACAGGTGCCACGTGTATGGTGATCATGGCACAAGCCTTAAGCCTGCACATAACCCATGAGCTGGCCAGGTCCTAAAGAAAAACTTTCTTTGGAAGTGCAATGAAAATTGATTTAGACATATTTTTACGGATTTTTCTGGGGTGTCATAAATTTCATTCAGGAGATCTAGAGCCCCAATCATTTGTGTAGTAATACTGTCTGGTCCTGTGGCTTTTCCCGGTTTCATATTTTTCAACGCTGCTCTAATTTCACCTTTCATTATAGGCAGTCCTTTAACATTTTTTTCTTATAATGATTTGGACTAACAGATTCATTATTTGCAAAATCTTTCAAAGGACTGCTGTGGTAAAAACACCTTAGTGCAAGAACAAGTTAAACAACAGCGTGAAAACTATGGCATGATTATCAACACCAGTAAGACAGAGGTAATGTCAGTAGGACGAACATCTGACCATCTGGACATCGGAATCAAAGGGCAACACGTTTATCAAGGCATTGAATTAAATGCGTGGGAACTGGAGAAATGCAGAGAAAATTTTAGATCAAAGTACAGTAAGGAAATGCTGTGAACTACCAACATTCGCCCTTTCTGAAACACCCGAGTATCACTACGGAAACGAAAGCCAGGCTTGTCAGTACAATTGTTTCTCCCACACTGACTTACCAGTGCCAGACCTGTACATTAAATAAAACACTTCAGAGAACGGTCACATAATTATGGTCATTTTTGTATAAAGCCCAGCCGACTGCATAGAGCCATACCATGGATATAACCGTTTAAAACATATACAATACTTCAACAGCGGAAAAAAGGAAAAAGAAAATCAAGCATACATATCAATGCATTCGTGCACACAATCTAGGGAGTTGCCCCTGGGATTGACCACTCCGTCCAATGTATTGCACAGGGGATTTAAAACCGTACCTGAATACAATTGAAACAAAAGTAAGGACACTAAAACATTTATAAAAGCGGACCTAAATTACCTAAAACCGCTTCCGCTCACTTTCCTAGAACCAAAATGCTCATGTACCCAAATATCAGTCCTAAGAGAAAGTATGTAAGACACTATCGAACACATACAGGTGAATGGACCAGCAAGGCAGAAAATGATAGGAAGAAATGACAAAAAGCAAAGGAGGAAGAAAGATACAAAGAGAGTGACAGAAAAAAGGACATTGCTAGCACAGAATTTCCAGAAGGTGGGGATACTATTTTATACCGAAAGAGCCCCCGACATCCCCACCCCCTACAGGGATTAAAAAAGTCACCACCTGTGGATGAGATGTCTCAGATGAACAGCAAGCCAGACCAGAAGAGACATAATTAGAATTAACAAAGCCGAGAGAACAACACCTATTAACCACGACATCAACAGCAGATCGAGTGGCTCAGCCACGTAAGACACCAATCAAGCAACCAGTACCTCGAGCTTACAACACCCCTTTTTTTTTTCATAGAGTTTCTGCAGATCAGCACCAGACGCACGGGCTTCACAGTGACGTATAGACTATGACGACGCTGGATTGATGGAATTTGAACAGCGTACACAATCCACATCTACAATATGGCTCTACGACAGGACCCTGTTCAGCACAAGACTGTTAACTTCGTCCTCCCGATAGATGATGACAAAATAAGTAAACAAATAAGTTTGTTCCTGTCAACCAGTCGCCGTGGTGTAGTGGTGAGCGCAACGGACTACCGTGTGGGTTCGAATCCCCATCAGTCCTTTTAAAAATCATTTTGGGATTTTTCAGCTCTTACCGGCTCCTATCCAGAGTTGGGCGCGTTATAGGCTCATGGGGAAGACTGGGACCAACACAGTCGAGTCTCATCCACTTCACGGATGCGTCATTGGAGGTGTTGTTCAGATCTTCTGACCAGCACCGCAGGTGTTTGTATCTCTCGGGCGAGACCCCATCAGTCCCTTCAGAAACCATTGTGGGACTTTTCGACTCTAACCGGCTTCTACCCAGAGTTAGGCGTGCTATTGGCTCATTGGGAAGACTGGGACTACGCAGTCAAGCTCGTCCACTTCACGGATGCGTCATTGAGGGTTTTGCTCAAATCTTCTGACCGGCAGCACAGGTATTTCTCGGGCCTGGTTGACGCCAGGATACGTTAGGATAATAAGCGTAGATACAGCCATGTCACACAATCTCAATCCTAGATAGAACTCCATAGCATCATGATTATCATCTTCATCGACATCATCATCATCGCACTGTAAAAACTGTGCCAGATTCTGTGGCCATTAAGGTGGTGTAGAAAATGGGACGAAAAAAATGAGCACAAAGGTAACCTCCCTGAGTGCGATGATCAAAAAAAAGTTTGCTCCCGTCACAAAGAAAGAACAGCATTAAAGGAATTGACTTTTCATACATTTATTTTTCTTTCTTTTTCATTTGTCTCTACAGAAAGTGTTCGCAGGTGTGAGTAAAAGGAATAGTAATATGCAAGTTGCTGTCTTCTCCTTCTCTCTCTCTCTCTCTCTCTTTCATACTTTCTTTCTCTTCCTTCTTTTTCTCTGTCCTCTTTGTTTTACCTTTGAACTTCTTGAATTACTTTCAACGTTTTCCTGGTTTGTGCAATATTTTCTCACATTTTTACTGATCCTTTGACTAACACACTTTCTCCACCAGCTGCAAGAATTTCACCCTTTCACTCCCTCACCCCGTTTATCAACTTCCCGAAAAAGGGCAAAGGGGTGAAAGGGTTTATCCTTTGACTCCCGCACCCTGTCCACCAGCATCCCGCATTGTTGAACATGTTAATAAAGCAAAATCGTAACCCTTTGCCTCCTACGCCTTATCCACCAGCTTCCTGCACGAAGCTAGTGGATAGGGTGAGGTAGTCAAAGGGTTACGTTTTTGCACTTGGTGGATAGAGTGCGGGAGTCAAAGGGTTAAGTTTTTGTGTGTGTGTGTGATTATTGCACTCATTGCCCTGGTTACGTTTGCCCTCACCTTGTTTTGTTTGTTTGTTTGTTTTCGTCCTATTTTTTACGCCACTTTAATGGCCACAGAAGCTGGAACAGTTCTTGTAATGTTATGATGATGATAAACAAAGAAATCAGGTATAGGTGCAATGGAGCTAAGGAAGCTTGGCTGAACACAAAATGCAAAGAGATAGAAGAACGACACAGAATGGATCCTCAGGGTATGTACAGACGAATTGAAGAAATTGTCCACAGGAAAAATACATGCACATCAACTGGTTGCTTAAAATCGAAAGATGGCACGCTACGCTTATCATGGAAAAAGACAAAATACTGGACAGATGGGGAGAGTACATTAAAGACCTTTTTGAGGATGACAGAAACGAAGAACACATTATAAAAAAGAACTTTGAAGGACCACTCATAATGAAAGATGAAGTTAGAGCAGCACTGAAAAAGATGAAACCAGGAAAAGCCCCAGGACCAGACAACATTACTACAGAGATGATTGAAGCCCTGGAGGAATTTGGCATAGAAAAAATAACAGTCCTCCTAAATGAAATTTATGACACTGGAAAAATCCCCAAAAATATGTCAAATCAATTTTCATTGCACTTCCAAAGAAGACAGGGGCTATAGAATGCGAACTCCATCGCACAATCAGTTTGATGAGTCATGTAACAAAAATTCTGTTAAGAATAATCATGATGAAGACAATGAATAGAATCAAAAGAGAAATAGCAGAAGAACAGTGTGAATTTGTGGAAGGGAAAGGAACTATTAATGCCATATACATCTAAGAACTATCATAGAGAGGTCAATTGAGACGAATAAGGATTTGTATTTATGCTTTGTTGACTATACCAAGGCTTTCGATCGGGTACGACATGATGTATTGATCAACCAACTGGAGAGACTCAATGTTGATGGAAAAGATCTACGAATAATCAGGAATATGTACTGGGAAACAAACAGCTGCAATGAGAATAGAAAACAATATAAGCTCTTTTCAAAACATCAAAAGAGGAGTCAGACAGGGTTGTGTTTTGTCACCAGATGTTTTCACTATATAGCGAAAACATCATGAGAAACCTAGAAGAAGACCCTGGATTAAAGATTGGAGGTAAAATGATAAACAACATTCGGTACGCAGATGACACCGTGCTAATTGCAGAAAATGAAAGGGACCTACAAAACCTTGTGAATATACTAGAAAGAGAAAGCAAAAGTAAGGGGTTGGAACTAAACAGCAAGAAGACTGAAGTCATGGTGATCAGTAAAAAACATGAAATCCCCTCATGCAAAATAACAGCAAATGGTACAACCTTGACACAGGTTAATAAGTTCAAATACGTGGGAACGGTCATTTCATCAGACGGCAGATGCACATCGGAAATAGCTGGCAGAATCGGCCAAGCCAAAACAGCATTCAAGAAGATGACAAGCATTCTTACCAACAAATGCCTATCAATTAACATCAGAAAGAGAGTCCTTGAATGTTATATAAAACCAATACTGTTGTACGGATGTGAGTCGTGGACAGTCAGCAAGCAAAGCCAGAGCAGGATCGAGGCAGCCGAGATGTGGTTTCTCAGAAGAATGTTGAGAGTTCCATGGACAGCAAAGAAAACAAACGAGACAGTCTTGATGGAGGTAGACACAAGTAGATCATTGATAAGGAAGATTAGGAAAAGACAAGCAACATTTATAGGCCATTTTATGAGGAAGGTGGATTTGGAACACCTGGTCACAACGGGAAAGTGGAGGGAAAGAGAGCACCGGGTAGACCCAGGGAGAGAATGCTGGACGGACTTGCAGAGTGGCTGGGGATGAGGAGGGTGGGGGAGATGCTGGGGGCAACGAGAGATAGAGATGGTTGGAAGTCCATGGTCGCTAACGCCGTGAGGCAGGGCACCTGATGATAATGATGATGATGTCGATGAGGATGATAATCATGATGCTATGGAGTTCCATCTAGGATTGAGACTGCGTGACAGGGCTGTACTCTATCATAAATAATATCCTGGCGTCAACCAGGCCAGAGAGATACAGACACCTGCGATACTAGTCAGAAGATTTGAGCAATACCCTCAAAGACGCGTCCGTGAAGTGGAAGAGACTCGACTGTGTGGTCCCAGTCTTCCCATTGAGCCCATAGCACGCCCAACTCTGAGTAGGAGATGGTCAGAGTCGAGAAATCCCACAATGATTTTTCAAGGGACCGATGGGGATTCGAACCTACAACCTTCCAGTCAGAAGTCCGTTGCGCTAACCACTTCACCACGGCGACTTGTGGGTTTAAAGCTTTTGCTTTACTTTCATTGCTGATAGTTTTGAGAATCTGTGGGCAGACTGAAGAAGTGAAATTCTTTTTTTCTTCTTTGCTACCAGGGCTAAGAGTTCTGGAAGTGCTTGAAGCTTTTCACGTCTTGCCCCAGCGAATTTATCACTTCTGCCCACACGTCGTGAGCAGCTGATGTTGGAGATGCAGTGTAAAGTTTCAAGTTTCTTTACGAGGGATTTATCGCACTCAGAGACGGAAAGAGAACAAGAGACAGCAGTAACAGGGACAGTGCACAAAAGAGATTAGGCTCCGATTTACTGAGGATATCAGTACTCAAATTGCTGTTTCAAACAACAAAACCAAATCAGCAAACACAACAAAAGAAAACAAAACGAAAACGAAAACCAACCAACCAAACTCCAAATCAAACTAAACAAAACCATCTTCCTCTAGTAATTTGAACAGTTGGACTGGACTGGACTCAACTGGATTGGATTGGACTGAATTAGATTGGGCTGGACTGAATTGGAATGGACTGGACTGTGCAAGACTGGGCTGCGCTGGACTAGATTGGATTGGACTGGATTGCACTGGACTGGATTGAATTGGATTCATTTTTTGTCACAACAGGTTTTTTTTCCGCGGTGATATGCAGGCCACTCTCTCTGGAGAAAGCACTTCGCCACTGCACACCGCCACCGATATTTTCTCTATTTCTGTATGCTTGTTTTTGTTTACTCATCAAACGGATTTTTCCATAGAATGTTTTCACGGCACAGCTTTTGCATTGCCGTGGGATGTTTGGCCTACGCCAAGTGCACACTGCACACGGAACCTCGGTTTACAGTTTATACCGAAAGGCTAGCGCCCAGACCACCGCTCAAGAGAAAGGGCGTGGAGAGGAGGAGGGGAGAGAAAATCCCTGTCCGAATGGAACTCGAACTCAGATTTGTTGCGTTCTAGGCAGGGTGCTTTTTCCCAGTGACCTCAACGTTCCTCATGACCGCCATTATTTGCTCTCCGTTACTGCTTTAACTTCCCCATCCCTAAACAGGGACAGGTATCCAATTACAGCTGGGTTGGCTGGGCAGATGGGGCAAAGCGAGGTCAACCATCCACTAACAGCTTAGCTCAATCGTGCTTAATCTCGCCTTTCAGGATTCAGTGCACCGACTACTACTTCTCCCGTTCCTTAACCCTTTGACTCCTACACCCTGTCCATCAGCATCCTGCAATACAATATAATACAATACTTTATTTGTATAGCGCAAAATCTTGATAAAATCAAATCTAAGCGCTAAAACAGACACACACGCACGCACGCACACACACACACACACACACACACACACACACACACACACACCAACACACACACACACACACACACACACACACACACGCACACGCACACGGCTAAAATGGGGAGAAAGAATAAAAGCAATGGAAAATTATAGAGAGCATATTATATACAATTATATATTACAATGTGATTCCCCTCTGAGTGGAGACAGGCTGTAGAGGGGATTGAGTGAGGTCAGGATTTTATGCAGAGGAGAAAAGGTGAGTTTTGAGAGCGGACTTGAAGGAGACAAAAGTAGGTTGCTGACGGACTGAGAGAGGAAGTTTGTTCCAGGAGAGTGGACCAGAAACAGAGAAGGCTCGTGGACCATAGGCATTGAGCTTAGTGCGTGGAAAGCGAAAAGTCAGAGGATCGGAGGCAGAGCGGAGGGTACGTGAGGGAAGATAGATCTCAAGTAGGCTTGACAGGTAATCGGGAGCTGCGCTAGTGAGGCGTTTGTAGCACATGGTGTCTAGTTTGTACTGTATGCGCTTTGATACAGGGAGCCAGTGAAGTTATGCCAAGAGAGGGGAGATGTGGTCAGCTTTTTTCTTTTTGAGTACAAGGCGTACAGCATTGTTTTGAATGCGCTGTAGGATGTAAATAGTGGAGGCAAGAAGACCATACAGGAGTGAATTGCAATAGTCAATGCGAGACATTATGAAGGAGAGAACGAGTTTTGCTGTTGTTTCGGCAGAAAGATACTTCCTGATCAGGCATATACGATGGAGGTGATAGTAGCAGGATCTGGCAGTTTGAGAAACAAAGTTATTCATGGAGAGGGTAGAGTCCAGGTAGACACCAAGGTTTTTAGCTGAATCAGAAATTGGGACTGATGTGTTACATAATGGGAGAGAGAGAGGAAGCAGCCAAGAAAGTTTCTGACGGGTGCCAATGAGGATAGCTTCTGTCTTGTCGTTAAGCTGAAGTTTATTGTATGTCATCCAGTTCTTAATGTCCGAGTAACAGTCAGTGGTGCGAGTCAGGAGGTGCTGTACATTGTCAGGTGAGTCACCGTCTTGAAGTTGGGTGTCATCAGCATAGAAGTGGTGTTTTATAGAGTGGAAGTTGATGATGGTGGACATGGGGGAGGTGTAAAGAGTGAAAAGAACAGGGCCAAGGACAGATCCTTGTGGAACATGGCCAGCCAAAGCAAAGGCTGAGGGAAAGTCCGTACACAAGCAACATTTATGGGCCATTTATGAGGAGAGGGGAAATAAAGCACCTGATCACAAAAGGAAAGCTGGAGGGAAAGAACACCAGGTAGACCCAGGGAGAAAATATTGGGCGGACTTGTAAAGTGGCTGAGGTCAGAGAGGGTGGAAGATGTGCTTGCGGCGACAACAGACTGATGCATACGGAGGGCCATGATCGCCAACGCCAGGCGGCAGGGCACATAATGATGATGATGATGATGATGTGTTGAGATATGAGTCTGCCCGTATCGACCATCACGAAGACAGGATGAAGACATCAAAGGGAATGTAATTAATAGCAAAGAGCACAAAATCTTTCAATACGCGGATGATATACAGCTCATCAATATTAGACGTAGAATATCGTTTGAAATTTCTATCAAACTTGTTTTTAAAAAGTCGGAATTTTTTCAGGGCTTTTTTATTTCTTCATTTTTTGTTTCAGTTTCAGTTTTTCAAGCAAACGTTTCTGAGCTCGGAATGAATTCCATATGCACCAACGCCACTGATGCCATGTGATGGAGAAGATCCGTAACGATCATGGCAAAAGCCTTAAGCCTGCACATAAGCCCTATGAGCTGGAAAGGTCCTGAGGTCCTACCTATTGTATGGGTTTTATATTTTATATCTTATATTTGTGTCAGTCTGTCATTGAAATAATCTCAGCTACATTGTAAAATTGACTGAACCAGAGCATATTGTGAACAGATGCAATGAATATGGACTATCCCTTTTTAGCGACAATAGCCCCCAAGACAATCTATGCCCTGACCTGAACTGTCCAGAATCAGAACCAGAACCACTTTTAAGTGAAACTGAAGCAGCCAAAACCAGTTAAAATCAAGAAAATCCTAAGGACTTGACAATGTTCCAGGAGAATTGTTAAACATGATGGAAGAGAAGCGTAAAAGCAATACAACATTTTTGTTGTAAAATCTGGAATACTCATCAGTGGCCAATAGATTGGAAACTTCAAGAATTTCTGATGCTTTATGAGTGGCAATGTCAAATATTGTAACAACTACAGAACCATTGTCCTAATCAGCCATGCCAGTAAGATTTTGCTGATAAATATTCTCAACAGATTGAACCGCAAGATAGAAGAAGAACTGTCAGACTGCCAGGCAGGCTACAGATCCAACAAAGGCACAACTGATATGTTATTTGTGTTTCAAATACTCACAGAGAAAAATAAAAAGCGTTGAAAAAGAAGCTTTTGTCACCTTAATAGACTATAGCAAAGCACTTGATAGCGTCATCCATCTTCACCTAGTCAACGCAATGGTCAAAGTGGGCTTTCCTAAACATCTCATTTCAGTAATCGCTTCCTTATACAAAGACCAAAAGGCTACAATTAGATGGAACAGTCAGAAATAGGAATTTTTCAACATCCACAGGGGAGTCAGACAAGGTTTGTCGCCTTTTACTGTATCTCTGTAACATCTATACAGATCAAGTCATGAGAATTGCTGATATAGAAGTCATGAGTATAAATACAGGAGAGAGAAAAACATACAGACCTGTGCTATGCCGATGATACTGCGCTATTAGCAGACAATACTACCAGTATGAAAAGAATTCTAAGGGTGGATGCAGCGGGCAAAAAGGCTGGCCTAAACGTGAACGCCAAGAAAAAGTGCTACACATTACAGGCAAAGACACTGAAAACAATCAAGACATCTTGATTGATAAAGTTCTTTTTGAAAATGTTAAAGATTTTAAATTATGACTGATGATGGAACCTGCTCTAGGTTCCGTCATCAGTCTTTACAGATCCAAAAGACATCAAAAAAGAACTGGAACGGCAAAGCAAAAAATGGTCCAGCTCAGCAACATCTGGAAAGACAGAGGCATACCAAATGGCCTGAAAATCAAACTTTCAAAATGTTTAATCTGACCAATCATGATTTATGGCTGTTGGAAGCCTGGATTCTCATAAAAGCTGATTGCAAAAGAACTGAGGCAGCAGAGATGTGGTTTATTGGAGACTACTACTTGTGAAATGGACAGATAGAAGAACTAATGAAAGTGTTTTGGAAAAAACTGATAACACCAGAAAATTACTACTAGACATCAACAAGACAAGACTAAAATACATTGGCCATGTGTCATATAGCAAGAACACAGACCTCATGGCAAACATTTTTTCAAGGAAAAACAGAGGCAGAAAGGAAGGCAGACCTCCAATTTCATACATCGAGAACATAACCACCATCATTGGCTTAAATGTTCAAGAAGTTGTCCACAAAAGTCAAGATAGCGCCATCTGGAGGAGAGTAGCTGTGTCACAGAGTGCAGCGGCCAACACTGAACTCTGGTGACGCCGACAGGTGAGACAAGGTGAGACAGTAATAAAAAACATTTTGTATTGACATCTGGTAAAAATAAATACAACTAAAAAATGAATTGAATGAAATACATCCAGCCACTTCTTTTAAAGTTACCTTGCCGATGTCTATATCATCACATCACAATCATAACCCAAAAACTCCGCCTCATCTGCCCACTTCTATGATTAAAATAACGTCTCCTTTATCGGAGCTGCCCCGGTCCATCCTTCACCCCTGATTAAAAGTATCGCAACACAAAACAAAATGAAAATATGCAAAAAGAAGAAATTTGAAATAAAAATGAAAAGAAAATGAAAATAAACATACATACGCATAAACACACACACGTACAGAATGATCGCGGCACAAACCTTAAGTCTGCACATAAACCCAGAGCTGGCCAGCTCCTGAGGTTCTACCTAGATAGTTCCATAACCCTGGGATCGTAGGGGAGTGAAGTGACAGAGACCTCAACTTTTCCCGGGGCCAGCACCACGAGGGCGGCGCCCATCCCCTCTCCCTCGCTTCAAATTCATTTTCATATTCACCATTTTTTACCAAGACTTCAGACAAGAAGGGTAATTGGTCTTCAAGGAATGGGACCTGGGAAATCAACCTATCTCTCCAATGTTTTATACCAAGGCAACCGGGCAATGCCATGCTCTTCACGATTTTCAACTACCGTGGGATCTTTAGCATGCACAGATTCGTTTTTCGCCCCGTTCCGAACGACTACACGTTCAGTTTGATTTTCCGGTCGAACTGAGGAGAAAAGTCGTGGCCTCTAAGAGGAATGAACCCTGGAACCTCGAGTTTAGTAGTTATTGGCAGGCGAAAGTCTGAACCATTCTGCCACTCTTCTCCCTTGTTTTTCTTTTTATGGTAGATTTTCGAACACGTCCTCTAACTGGTCCTTTTTTTTTTATCAAAACAGTTATATGGTATCATGGCTCTTGCTGTGTTCGCGAAGGTACAATTTTAAGCGTCTGAGGACTTCAGACTTTCCAAGATGTAGAATTCTTGTTGTAATGGCATTACATGCAAATTTGTCGGCACGTTCATTTCACTTAACACCAGCGTGTCCAGGACAGTAGATCCCTGTAAGATTTTGGAGAGCGGCACTGCTCAATGCTTTGTGCCAGTCTGAGGTTCTTCTTACTCCAGAGAAAAAGAGAGTGAGAGAGAGAGAGGCAGGAGAAAGAGAAAGAGAAAGAGAGAGAGAGAGAGAGAGAGAGAGAGAGAGAGAGAGAGAGAGAGAGAGAGAGAGAGGGAGAGAACGACAGACAGGCAGAGATGAGAAGCAGAAAGGGAGAGAGAGAGACCAGCAATTTCTCAGGACCTTTTGACAGTACTTGCACTGTGTTTTCATTGCCGTGAAGTTTTATTTCATCCGGTGCTTACTTAACAGATGAAAAAAAAAATTAAACACGTCCCCGCCAAAGACACACACACACACATACACACACACATACACAAACACACACACAAACACACGCGAACACCTGTGCTCGACATGAAATGTAATCCTTTCTTCTGTTCAAATCAAGGAAATCGAATATTTTGTGACACGCAATTAAATTTTTTTTTTTAATTTAGCAAATATCATGTTTCGAGAAAACTTTCGAAAGAAGACTGATATTAGTAACAGAGGAATTTATTAATGGATATTTATGCTGCCATGCACGTTTACATATCCATAAATCGAATTGTGGATGGAATTTTTATTGCAGACAGTATTTGGTAGTGTTGTAAGTACAGGATCT
This sequence comes from Monoplex corrugatus, assembly GCA_030674185.1. Lineage (NCBI taxonomy): Eukaryota > Metazoa > Mollusca > Gastropoda > Littorinimorpha > Ranellidae > Monoplex > Monoplex corrugatus. The sequence goes on from JAPXFY010000025.1 coordinate 58,879,015, forward strand.
GTAGACAGAGAGAGAGAGAAAGAGAGAGAGAGAGAGAGAGAGAGAGAGAGAGAGAGAACAAAAGATTTCCTTCTTTACTGGATTCAGAGACAGACAGACAAAGAGAGAGAAAGTGAGACAGACAGACAGAGGGAGAAAGAGGCAAAGAGAGAGAGAGCCAAATATATTTACAAAAGAATTTTCTTTACAGGATTCAGACAGACAGACAGACAAAGAGAGAAAGTGAGAGAGAGAGAGAGAAAGAGAGAGAGAGAGAGAGAACAAAAGATATTTACAAAAGAATTCCTTCCCTTGTCTTTACTGGGTTCAGACAGAGACAGACAAAGAGAGAAAGTGAGAGACAGAGACAGAGAGAGAGACAGACAGATAAACACAGTGAGACAGAGACAGACAGACACACACACATACACACACACTCTGTGGCAGGACAAAGAAACCAAACAAAAGATATTTACACTACATTCCCTTTGCTTGCTAGAGAACAGTTTCAGAGTCAAATGGTTTATTCAGAAAGACCCTTGCAAGGGAGGAAACATAAGAACATCGAAACTACAGACGCACACAGTGGTTATATCGCTGTTGGCCCAACGCCCAACCATGACTAGTTAGTAATAGAATACATGGTTATCACAAATTATTTTTCCATCTCTATTCTCCAATCTCGACTAAACTCACTGAAAACCCGACATCATCAGACTTTTAGTGAAGCACCGAGAACACAAGCTGTTAGGTCAGCTGATCAGACCCCACAATGTTGTTGTACAGTCTGTATCTTTGGCGGGCGTGCATGCTGGGTGTTTTCATGTTTCCATGAGCCAGCCACCGACATGGCACGTTACAAGATCTTAAGATTGTACATTTTATGTTCTGCATGCGTAATCCAAAACAAATGTGATTGCCCGCGTTCAAGCGAACAGGAACCAGAAAAAAACAATCCAGTAATCTTCACTTTTCAGTGGCTTGACCTGATACTTAATAGGAGACAAAAAACGGGCAAAGACTATCCAAGCCACTTCGTGTGTCATGTAAGCATGCGTTTTGGGGGAGAAAAAGAGAGCACAACAACAAAGCTATTTATCAAATAACAACCGGTATCCATCTTAGCACATAGGCGTCTTTCCGTCTCCTAGGGCGGGGGAGGGGTTACTTCACAATTTCTCACCCGATATAACGTCTCATCCGGGTGAGATATCGTGTCAAAATTGATGTGAGATGTGCAAAATGTATAGGCATGGGTAATATGTCCTCTGACCAGGCACCATTGCTCGGCCCATCTGTCGCTCTTCGTCTCCCTGTCTCTCTCTTTCTTTCTATCTTCCGTATTTACTTGTTTTTTGTGTTTGTTTTTTTGCTTATGAAACTCTGCTGCATACAGGAACACGGAGCGCACTTTTTCTGTTATGTAAGTGCTATACCCGTCCTTTTTCATTGCTCTCTCTCTCTCTCTCAATGAAATTCATGTTGTGTTTTCGTGTTCTGTTGTCCAGTATTAAGCAATCATAGAGATGAACTGATTCCCCCAAAATATCATAAACAGCCTTTGCTATTCATACTGAGGTTGCTTATGGCGTCCGCCAAAGATCATGCTAAACAGTTTGCCATTTATTTATATAAAGCCTTTATAAACTCGGGAGCTCTTGTGCAAATTGAATATCCCAATTTCCTTTTCTCTGTTTAATCTTTATGATAAAACAGTGTACATATGTTTATTTCACCCCTTCATGAGGGACCATGACCTTTCTTGAATAAAACATCTGAATCTGAACCCCCCCCCCTCTCTCTCTCTTCTCTCTCTCTCTCTTCTCTCTCTCTCTCTCTCTCAGTCTATCTATCTATTATGTTTGGTATGTCCGACTTACCAGTGCATAGATGAAGACATAAAAGAGGCGATGAAGAGGCAGCAAAACACACATTATGTAGAAGTGTTACTGTAAATGGAAATCACTTGATTCTATGTTGTCTGCCCGTTGAGGATCTGAGACGTATGCTAATTCCGCCAAAGTATTACTATAATCAAATGATTTCAGATTAATAATACTCATGGCTCAAGAAATGAGCATACAACCAGAAATCTGGCAACATCCATCTATTAAGTTTTTAACAGAAGAGAGTTTGTCTTATCATAAAGTGAAATTCTTGTGATGTGTGTCTGTCAAACCTATTCATATGTTCCTATTGTGTTACTGTGTGTCTGTCAAACCTATTTATATGTTCCTATTGTGTTACTGAAGTTTGGCTGCGGGTCCTACATTGTAATTATTCCAAATTATTTGAACTATGCATTGTCCAAGAATGAATATGTATTACAGTTTTGTTTGTATAATGTTCATAATATGTTCACACCTCTTCAAATGGGGGCTTTGAGCCTTACTGAACAAATTTCTGTTCTCATCTATCTATCTATCTATCTATCTATCTATCTATCAATCAGTGGGGGTATTGTCAGTAGGTTCTCATCCGTGGTGATCTGTTTTAACTTCGGTTTCGAAGCGGGGGGTGGGGGTGGGCTGAAAAGTCTATACTCTCGAAGTATAATCTTCATGGTCTGTTAGCTGGAAGTCTATTCCATCGAAATGTTTCCTTTAAGTCTACTTTTTACAGTGTGCCGTCAAGTCTACTCTAAATATATGTTACAGTTGTCAACACTTTCATATCGATGATTTTTTTTCAATAAAGAAATGATTAAATACAAAAATAAATTTCTCCTTCACAACACCGACCTTTGACGGATGTCAATCACTGTATTATTTTAAAGGGCAAGATCTATTCGTGTGTCAACATTTTATAGCTGTTCCTATTTAGGTTACGAAAAAATGAACAATTTGGTGATATGGACCTGACGACCCCTATGACTTTGACATGATCATCAATCTTGATAAAAACAGAAAAATTATGAGAAACTGTCTTCATGTTCAAAATATCACAGCAACAGCGGTTGGTTCATTAGATACTGAGGAACAGATAAGCTTTGACAGAGAAAGACAAACACACCGATACACAGACACACATACATAGACTACATCCACACACACACACACACACACACACAGAGATGCACACACACACACCAATGATCATAGTGTTTTCTAAAAAATCTACATGAACAAAACCTGTGGGGAAGAACAGTCGGCAGGCCTAAATATATCACAATCAATCCAAATACGACTCTGGTGTATCTACGAGTCACCCGTCTAACATTCCCACTCTCAACACAATTTCTCGCCTGAGATGAGAACCGCGGCCTGAGTGAGAAATCGTGTCGTAACAGGGGTATTTTATCCATAGCGCCGCACACACCGAATATGTTGCAGGTTTCGGAGAAACTAAACCTGTTCGGAATGGTCTCCCTTTTTCCCTTCCACCTCTGTTTCAGTTTCAGTTTCTCAAGATGACGTCTCTGCGCTCGGAATGAATTCCATATGCACTGACGTCACAGGTGCCGTGTGATGGAGAAGATCCAGAATGATCACGGCACAAGCCTTAAGCCTGCGTATAAACCCACGAGCTGGCCAGGTCCTGAGGTACTAGCTCGATAGTTGTAAAAACCTGTGGTCGTAGGGGATCGGGGTGGCAGAGATCTCAACCCTTCCCGGGGTCAGCACCAAGAGGGCGGAGCCCATCCCCTCTCCCTCGCTTCAAATTCATATTCACTTTTTTATTTTCAACAAGACTTCAGAAAGGCAAGAAGGCTAATTGGTCTTCAAGGGATGGGACCTGGGAAATCAACCTATCTCTCCAGTGTTTTATACCAAGGCAGCCGGGCAATGCCCTGCTCTTCATGATTTTCAACTGCCGTGGGCTCTTTAGCGTGCGCAGCCAGAAGGCACACGGGTCCGACTCGTTTTTCGACCGTTCCAAACGACAAAACGTTCAGTTCGATTTTCCGGTCAAACTGAGGAGACAAGTCAAGGCCTCTACGGTGAGCGAACCTGGAACCTCGAGTTTAGTTATTGGCAGGCGAACGTCTGAACCATGGTGCCACTCTTCTCCCACGTCAAACCCACCCTAGTGTGACCGTTAATGACCTCTCGAAAGCAGTGACTGCTGTTTGATATTTCAGCCAACATAAACTGTTCCATCAGAACACGGTGTTAAGTATAAACAAAAATAATTTGATAAACAGAGAAAGAAAATTAAGAAGAGATTTTCTTATATTTTTTTCTAATCAAATAAATAAGCTGACAATACAATTCAAGAAGAGATTTTCAGCACTCACGCACAAAAGAACACACACACACACACAAACACACACACACACACACACACACACACACACACTACACACACACACACACACACACACACACACACACACACACACACACACACACACACACACACACACACACACACACACACACACACACACACACACAACACTCACACGGCGTTAAGTAGTCTATAAAGAAACACAAATAATTAGATAGAGAAAGAAAATTAAGAAGAGATTTTTCATTATTTTGTTCTAATGAAATAAATAAACTGGCAATACAAATTAAAAGAAAAGATTTTCAGTTCAACGAAGAATTAATCCCACACAACAGCAAAATCCAAAAACAAAAACAAAAATTGACACATTCACAAACAAGTTCGTCATCCCGTTAAGCTCCGGAAATCTCTACACTGTTTGTTCGGGTGCATAATTACTATGACATAAATTCTATATATTGAAGACATCCACACCCACATAGAGCAAGCCCCCAATTATGAATAAGATCATCATCCTCATCCTCATCAAGTGCCCTGCCCATTGGCGTTGGCGACCATGGCCCTCCATATGTATCTGTCCCTGTTGCCTCAAGCACATCTTTCACCTTCTCTGTCCTCAGCCACCTTGCAAGTCCGTCCAATATTTTCTCTCTGGGTCTACCTGGTGCTCTCTTTCCCTCCAGCTTTCCTGTTCTGACCAGGTGCTCTAATTCCTCTTTCCTCATAAAATGGCCTATAAATGTTGCCTGTCTTTTCCTTATCTTCCTTATCAATGATCTCCTTGTGTCTGCCTCCATCAAGACTGTCTCGTTTGTTTTCTTTGGTGTCCATAGAACTCTCAGCATTCTTCTTAGAAACCACATCTCGGCTGCTTCAATCTTGTTCTGGCTTTGCTTGTTGATTGTCCACGCCTCACAACCGTATAACATTCTATATAACATTCAAGAACTCTCTTCCTGATGTTAATTGATAGACATTTGTTGGTAGGAATGCTTTTTATCTTCTTGAATGCTGTTTTGGTTTGGCCGATTCTGCCGGCTATTTCTGATGTGCATCTGCCGTCTGGTGAGATGACCATTACGCGTTCCCAGATATTTAAACTTATCAACCTGTCTCAAGGTTGTGCGGTTTACTGTTATTTTGCATGAGGGGATTTCATGTTTTTTATTGATTACTATGACTTCAGTCTTGTTGCTATTTAGCTCCAACCCTTTATTTTTGCTATTTCTATTACATTCACAAGGTTTTGTAGGCCCCTTTCATTTTCTGCAATTAACACGGTGTCATCTGCGTAACGAATGTTGTTTATCATTTTCCTCCAACCTTTAACCCGGATATTCTAGGTTTCTCATGATGTTTTCGCTGTAAAGTGAAAACAGATCTGATGATAAAACACAACCTTGCCTGACTCCTCTTTAGATATTTTGGAAAGAGCTTATATCGTTTTCTATTCTCATTGCAGCTGTTTGTTCCCAATATAATATTTCTGATTATTCGTAGATCTTTTCCATCAATATAGAGTCAGTCTGTTTGGTTGATCAATTCTTCATGACCCAATCGAAAGCCTTAGTATAATCAACAAAGCATAAATATAAATCCTTACTCAACTCGATTGACCTCTCTATGATAGTTCTTAGGATGTATATGGTATTAACAGTTCCTTTCTCTACCGCAAATCTACACTGTTCTTCTGATATTTCTCGTTTGATTCTATTCTTTGTCCTTCTTCTTCTTCTTCTTGTCTAACGCCGTCAAACGTGGAGACCAGATCTCATGACGAAATCGGCAGTCTTCTGCAACGCCTCCACACAGCCATGCAGCTTCTCCAGGAGTCCGACAGGCTCTGGCCAGATCTCGTCCCTCAGCTTCCGTAGACCAGGGCAGTCCTGCAATATGTGCTCGGCTGTCTGCTCTGCCAGTCCACAGGAGCAGAGTGGAGAGGGTGTAAGGCGGAGCTTTCTGGACATTCTTTGTCCTAATCATGATTATTCTTAGTAGGATTTTTGTTACATGACTCATCAAGTTGATTGTCCGATGGAGTTCGCGTTCTATAGCCCCTGTTTTCTCTGGAACAGCAATGAAAATTAATTTTGACACATCTTTGGGGATTTTTCCAGTGTCATAAATTTCATTCAGGTTGACTGTTATTTTTTCAGTACCAAAATTCCTCCAGGGTTTCAATCAAATAATAAGATCACACATATGTATATTAGAAAAACCATGTTTGTTTTTTTTACTAAACCCACAATAATTCAGAATCTATAATACATTAATAAGTGTGTGACATAACTCCAGACAATATAAAAGGAATATTTCCTCCGCCCCCTCCATCACACACAGAGTTTATAGCAGTATGTAGAAGAAACTTGAAAGTATACAAGAAAACTAAATAATAATAATGATAATAATAATAATAGTAATAATAATGATGATAATGATAATAATAATAATAAGGGCTTTGAGTCCATGAATCTCTAACTACAGTTCACACATAAAATGAGCATTATACAGCATGAAAAATTGACTTCACCACTCTCACTTGCTCTCTCACACACACAACGTACGTTAGCAAGTGCACATTCAATCACGCGCGCGCGCACACACACACACGAGCGCATACACTAACTAACTCACTCACGCACATGCACGATTATTAGAGAACACCACAGCAAGCCACAAATGATAACTATATTAGTATCACACACACACACACACACACAGCGCACGCCGCGCGCAACACAAACACACACGAGCACCGAAACATCGATATCAGATACACACCACACACCACCAATGAACACTACTCATAATCATATCACACACACACACACACACACACACCACAGAACGAAATATGTCTATAATTGCTTTTTTTATATAAAATATACCAGCAACAAGACAGAATCCGTACATACGTTCCCATATGCGTGGCATAACACCACTTGCACTCAATAAAAGAAACAACCCCCTCCCCACCCACCCCACTCATACCCCACCCACCCACACCCACACCCCCATCCTCGCGCACAGAGAGTCTGAAGAATGTGTGCAGAAACTTGAAAGTGAAGAAGGAAAAAAATGTTTAAAAACAACGATAAGAGCATTAACTGGAGAATGTCAGCATGCATTAAAGTGTAACGAGAATTAACTAGCAAGAAAAAGTACCTTTAGTGAGTGCACTCTCTTGCTGTCTCACTTATCACAAAACAGTACATTAACGAGTACACATTCAATTACGCACACACAAATGCACCCACCCACCCATGCACGCACACAAATATGTATACATCTCTCTCTCTCTCTCTCTCTCTCTCTCTATATATATATATATATATATATATTATATATATATATATATTGTGTGTGTGTGTGTGTGTATTATATATATATATATATATATATATATATATATATATACATACACATACACACTCACACACATATATATATATTATATATCTATCTATCTTATTATATATATATATATATATATATATATTGTGTGTGTGTGTGTGTGTGTGTGTGTGTGTGTGTGTGTGTGTGTGTGTGTGTGTGTTGTGTGTGTGTGCACATGTAGCCTATATCAAGTCCATGATTATGATACTTACATTAATATCATATAACTGTGTACATAATTATATGTACATTCATTTATTGTGTAATTTAAAAAAATCAGCAACAATTCAGGATCTATATACACATTGACATGATAATCCCCCTCACACCCACCGACCCTTGCACACACACTGACACAGAGTCTATGGAGTATGTGGCAGAAACTTGAAAGCAAGAAAGAAAACAAAATAGCTTTAAAAAAACCAAAAACAGCATACTACTAAGAGTACTGAGTCCATAAATCTCAGAGCAGAAATATAACATGAAATTAAACAGCAAGAAAAATTAACAAGCGCTCTCTCCGACTGTTTCACACACACACACACACACACACACACACACACACACACACACACACACACACACACACACCACACACACACACACACACACACACACACACACACACACACACACACACACACACTTCAATTTTAATATATATATATATATATACATATACACACACACACATATACTTATGTATTATACATATATGTACGTATATTCATATATGTATTACATATATACATGTCAGGTCGGATAGATGTATCCGCTACTGGTAACCTGGAACCCAGTACTACCTGTCACAGGGTCGAATTGCTGGCGACTAAACCAGCAACCCCACCAGTCCTCTCAGGAGGATGGTGAGGAGGGTGGCTAGAAACCCTGGTGGAAATAAATTAGATCCATCAAAGGGCGCCAGCTCTGGAGAGCTACCCGCGGCCATCTAGCTAAGGGAGTAAACCCTGACAGTAAATCCGGTGTGGGGCCCCTAAGGCGGTTGGATGGCAAACTTTGTCACTTTCCGGCAGCTCCTGCGGCCGCGTTGGCACCAAAACGTAACAGCCCTGCTGTTCCTTTGGATCTGTCAGCGAGGTGGAGAGGGGGGACAAGTTGCATGGGCAACAGCCTGTCTTCCATATTACACTGCCCAGGCTTACATCCGTCCATTCATCCACAAACACTCTGCACCTACGACTTGGAGAGGACACTGCAGCCTCGCTACTAACATTAGTGTCGGCACAACACGGGAAGCAACAGATACCGGTGAGAGTGCTGCTGAAAGAGGCAACATCCGAGGAATGTATGATGGCATCAAGAAGGCACTGGGACCAACACAGAGCAAGATCGCCCCCCTCAAATCCTCCACTGGGGAAGTAATCAGCAATCCTAGCCAACAGATGGAAAGATGGGCGGAACACTACTACGACCTCTACTCCACACAGAACATGGTGTCCCCCTCAGCCCTCGATGCCATCAAGTGCATGCCGGTAATGGAAGAACTTGACGCAGAGCCAACTGCGGACGAACTCAGCAAGGCCATTGATAGCCTGGCATCAGGGAAGGCACCTGGCAACGACGGAATTCCCCCAGACCTCATCAAGCACTGCAAGACTTCTCTTCTGCACCCTTTGCACGCAGTTCTCTGTCAGTGTTGGAATGAGGGAGCTTGTACCACAGGACATGAGGGACGTCAAGATCGTCACCCTGTACAAAAACAAGGGCGAAAAGAGTGACTGCAACAACTACAGAGGTATCTCGCTCCTCAGCATTGTTGGCAAAGTCTATACTCGGGTCCTCCTAATCCGCCTGCAGAAACTGGCTGAACGCGTCTACCCGGAATCACAGTGTGGTTTTCGAGCAGAGAGATCCACGGTAGACATGGTCTTCTCCCTTCGCCAAATCCAGGAGAAGTGCAGAGAGCAGCGGATGCCCCTGTATGTGGCATTCATTGACCTCACCTGGGCCTTTGACCTAGTCAGCAGAGATGGCCTTTTCAGGGCTCTCCGAAAAATCGGCTGCCCCCCAAACTGAACAGCTTAATTGAGTCCTTCCACTCAAACATGAAAGGGATGGTGCAGTTCAACGGAAACCTCTCCAAACCCTTCGACGTACGCAGCGGTGTGAAACAAGGCTGCGTCTTGGCCCCAACCCTCTTTGGAATCTTCTTCGCTCTTCTCCTGAGGCATGCGTTCAGCACAGCGCAAGAAGGGATCCACCTGCGGACCAGATCAGATGGCAGGCTCTTCAACCTCGCCCGCCTCAGAGCAAGGACAAAGGTCCGTGAAGCCCTCATCAGAGACATGCTATTTGCCGACGATGCTGCAGTTGTGACCCATACTCAGCGGGACTTGCAGTCACTAATGGACCGCTTCTCCCAGGCTTGCAAAGATTTTGGTTTGACCATCAGTCTTAAGAAGACAAAAGTCCTGGGCCAAGACACGCCATCTCCACCAGCCATCACCATTGATGACTACGAGCTTGAAGCCATCCATCAATTCACATATCTTGGGTCCACCATCACCGATAACCTCTCCCTTGACACAGAGGTCGACAAGAGGATCGGGAAGGCAGCCACAACACTAGCCCGCCTCACACAAAGGGTGTGGACAAATCCCAAGCTGACCACAAAGACAAAGATGGCTGTATACAACGCCTGTGTCCTCAGCACCTTGCTGTATGGCAGCGAGGCGTGGACCACGCATGCTCATCAGGAGAAAAGGCTCAATACCTTCCACCTGAGAAGCCTACGGCGCATACTTGGCATTTCCTGGCAAGACAAGGTGACCAACACCGAAGTCCTAACCTGCGCTGGCCTCCCAACCATGCATATCATGCTGAGACAGCGTCGGCTGCGCTGGTTGGGCCACGTTCGCCGCATGGAAGATGGTCGCATCCCAAAAGACATCCTTTATGGTGAGCTTGCCACAGGGCAGAGAAACATTGGCCGCCCACAGCTGAGATACAAAGACGTTTGCAAGCGTGACATGAAGGCGCTTGAGATCAACACTGAGTCCTGGGAGGACCTCGCAGACGACCGCAACAGCTGGAGAACTACTCTCAAGAAACAGCTGCGGATTGGTGAGAACAAACTGTCAGCTGCTGCAGCAGAAAAGCGAGTTCGCAGAAAAGGGATGACAGCCAACAGACCAGCATCAGCATACACATGCGACCGCTGGACAGAGACTGCCTCTCTCGCATTGGTCTGTACGTCACAGGCGTCGCTGCTTGGACCAAGCAGACAGCCCATCTAGACATTAGAACGGATGTACTTGTCCATGGTCAGTCATGACCGAAGGAGGCCTACTTTACATACATGTATTATATATATTCATACATATATATATATATATATGTGTGTATATAATATATATATATACATATATATATATATATATATGTGTGTGTGTGTGTGTGTGTGTGTGTGTGTGTGCGCGCGCGCGCGTGTGTATATATAAATATATATATACATATATGTGTGCGTGTGTTACATGTATAAGTCAACAGCCCTTGTTTTCAATAATTCTGCACTATTACACTTCATGCTGCCCGAAAGAGATGAAGACCAGAGTGGGGCAAGAGAGGGGTCTTCTATTTTCTCTTGATCCGGAAAATGGGCTGGACCTAATGGTGCGCGTTGTGTGCCTATGTCCCGGGGCTTGTCATCTCCCCACCTTGTCATTCGGTTTGTAAACAAGGCAATTGATGACTGGGTCCGAATGAGTCATGCAACGCATTGACAACCCCCCCCCTCCCTCCCCTTTGCTTGATGAAATGACTGTCGAGTGGTGCCAGGAGCTTGGGAGGTGATTGTCCAGAGAGTGGTGAGGCATTGGTGCTCCCGGTCCCATCCCCACCCTCGGGATGTTTCTTGTCAACTGCACTATTGCACTATGTGTACGTCTGACGTAAATTCAAAATGATGCACAGCGTTGTAATAGTGTTTATACTATTACTGCTTCTACAACTACTTCTGCTTCTACAACTACTTCTCTTCTGTTACTACTACTTCTGCTTCTACTACTACTTCTGCTTCTACTACTACTTCTGCTTCTACTACTACTATTACTTATGACAGTCATCATCACCATGTGTACTGCCGCATGACGTTGGCGATCATGGCCCTCCATATGCATCTATCCCTTGTCGCCGCAAGCACATCTTCGACTTTCTCTGTCCTCAGCTACCCTGCAAGTCCGTCTAATATTTTCTCCCCGTGTCTATCTGATGTTCTCTGATAGTAATGAAAGTAATAATGGATAGAAGTGTTCATATATTACACATACACGTCCACATTCATATAGATATTTCGTTTCATCAAACTTATGAAAGCTTGAATTAATATTAATAATTTCGTATAAAAAAAGTCTCCCATGAAAGTATTCCTTAATCAGTGTTACTACAATCACATCCAGGTTCCAGCTATCACTATGAAAACACTAGGAACAGAGAAGGTTAGGTTTTAAGACAGCTTATAATGAGCATCTGAATATAGATACGAGTAAGAGTGCAGTCAAATAAAAAGTATAGAATATCAAAGAAATGATCACACACACAAACTGGTGAAGAGTTGAAAATGTACCTAGCCATGAGTTAACCCTTTATATGTGAATTTAGTTCCTAGATGACAGAACCTGGGGGCTGAAATCTGAAAATCACATTTACAAGAAAGGTGTTTGAATATAAATCTTGTCAGATTGATGATTTCCTTCTCTGTCTTCTTCTCTCTCTCTCTCCTCTCTCTCTCTCTCTCTCTCTCTCTCTCTCTCTCTCTCTCTCTCCTCTCTCTCTCTCTCTCTGTTCGCTTGTATTCTCTTCAGCTCCATATATCACGATGGACCAGACCAGATATCTCACCATTCTCATTCTCAGTTTTGTGTCTGTCGTTTTGTCTTTCCTGGTGTTTGTAAGGTTTCTTTGCCAGTTCTGACATTCATGTCGGTGGGGCAATCTGTATGTTGGATTTGATCTTATATATCTGAACTGGCAGATTTCTTCAACTCGACTGATCCCTCGATTGATTTTGACCCGTCCCTTTCTGTCATGATGCCTACTCCCTCTTTCATGTGTGTTTCCGCCAGAATATATTCTTGGATGCTTGCCTGATGTTATCATGCCTCCCCCCTTCCATCTCATTTCCCCTAGTCCTAAAATGTTGATGCTAAACCTTTCCATCTCCATCTTGACATTTTCCAGTTCCCCTTTGTAGCAATGTCCTCACATTCCACGTTGCAATTTTGATGTTTTTTCATTTGATCGCAGTAGCTTGCCGACGGTCTGGTGTCACCTGCGCAGCATCACGGACCCTTCCGGAAGAAGGTGCTCCACAGGAGCCCCTATTTACGTCGTTATCGTCCGTTTTCGTGTTTTGGCTGTCCATGATGAATTTGGGAATGTACAATGGTGATTTCCCGTTGCTTCTATCGGTTTGTGTATGGACTCTCCGCTAGCCTGTGTCGTTCCCACGACTACCCACAAGGCGGTAGGGGGGATTTTCTGTCAGGGTGTATTCCCTTAGCTTTATTCCCTCCCAGTTAACCACAAGGCAGTGGTGTTTTTCTCTGTCAGGGTTTACTCCCTTATCGGGGACATGTATGAACAATACTGTCTATATTTACTCTTCATCTCAAAATTCATTTTACTGAAGTTTTGACAAAGTGCAACAGAAACACTCAGACAAATCCATGAAATCAACAGCGTAGCTTAGTTGCAATGTGATGTAAAACTTGAAATACATTATCATCATGTGCCCTGCCGCATGGTGTTGGCGAGCATGACCCTCCATACGAATCTATCCCCTGTCGCTGCAAGTAGGCCTACATCTCCCACCCTCTCTGTCTTCAGCCACTCTGCAAGTCCGTCCAATATTTTCTCCCTGGGTCTACCTTGTGTTCTTTTCCCTCCAGCTTTCCTATTGTGACCAGGTGTTCTAATTCCTCTTTCCTCATAATATCTCCTATAAATGTTGCTTGTCTTTTCCTAATCTTCTTTATTAAAGATCTTGAGATTGCCCCCTTCAAGACTGTCTCATTTGTTTTCTTTGCTGTCCACGAAACTCTCACAAACCACATTTCAGTTGCCTCAGTTTTGTGCTGGACTTTGCGTGTTGACTGTCCACGCCTCACAACCGTACAACAGTACCGGTTCTACATAGCATCCAAGAACTCTCTTCCTGATGTTAATTGATAGGCATTGGTTTTTTTAAGTTTTATCTCCTGGACTCATCTATGTCCATTTTCTACTGTTAGGCTGCTCAAACCAGGAGTTTCCTCCTATAAACTCATTCATTTGTGCCCATTCCACAAGTTTCTCTCCCCTTTCATTTTGTGTGCCAAGGCCATGAGGTCAAACTATAAACTCCACCCTCTCCTTGAAATGGATACCTGCCAATGAAGGAAATATAATGAATAAACGCACACGCATACAAAGATGGCTGTATACAACGCCTGTGTCCTCAGCACCTTGCTGTATGGCAGCGAGGCGTGGACCACGCATGCTCATCAGGAGAAAAGGCTCAATACCTTCCACCTGAGAAGCCTACGGCGCATACTTGGCATTTCCTGGCAAGACAAGGTGACCAACACCGAAGTCCTAACCTGCGCTGGCCTCCCAACCATGCATACCAAGCTGAGACAGCGTCGGCTGCGCTGGTTGGGCCACGTTCGCCGCATGGAAGATGGTCGCATCCCAAAAGACATCCTTTATGGTGAGCTTGCCACAGGGCAGAGAAACATTGGCCGCCCACAGCTGAGATACAAAGACGTTTGCAAGCGTGACATGAAGGCGCTTGAGATCAACACTGAGTCCTGGGAGGACCTCGCAGACGACCGCAACAGCTGGAGAACTACTCTCAAGAAACAGCTGCGGATTGGTGAGGACAAACTGTCAGCTGCTGCAGCAGAAAAGCGAGTTCGCAGAAAAGGGATGACAGCCAACAGACCAGCATCAGCATATACATGCGACCGCTGCGACAGAGACTGCCTCTCTCGCATTGGTCTGTACAGTCACAGGCGACGCTGCTTGGACCAAGCAGACAGCCCATCTAGACATTAGAACGGATGTACTTTGTCCATGGTCAGTCATGACCGAAGGAGGCCTACTGATACAAAAACAAATATATCTATAAGAAGACACACACATGTGCACAAAGAATAATTAAGAGCTACAAAACATGAACAGATGAACAGATACATAGACGGGAGGTCCTTTAGAACCAGACACATTGTTAGTATTTCTTATGGCACATTGGTAACGTGTTTGTGTTACAAATGATACTGAGTTTCAGTTGGAATCGATATCAATTATGGCAGACATTTCATTTTGAAAGCCTGTAAATGTCACGCCAACGTTGCAGTCTGCCCATCCACGTATCTGACATCGGAATCTTCCGGTATCACAGTAAGATGACACAAACGATGACTATCAATATGTTCAGCTGTGCGCAGCTGATGTCCAAAAGAAAAAGTCATCAGAAGCCGTAACAAGGCTTTTTTCGCGGGTCGCCCACGGACTAAACCTCTGTGAGTTGTGAGTACCGGCCCCGACCTGCCGACTGTACATGGATGTGTTTGTGTTTGTGGGAGGTCTGGCGCGGGCCGGAGTTTGAGGAGACGGTACGACTCCTTCACGACTCGACTCGACCGACCTTCCTTTCGCAAGAAAGGTGTTGCAATTCAGACCTTTAATTATGTTGACTTTATTATATATATATATATTATATATATATATATATAATATGTATCTGTTCCTCTTTTGAAGGTATGATACACAGATGCACATGTCATTTACTCGGAGGGGAATCACATTGTAATATATAATTGTATATAATATGCTCTCTATAATTTTCCATTGCTTTTATTCTTTCTCCCCATTTTAGCGGTGTGCGTGTGCGTGTGTGTGGTGTGTGTGTGTGTGTGTGTGTGTGTGTGTGTGTGTGTGTGTGTGTGTGCGTGCGTGGTGTGTGTCTGTCTTAGCGCTTAGATTTATTTTATCAAGATTTTGCGCTATACAAATAAAATATTGTATTGTATTGTATATTGTATTGTATTTACATGTAACCAAGATCATTCCAGTGGTAGGCTGATAAAATACCAGTATAAAATATAGACAAGGTAAAACATAATCTAGGTAGAGCCTCAGGACCTGGCCAGCTCATGGGTTTATGTGCAGGCTTAAGGCTTGTGCCATGATCACCATACACATGGCACCTGTGACGTTAATGCATATGGAATTCGTTCCGAGCGCGGAGACGTCATCTTGAGACACTGAAACATGAAACAGGAATAATCGATGTAACAAAGCGATAATACCTATCCGGCCCAAGATCCTGGCCAATCCCAAGGAAGTTTCCACCATCATGCTATCACCAGCTGGACTAGGTAACTAAAGTCATTCTGAAAGAAATGAGCTTTGAAAATAACTCTGACTTCTCATGGAAACAAAGGACAGTACTGATCATATATTTTGGAAATGTTCGCAAGTCAAAAGATTTTGGGACGGGATTGAAAATTGTTGTAAGTCAAAATGTATCAATTGTGCAAATATCAGATTAACTAAAAACACAATCTCGTTTGATGTTGATGAAAACACGCTCACAGATTCAATATCTGATTTGATAATCCTATTAGAAAAAGTACGTATTCATAAATGCAAATTCGATAAAGCTTTCCCAAATATCACTTCTTTTACAAAGAAAAACAATATAAGAAGATAGGCAGTAAGAAGGCCATGTAGCGTGTCTCACCCACCCCACACCCCTCCTCCCCGTGGCTCGAACCCGCAACCATTAGCATGTGAATCCGACGCTCAACCAATTGACTACTGAGGCCCTGATGGTGTCGGTACAGGATTAGTTCAGTCCCCATTCCCCCATTGCCCTGGGATGGTGATCCCCGTTGAGCCACATCACCCAGTGTGAGTGCTGACGTAAAACTGAACCACGTCAATCAATCAATCTTTTACACGACGTACGATATCTTACGACAAAATACCACATACAACAATGAAAGGCAAAAGTGACGTGGAACTCACCACACTTTTAGAGAAAAATGGCTGCCACACTTACCACTTCTTACATACGAAGTTTAATTATCACTTTTTTGTATTTACGACATGATATATTTGTTCAATACTTTACTCGTATAAACTTTCTTCTTATCTTTTACGCTACTGGTACTGATGGAGGCACAACCAAGTTCTGAAAGTGATCACAGATGTGGTTAGCGAAAAAACCATGACCCCAAACGCACCAATTGCTATGACAACGTTCTACAAAGCAGGAGGGAAACAGGTCTGGCCCGAAAGTGCTATGACAACCAGCACATTGCCAAAGGGTCTTCTGGATGGAGCAGTCGACTGGGAGTGTACAGCAGACCTCCCAGAGTGGAGAAATTACCCAGATGTCATCAGCAAGACAGGCATGAGACCAGACATCGCTCTCCACTCTGACTCCTCGAAACAAGTGATTCTGATAGAACTCACTGTGCCATACGAAAGCAGAATGGAAGAAGCACATATCTACAAGACCGAAAAATACGCCGGTCTTGCCAGCACCCTGAAGAAAGCAGGTCTGCGGGTCAAAATCTTCGCCATAGAGGTCGGGGCAAGAGGGTTTGTGGGCACCTCCGCTTATGATCTCATGAAACAACTCGCCATTTCTGGGAAGAAGAGGACTAGAGCCCTTAAAGCGATGGCAGAGGCAGCAGAAGGGAGCTCAAGCTGGATCTGGGCAAGGAGGAACCAAAAAAGTGAACTTCATAAGGATTAAATTCCCTACAGATGATGTGTGCCCCGTTAGCACATTGGTAAAACCGCGTACCGCAGTTCTGAAGCGCAGAATCGCCCAGGTTCGATCCCCGGCGTGGGAAAAAAAAAAAAAAAAAAAAAAAAATAGACAACAGCAGAAGGGCATCCAGGAGTCATGACCTGGATGTGGCCCGGCCCCCCGAGAGTGTAAGGAATTCAGGGCCGAAACACTTGTCTAAAGGGGGTTACTTCTCTGAAGACCTTCTGTTGTCTAGCTCTCCCTAGAGTTTCTTTCTACCTGATGACATTTCTTGTGCATGTATGGATCCATGGCTAAACATGTCAATGTCATGCACGTATGCTGAATTGAAGTCTTTTGTGTGGATCACTTTGCTCTGCTAATAGTTTCTGTCTCTAATGAACGAAAATAAGTTTTGTAACTACATTCTTCCGTACAGGTTAACCCTTTAACTCCCGCATCCTGTCCACCAGCATCCTGCATTGTAAAACATACTAGCAAAGCAAATACTTAACCCTTTGGCTCCCTCACCCTTTCCACCAGCTTCCTGCAGGAAGCTGGTGGAAAGGGTGAGGGAGCCAAAGGATTAAGTTTTTGCAGCTGGTGGATAGGGTGCGGGAGTCAAAGGATTAATTCACACTGTGACCACCTACGATCGTTTAACCGAACATGGTGACCTAAAATTTGACAGCACGAGTTCAAGAAATACAGACCAATGACTCTTTATAGACTCGATAGCTCCGCCGTCAATTTGGTTTAAACAACTGTGGACACAAACGGCCGGATTCAAACTGTCTGATGCCCAGTTTGCTTTGTCTTAATCATTGCAGCAACAGCAAAAACAAAGCTATACAATTTCCAAAGAACTTCCTGGTCAGCATATATATTGCTCGAAATTAGAAACGAACAAGTTCTTTAAACTTTGGGCTGTCGGTGTAAAAACGAATGTGTGATTTTCCGGTTCGAATTTCAATTTTGTGGACCCCATACTGTCCACATCAACTGCCATCCTTGCAACTTCAGTCAACAACATGGGGTGAATGGGGGTGGGGGTGGGGTGGGGTGGGGTGTGTGATGTGCGTGGGCAGTTTTATGAAGCAGGGGTCGGGGTGTGGGAAGCAGCCCCGGAGCAGCAACAGGTAGGTGTGAAATGTGTCTGGCACCTCATCTGTCCAACGCCAAACAAATAAATGCTGCAAACGACTTCCTCGTCGTGCTCGTACTAGTTTGAATTTTTCTTTTTTCGTGAAAGAAAGTGTCCATAATGAACGTTTTAAAGATAATAACCAACAGAAACCAGCTGCCTTCCCTGCATGACTCTCGTGTCAATATGAAGCAAAAGGAGACAAATATATTCGCCTCTGAAGAACCGTTCTACAACGTACTACCACATAAGGTTTCGTACAGCAATATCAAAAATTGCAGATTGCAACTAAAAACAAAACAAACAAATGGACAAAAAAAATGGTTAAGCCATACTGACAATCTCAAAAATCTACAAACATACAGAAAACAAAAAACAACAACAACAAAATAAAAAAATCAGAAAAAAAAGAAAAAAGAAAAGAAATCCAGATTTGTACTTCTCAAGGTCACTGTGCCCTTGAAGAAGCTTCGGTTATAACAAAAACATGACGTGAAGAGAGGATGATTTTGAATTCTGTTAGAAGTTTTTTTCAAATAGTTCTGATTTCAGGCTCTTGTTTCATCTCAATAGCTTTGATCTCGGTGTCATCATTTCCAAACTCACGCGTTCGTGACTGCTTAACTTTCGACACATTTGAGCCAAATTTGGTAAAGACCCTATAAGAAACATGTAAGAAATTCGTGCCAACACTTTTTTTTCACAGACACAGACAGACTGATCCTGCACAGAGAACACCAAGAAAAACTCGAAGATTCCGGGTGGGACCCAAAGCCATAATGCCTCACCACTGGCCTCAAAGTTTACGTTAAGATTTTCTGCCTAACTAGCAGAAGAGCAAGTGGATTATTCCTGAACTCGACCTGAACCGTTACTCTGCGACAGTAGATAACAAATCGCTTGAGCAAAACTTCTAGTTTACCCATGGGTACCTGTAATTTTTTTCAAAACTGGGGAAGGTAAAGCTTCTGTGGAGACACTCATCATATCATTGACCCTGAAAGTGAGCCTCTCCCAACTTCAATGACCCCATGAAAAGTTGAGGCCTCTCCCAACTTCAATTGACCCATGAAAGTTGAGGCTCTCCCACTCAATTGACCCATGAAAGTTGAGGCCTCTCCCAACTTCAATTGACCCCATGAAAAGTTGAGACCTCTCCCAACTTCAATTGACCCATGAAAAGTTGAGACCTCTCCCAACTTCACTTTCTCGACATTTTTTAAACCTTTTGACTTCCGCAACCTATTCACCAACTGCAAAAACGGAACCCTTTGACTTCTTCACCGTATCCACCAGCTTCCTGCAGGAAACTGGTGGACGGGGTGAAGGAGTAAAAGGGTTAAGTTTTTGCTTTGCTAGCATGGTTAACAATGAAGGATGCTGGTGGGCAGGCTGCAGGAGTCAATGGGTTAAATTAACGTTCAGTTATTCTGTTTCCATCGGATCAACAGCGTTTTAAGGAAGCCACACTTCTTTTGTTAGTAAGGTTTGTGGGTAAATTGTGGTGTGCATTTGCTGTGGTTTGTTATGTTTGCTCATTTCGTTTTTATTTGCTGTTCTTGTTGATTTTTTTCCTTCTGTCTTTTATAAGTTCGTTCGTTTTTTTGTTTGTTTGTTGTTGTTGGATTTTTTTGGTAACATATTTTGATGGGGTTTTCCCTTATCTTTTAATCTTTCTTTTACGTGTTTTCTTTTGATATGTCTCTTAGCTTTTTTGTTTCTCATTTGTTTAAGTGTATGCTCTCTCTCTGTATATGTGTGTGCACGAGTTTATGTTTTGTGGCAATTCTATACATATATATTATGTATATATACACATATATTTATACATACAGGTATGTATATATACATATATATATATGTATGTATGTATATGTGTATAATAATATATATTATATATATTATATTATTATATGTGTGTGTGTGTGTGTGTGTGTGCGTATGTATGTGTATGTGTGCGCATATGTATGTATGTGTTTGTATGTATGTGTTTGTGTGTGTGCGTGTGTGTGTGTGTGTGTGCGTGTGTGTGTGTATTTGAGTGAGTGAGTGATTGAGTGAGGAGGGTGTGTGTGCGTGTGTGTGTGTGTGAGTGAGTGAGAAAGGGAGGGTGTGTGTGTGTGTGTGTGTGTGTTGTGTGTGTGTGTGGTGGATGGTGTGTGTGTGTGTGTGGTGTGTGATGTGTGTGTATGTGTGTGTGGTGAGTGAAGTGAGGGTGTGTGTGTGGGGTGTGTGTGTGTGTGTGTGTGTGTGTGTGTGTGTGTGTGTGTGTGCTGTGTTGGTGTGTGTGTGTGGGTATGTGTGTGATGTGTGTGTTGTTGTGTGTGTGTGTGTGTGTGTGTGTGTGTTTCCTTTCGAGTGCGAATATAAACCAAAAAATTCATTTAAGGATGTTACCGAAATATTTCTTTACGACGAAACCCAAATGGATACATCAACCGTGCACGATACTGTACAATAATTAGCCCCCCTAAGGCTCGTAAAAAACATCGGGGCTACAGTGCCAGTCACTCGGTGCCGTTTACTCAAACGCGTTTGTAAAATTTTCTCTACTGTTTCAGGGGGATGGAGGCTTACATTGCTTGGGGTGGACATAGAGGAGTCGTGAGTGCATCAGTTGGGAAGACAAGGTGCGAAAGTCAAGATCAAGCGGAAAGAAGTGTTAATGAGTACTTTTTGAGGAAGTTATGTAATGCAAAGTACATAATGCAAAGTCTGAACAAAATTGAGGCAACTGAAATGTGGTTTCTAAGAAGAATGCCGAGAGTTCCGTGGACAGCAAAGAAAACAAACGAGACAGTCTTGAAGGAGGCAGACACAAGAAGACCATTAGTTAAGAAGATTAGGAAAAGACAAGCAACATTTACAGAACATTTTATGAGGAAAGGGGAATTAGAGCACCTGGTCAGAACTGGAGGGAAAGAGAGCGCCAGATACATCCAGACAGAAGACATTGGAAGGACTTGCAGGGTGGCTGAGGACAGAGAGAGTGGGAGATGTACTTCCAGCAACAGGGGATAGATTTGTGTGGAGGGCCACGCGACAGAGCACATGATGATGATGATGATATGTAAGCTTACAACACTTTATCAGGAACATCTGGCAAAACGTCAAATATGTTTTTATTGTGCTGATAGTTTACTACTGTTCTCGGTGTATGTCAAGCATTAGTTGATCTGAACCTTATTCAAGGTTTTCGTGACAATGGGAAATATAAACATTTGACTTTCTATATAATAATCCTCGTGTAAATAAGAGAGATCGTTAGAATGGCTTGACAATGTCGTTTCCGGTTCATATTTCATCTCACGCGCAGTGTTCGTTTGCTCTACACAGCTATTACACTTATTCAACACAACTGTTCCCCCCCCCCCCTTCTTTCTTTCTCTCTCATGTGCTCTTCGCTGTCTGCAGAATGGTTTCGTTTATTTCCTGCAAGATATTGCAGTTAAATTAACTCTTGTTTGATTTCGCTTATTTCATTCCATTTCTTTGTTGTTGTTTTTGTGCTTTTCCTTTCTTTCCCCTGAATATCAGATGTTACGTTTTCCTTTGTGCTGTAACTTTATGTTCTTTTTAAGCGTTATTTGTTGTGTAAATTAACAACGACAACGCTGGCTGGCTGATTGTTCGACCCCAACCATCCACCCACTTACCTGTCCATCCTCCCACACAGGTAGAATCGGAGTGGTGTGGATGGCTGGTCCTAGCGATGACTCCAGTTTTTTTCTGTCCACCCACGTCCATCTCAGTTAACCAAGACACGATGAGTGACCCTCTGGCTATAAACATCCCAGACTGACACACGACATGGAGACGAGGGGAGAGACAGACGGATTTTCCAGCTTATAAAACAAGACTTGCTTCCACTCTTCTGTCGTTCTCAGAACATCTCTGACAACCGCTGGGGCTTCCGAGCAGACTTCTGTTTTTGATTGTTGAAAGACCGTCTGCTTCAAGTAAGTCACTCACTGGATAGTCTTCCGCCATTCTTTTCTTATCATATAAAAGTGGAGGGATTGCATCAACAGAAAACTACACCGACATTCGTGTTTTTTTCCCCCCACTAAGTTTTTTGCGTTTTTTTCTTCTTCGTCATCTTTCGTATAAGCTTGGCAAAGGCCAAAAGATTAGTCTGTCTTGTTTTGCTATGTCAAATATGCTTTCTGATTCTATTTTGATTATTTCTGGTTCCTGTTTGCTAAAACTCTGGCAGCCACTTTGATTTAAATTCCATTGTTATAACGTATAAAACTGTGATGTGAAAGTACTCACTTGAATAGAGATGTAAACATTAAAAGAAATACTCGTAATGAAAGCTATAAAAACTGTATTGTCTTCCGGCTTGTACTGACGAAAAGACTAAAGTTTTCTTTGATTTTTTAAAACATTTCTTTGTGGGGTTGTTGAAAGATGTATGCATAATCCTTCTGGATTGTTGTTACCTACTTTTACATAACTAAGTGTATTTTCAATCATATGATTATGTACATACACACCTTCTCATGTATAATAGTTCCATAGTCTCCACACTTTCTTTGGTTCTCTAACGCACAAACCAAGGTTCGGTCTTTCGCGGTACCAGTATCCAAGAGCAGATTCTGCTCTCTTGCCGGGTCACTTCAAACGGAAAATCTCGTAAGTGGATGTAAAAATGTACATAATACAAAGTTCACTTACGTCTAATTCTCTTCGTAATTAACCCAGCATAACGTATAATGAAGTTATTGATTTATCAGAGTGCTCGCTAAACATTAC
>JAPXFY010000025.1:58904787-58909787 GCA_030674185.1 Monoplex corrugatus
TGGGTCACAATTTTTTTCCTAACAAGTGTACAGTAAAGATGTAAGACTCCGGTGATAGAACACCGAGACCCCCCCCCCCCCACCAAAAACACAAACTGACGTCATCAACGTAAGCACTACTCCGCACATCCACATTTCGTCTTTACTTGCTTTATGTTTGTTTGTTGTCGGTCTTCACTTCAAAACAAATAAATTCTCTGTTACCATTTTCTTCCACTTTGAAGAGTTTCATCAATGTTTTTCACAGGCTAAACTGACCACACCGGTTTTCATCAGGACGATGACAACGCCGATGATGATGATGACGACTGGAATGCCTGAGAAAAGAGTTGAGGTAAGTCTCGAGAAGCACGTGCAGGCGATAAAAGACCAACAAAACTCCCAAAATTTTATCTACGTAAAATGTATAAAACTCTACATTTCACTGTTCAACCACAGATTAGAAAGCAATAAGCGACGACTCAAGCACAAAATAATGACAGGACATGTACCATTCATCATCGTCATTTGCCCTGCCGCATGGCGTTGGTGATCATGGCCCTCCATACGAATCTATCTTTTGTCGCTGTAAATACATCTCCAATCCTCTGTCTTCATCCTCTCCGGAAGTCTGTCCAATATTTTCTCCCTGGGTCAACCCGGTGCTCTTTTTCCCTCCAGCTTTCGTGTTGTGAGCAGATGCTCTAATTTCTCTTGCATCATAAAATGTTCTATTTCTAGCATAGTCACAAGACTTTAAGCTTCTTTTTCAATTCCTGAAAATAGAACGGTGTCATTTGCATAACGAAGACTGTTTATCACTTTTCCTCCAACCTGCATCCCAGGGCATTCTTCTAGGTTTCTCATGATGATTTTGCTGTAAAGTGAAAACCAACCTGATGACATAACCCATCTGTGCCTAACTTCTATTTGATATTTTAGAAAGAGTGTATATCATTCTACCTCATTGCTACTGTTTGTTTCCAATATACATTCCTTATCATTCTTATATCCTTTCCATCAACATTGAGCCTTTCTAGTCGATTGATCAATTCTTCGTGCTTTACCCGATCAAAAGCCTTGGTATAATCAACAAAACATAATCCTTATTTAACTCGACTGACCTTTCTATGAAAATTCTTAGGATGTATGTGGCATAAATAATAGTTCCTTTCCCTTCGACATATGCACACTGTTTTGCTATTTCTCTTTTGATTCTGTTCTTTGTCCTCATCATGATAGTTCTTAACAGAATCTTTGTTACCTGATTAATTTAATTTGTTTTCATCACACAAATGCTGTTTTTTTCAGTCAACAGTTATATACTCTCTACATTTAAAATTCTAGATAAAACAAATAATGTTTAGATGATGACGACGACAATAATAATAATAATAATAAGAAGAAGAATATGAATAATGATTGTTCTCTGTCTTTAATGTATTATTGACGGAATTGTTTTCCCCAGGTCTGTTTTGTTAACTTAAATTTGTTACAGTTTTCTTGTTATATTTCTCTATCTAGATCTTGATTTAGCTACATGAGTGAAATTGATTGTTTATTTATTTTTGTTTATTTTTCTGATTAACGATTATTCCTCAACATCACCAATTTATCTAATTTACTGTTTATTTTATAGTATTTGTCTATTTATCATCACTTACCTATGTATTTCATTATTCGTGTTTACAATCTATGATTACAATTTTCAAATACTGAACATCACAAAATTTCAATGAAAATGATTGCAACTCTAACATAAAATCATAAATAAGAAACACAATATAATATTTGCCTATCTATCATTCACTTACCTGTGTATTTCATTATTCGTGTTTACAATTCATGATTACAATTTTGAAATACTGAACATCACGAAATTTATGATTGCAACTCTATTATAAAATCATAAAAAAAGAAAAATGATATAATATTTGTCTATTTATCATTCATCTACTTACCTATATATTTCATTATTCGTCTATACATATTATGATTACAATTTTGAAATACTGAACACCACAAAATTACAATGAAAACGATTGAAACTCTAACATAAAATCATAAAAAAGAAAAACAATAACCTACCGGCAACACAGACCGCAGTGCTACATGTGACGGAGTAGCATAAACAGTTATCTGGTTATAACATTAATTTACGTACATGACACAAAGGTTGCAGTTAGCCTCTACCATGAAACAGTAGTTTCTAATTGTACCAATCCTTGTTAAACCTGACAAAGAAAGATTTGACTTGGCATAAAAACGTTTAATTTTGAATGTCCTGTCTAACTGCTTTTAAAAAACCCGACACATTCAGATGATACTCGTTTATCTTGTATTTTAGAAACATGTTCAATTTTTGTAGGCATCATAATAATTTCAAATACTTTACCTATTTCATCACTATTATCTGTCCTAAAAAGTACATTGCTTCGTGATTTTTTTTTTTTACATTAAATCCATTTTTACAAAATCTATTGAACTACTGTTTCACAGAGTTCCGAACATTTTGAACACACGTCGAGTTCCATAGAACATGATCAAAACAATTCCCTGTGTCATTACATTACTGTTTGACGTAGTTGCTATTTCCATTGCAATCAACATAATATTCAAAGCAATGAATCTGTGATAAATTTTGACCTACAACCATCCGAGTTCCCTGTTTTCGATTCCATGAAGTTTTGCAGGCAGTTTTCCCCAAGAAACACAGACATTTACTGGATTTAATCTTTCTGACCAGTTTGGCTTACTGCATGCCATCAAGTGCAAAACGCTCGTAATATTGTTTTGCGCGCTCTCTCTCTCTCTCTCTCTCTCTCGTTTTTTTTTTTTTTCAAATAATATTAATGTTTAGAAGGATATTTCAAGCGAAAGGGTTGTTGCTTATTTGGTTATAATTTGGTTGGTTGGTTTGTCGGTCAGCCGGTCAGTCAGTCAGTTAGTCAGTCAGTCTTTCTTTATGCCATGATTATGATGGGGGCCCTCTGTCACACGCATTTTCGAGTGCCAATAACTGGTTGGGTCTTTTTTGTTTTGTTTGTTTTTGGGTTGATTGATTGGTTGGTTGGTTGGATAACTACTTACTTAACTAGTTAACTGATTTAACGTGGGTAGAAAATTAATTATCAGCACATTTTCCAATGTTTTTGAGATAAACTACCGTAACAAGGGAGGGAAGGCAGTCCCAAACGGTTCTTTCAGTGGAAATAGTGTTAAGGACCATGTTGTACCTCTTACATTTCGGGACAGCTTCGGTCGCCTTGTCTTCCTGATTTAGAGTGGGAAACAATGACTGAAATTTACTTATTATCAAAAAACAATAAGAACGCGTATTTAATACAACCAGACAAGACAGGCGCAAATTTTCTGCCAACTGGCCTTTGTCAAGTGTAAATGTAAGATCACGAACTAACAAACACCAAATACAAAAAGTCAGAGAAAAAGACTGAATCTACCCCGCTGCTTCGTCCACCTTTTCTCACACTGGACGAAGCAGCAGGGAAGTTTCAGTCTTTTTCTCCGAATTTTTTTTTATTTGGTGTTTGTTCGTCTGTAATCTTACGCTTGACAAAGGCCAAAGCCGAAAATGTGTGTGCGCGTGTGTGTGTGTGTATGTGTGTGTGTGTGTGTGTGTGTGTGTGTGTGTGTGTGTGTATGTGTGTGTGTGTGTGTGTGTGTGTGTGTATGTGTGTGTGTGTGTGTGTGTATGTGTGTGTGTGTGTGTGTGTGTGTGTGTTGTGTGTGTGTATGTGTGTGTATGGTGTGTGTGTGTGTGTGTGTGTGTGTGTGTTGTGTGTGTGTGTGTGTGTGTGTGTGTGTGTGTGTGTGTGTGTGTGTGTGTGTGTGTGTGTGTGTGTGTGTGTGTGTGTGTGTGTGTGTGTGTGGTTGTGTGTGTGTGTGTGTGTGTGTGTGCGTGTGTGCGTTTTATGGTTCCTGTTTGCTTGAACGCGGGCAGTCACACTTGTTTTGTATTCGTATTACTTATCATTATTATTCTTTAATTGATGGATCGATTAATCAATCAATCAATAAGTTAATTAATCAATACGAGCAATGATAATATTAATAATGACGACGACGACTGTCGTCGATGATGATGATGACAATAATAATAACATAATAATGATGATGATGATGACGACGACGACGATAATAACAATGGTAAAAGAAACAATAATATAACAATAATGATGATAACAATTATACTACTACGGCTAATGATAATAATAATGATAATAACAATAATAATAATAATAGTAATAATGTGTTCTCGTGGCTGCTTAGCTTTGCACAGTGTCGGCACCATAGATGATGAGGTTTAACCGGGGCGGAGTTATTGCTTGTTGAAAACTAAAAACTAAAGGCTGTTTTTGTTGTCTTGTTATTGTTGTGTTGCTGTTTTGGTTGTTGGTATTCTTGTTGTTGTTGCTCTTGGTGGTGATTGTGGTATTGTCATTCACGGTGGTGTCTTGTTTTTTTTTTAATTATTATTATTCTTTCTGATGTTTTTGCTATCATTCTTGTTCGTCTTATTCTTGTTTTTTTGTTTTTTTTTAATCTTCTTCATATTTTTTCTTCCTGTTGTTCTTTATCTTCTTCTTCGTCGTCTTCTTTTTCCTCGTCTTCTTCTTTCCCTTCTTTTCTTTTTTCTTCTTATCTATATTCGATTTTATTTTGTCAACATAATCCTAAGATCATAGAGGAAAACAGTATGTTTGGAGTTCGTTCTCGAACAATTTCCATATACGCTCCACCCCTACCCGCCAGCAATTATCTGGAAGACTCCCTGAGCCTGCGCAAAACACCATGCGCTAGCAAGGTCTCGGCTTGAGAAGCGGAAAGTCAGTAAGCTATTGTTGTTTTTTTCCTTTATAACTTACCCAGGTATGTTTATCACCGATATCAAAAGTATTATAATTATATATTCGCGCTCTCTCCCACTCCCTCACCCCTTTCAAACAACCTAAAAAATATGTACAGAAACATGCATATAAAATGCTAATATCTTTGACGAA
>JAPXFY010000025.1:58914787-58924787 GCA_030674185.1 Monoplex corrugatus
GTATCATCGCACTGAAAACAGGTTTACATCCTGGATGTCACACGTGAAATAATCTTGTGTGAAAATGGGTTTGAGCAGGTCCCAGTCTTTCCAATCAGCCCACAGCACATTCAGCTCTGCGTGGGCACCCCTCAGGGAAAGAAAAACGATTTTCAAAAGGCCGATGCGATGAGATTCGAACCCACAACCGTCCAGCCGCTTGGTTGATTAGTTGGTAGAGCCATGGACTCAAGATTTGACACGTTTAGTTCAATCCCAGCCTGCAAAAATTAAAAACTGGCCTGTTCGCTACCTATCTTAACCCTTTGACTCCCACACCATGTCCACCAGCCGCTAAAACTTAATCCTTTGACACCTTTATTCTATCCACCAGCTTCTTGCAGAAAGCTGGTGGATAGGGACAGGTAATCAAAGGGTTAAGATTTTGCTTTCCTAGCATGGTTGACAATGCAGGGTTCTGGTGGGCAGGGTGCGGGAGTCAAAGGATTAATGTTTCCATCATCTTGGTGGTGCCAGCTTAGTGTTTGATAGGTCCCATCATTGTGGTGGTGTCAGCTTAGTGTTTTATAGGTCCCATCATTGTGGTGGTGTCAGCTTTGTGTTTGATAGGTCCTGTCATTGTGGTGGTGTCAGCTTAGTGTTTTATAGGTCCTGTCATTGTGGTGGTGTCAGCTTAGTGTTTGATAGGTCCCATCATTGTGGTGGTGTCAGCTTAGTGTTTTATAGGTCCATCATTGTGGTGATGTCAGCTTAGTGTTTGAAAGGTCCCTTCATTGTGGTGATGTCAGCTTAGTGTTTGATAGGTCCCATCATTGTGGTGATGTCAGCTTGGTGTTTGATAGGTCCCATCATTGTGGTGATGTCAGCTTAGTGTTTGATAGGTCCCATCATTGTGGTGATGTCAGCTTAGTGTTTGATAGGTCCCATCATTGTGGTGATGTCAGCTTAGTGTTTGAAAGGTCCCTTCATTGTGGTGATGTCAGCTTAGTGTTTGATAGGTCCCATCATTGTGGTGGTGTCAGCTTAGTGTTTGATAGGTCCCATCATTGTGGCGACGTCAGCTTAGTGTTTTATAGGTCCCATCATTATGGTGATGTCAGCTTAGTGTTTTATAGGTCCCATCATTATGGTGATGTCAGCTTAGTGTTTGATAGGTCCCATCATTGTGGTGATGTCAGCTTAGTGTTTTATAGGTCCCATCATTGTGGTGATGTCAGCTTAGTGTTTGATAGGTCCCATCATTGATGGTGGTGTCAGCTTAGTGTTTTATAGGTCCCATCATTGTGGTGTCAGCTTAGTGTTTGATAGGTCTCATCATTGTGGTGTGTCAGCTTAGTGTTTGATAGGTCCCATCATTGTGGTGGTGTCAGCTTAGTGTTTGATAGGTCCCATCATTGTGGTGGTGTCAGCTTAGTGTTTTTAGGTCCCATCATTGTGGTGTGTCAGCTTAGTGTTTTATAGGTCCCATCATTGTGGTGGTGTCAGCTTAGTGTTTGATAGGTCCCATCATTGTGGTGGTGTCACAGCTTAGTGTTTGATAGGTCCCATCATTGTGGTGATGTCAGCTTAGTGTTTTATGTCCCATCATTGTGGTGATGTCAGCTTAGTGTTCGATAGGTCCCATATTGTGGTGGTGTCAGCTTAGTGTTTGATAGGTCCCATCATTGTGGTGATGTCAGCTTAGTGTTTGATAGTTCCCATCATTGTGGTGGTGTCAGCTTAGTGTTTGATAGGTCCCATCATTGTGGTGATGTCAGCTTAGTGTTTTATACATGTAGGGTCCCATCATTGTGGTGATGTCAGCTTAGTTGTTTTTTCACATGTAGGTCCCATCATTGTGGTGGTGTCAGCTTAGTGTTTTGATAGTACCATCATTGTGGTGATGTCAGCTTAGTGTTTTATACATGTAGGTCCCATCATTGTGGTGATGTCAGCTTATTGTTTGATAGGTACCATCATTGTGGTGATGTCAGCTTATTGTTTGATAGGTACCATCATTGTGGTGATGTCAGCTTATTATGTTTGATAGGTATAGCCATCATTGTGGTGATGTCAGCTTATTGTTTGATAGGTACCATCATTGTGGTGGTGTCAGCTTATGTTTGATAGGTACCATCATTGTGGGATGATGTCAGCTTATTATGTTTGATAGGTACCATCATTGTGGTGATGTCAGCTTAGTGTTTGATAGGTCCCATCATCTTGGTGGTGCCAGCTTAGTGTTTGATAGGTCCCATTATTGTGGTGATGTCAGCTTAGTCTTTGATAGGTCCCATTATTGTGGTGATGCCAGCTTAGTGTTTGACAGGTCCCATCATTGTGGTGATGTCAGCTTAGTGTTTGACAGGTCCCATCATTGTGGTGATGTCAGCTTAGTCTTTGATAGGTCCCATCATTGTGGTGATGTCAGCTTAGTGTTTTATACATGTAGGTCCCATTATTGTGGTGATGTCAGCTTAGTGTTTTATAGGTCCCATCATTGTGGTGATGTCAGCTTAGTGTTTGACAGGTCCCTTCTCCCCCTTTCCCCATTTCAAAACCTTGTCAGCGCATAGGGTTTTATACAGGCTTAGGAAATCTGTCAGATAACTGCTGGCAGATTTGGGTGGAGCGCATAAGGAGTTGTCCGAGCAGCGGTGAATTCCTCTAGAAATAACTCCAATAATTGCAGCCGCTCACCTGTGGGGTTAACCACTGCACTGACGTTTAGGCCCGATAAGACAAGCATCACCATCAGATGATTCGCTTCAAGTACGATTTATGCATGTATGTACAACACAAAAATATGCAAAAACGTTGTCTTTAATGTGAGCTGTGGATATGTCAGAAGACCCGCAGCTTCGTCAGGATGCAGTTGATACAATCCGTCAGCATAGATTCACATGTGTGTGTGTGTGTGTGTGTGTGTGTGTGTGTGTGTGTGTGTGTGTGTGTGTGTGTGTGTGTGTGTGTGTGTGTGTGTGTGTGTGTGTGTGTGTGTGTGTGTGTGTGTGTGTGTGTGAGAGCGTGCGTGCACGCGCGCGCAGGAACGTTTGCGTGTCGTGTGTATCTGGCTTACACGAGGGGCAAGACGACAGTTAACAACTAGAACGACGCTTATTGTTTATCTGATTTATGTGAAGCATCGATAACCGACAAGATAACAGCAAGTATGCTATCACTGGTTACAGAAACATACCAATATACAGTGTGTGGCAAAAACACTTTATACAATGTACAATATAACGTTTCTTCGATACCAGCATGGCCGATCCTTTTTTTGGAAAATAATCTTTCAAGTCTGTGTATATCTCCACGAATCTCATTCTGTCTGTCCATCACTGCCTGTCAGTCGGTGTGTCTGTCTGTCTCTCTCTCGTTGTCCTATTCAGTTATATTCTTCAATATGCCGCCTCGCTCTTGACGATGTAAGAAAATAAGTGATTCTCAAAGACTCCTGGAATACCCTCAAGAGGACAGTTATCTCAACATCTGTTGACAAAGTTAACCCAACTTCTGTTCACAAAGTTAACCCAACTTCTGTTGACAAAGTTAAGTTAACCCAACTTCTGTTGACAAAGTTAACCCAACTTCTGTTGACAAAGTTAACCCAACATATGTTGACAAAGTTAACCCAACTTCTGCTGACAAAGTTGAGTTAACCCAACTTCTGCTGACAAAGTTGAGTTAACCCAACTTCTGTTGACAAAGTTAACCCAACTTCTGTTGACAAAGTTAACCCAACTTCTGTTGACGAAGCTAACCCAACTTCTGTTGACAAAGTTGACCCAACTTCTGTTGACAAAGTTAACCAAACATCTGTTGACAAAGTTAACCCAACTTGTTGACAACGTTAACCCAACTTCTGTTGACAAAGTTAACCCAACTTCTGCTGACAAAGGTAACCCAACTTCTGTTGACAAAGTTAACCCAACTTCTGCTGACAAAGGTAACCCAACGTCTGTTGACAAAGTTAACCCAACTTGTGCTGACAAAGTTAACCCAACTTCAGCTGACAAAGGTAACCCAACGTCTGTTGACAAAGTTAACCCAACTTCTGCTGACAAAGTTAACCCAACTTCAGCTGACAAAGTTAACCCAACTTCTGCTGACAAAGTTAAGTTAACCCAACTTCTGTTGACAAAGTTAACCCAACTTCAGCTGACAAAGTTAACCCAACTTCTTCTGACAAAATTGAGTTAACCCAACTTCTGTTGACAAAGTTAACCCAACTTATGCTGAGAAAGTTAAGTTAACCCAACTTCTGTTGACAAAGTTAACCCAACTTCTGTTGACAAAGTTAACCCAACTTCTGCTGACAAAGTTAAGTTAACCCAACTTCTGTTGACAAAGTTAACCCAACTCTGTTGACAAAGTTAACCCAACTTCTGTGACAAAGTTAACCCAACTTCTTTGACAAAGTAACCAACTTCTGCTGACAAAGTTAACCCAACTTCTGTTGACAAAGTTAACCCAACTTCTGTGACAAAGTTAACCCAACTTCTGTTGACAAAGTTAACCCAACTTCTGCTGACAAAGTTAACCCAACTTCTGTTGACAAAGTTAACCCAACTTCTGTGACAAAGTTAACCCAACTTCTGCTGACAAAGTTAACCCAACTTCTGTTGACAAAGTTAACCCAACTTCTGTTGACAAAGTTAACCCAACTTCTGTTGACAAAGTTTAACCCAACTTCTGTTGACAAAGTTAACACTCATACTTCTGTGACAAAGTTAACCCAACTTCTGCAGTACAATAAGTTAACCCAACTTCTGTTGACAAAGTTAACCCAACTTCTGCTGACAAAGTTAACCCAACTTCTGTTGACAAAGTTAACCCAACTTCGTGACAAAGTTAACCCAACTTCTGTTGACAAAGTTAACCCAACTTCTGTTGACAAAGTTAACCCAACTTCTGTTGACAAAGTTAACCAACTTCTGTTGACAAAGTTAACCAACTTCTGCTGACAAAGTTAACCCAACTTCTGTGACAAAGTTAACCAACTTCTGTGACAAAGTTAACCCAACTTCTGTTGACAAAGTTAACCCAACTTCTGCTGACAAAGTTAACCCAACTTCTGTTGACAAAGTTAACCCAACTTCTGTGACAAATGTTAACCCAACTTCTGTTGACAAAGTTAACCCAACTTCTGTTGACAAAGTTAACCCAACTTCTGTTGACAAAGTAACCCAACTTCTGTTGAAGTTAACAAGAAAGTTAACCCAACTTCTGCTGACAAAGGTAACCCAACTTCTGTTGACAAAGTTAACCCAACTTCTGCTGACAAAGTTAACCCAACTTCTGCTGACAAAGTTAACCCAACTTCTGCTGACAAAGTTAACCCAACTTCTGTTGACAAAGTTAACCCAACTTCGCTGACAAAGTTAACCAACTTCTGCTGACAAAGTTAACCCAACTTCTGTTGACAAAGTTAACCCAACTTCTGTTGACAAAGTTAACCCAACTCTGTTGACAAAGTTAACCCAACTTCTGCTGACAAAGTTAATTACCCAACTTCTGTTGACAAAGTTAACCCAACATCTGTTGACAAAGTTAACCCAACATCTGTTGACAAAGTTAACCCAACTTCTGCTGAAAAGTTAACCCAACTTGTTACCCAACTTCTGTGACAAAGTGAACCAACTTCTGTGACAAGTTACCCAACTTCGTGAAAAGTTAACCCAACTTCTGTTGACAAAGTTAACCCAACTTCTGGACAAAGTTAACCCAACTTCTGTGACAAAGTTAACCCAACATCTGTTGACAAAGTTAACCCAACTTCTGTTGACAAAGTTAACCCAACTCTGTTGACAAAGTTAACCCAACTTCTGTGACAAAGTTACCCAACATCTGTTGACAAAGTTAACCCAACTTCTGTTGGCAAAGTTACCTCAACTTCTGCTGATAAAGTTAACCCAACTTCTGTGACAAAGTTAACCCATCTTAGCGACAAAGTAACCCAACTTCTGTGACAAAGTTAACCCAATTCAGCTGATAAAGTTAACCAACTTCTGCGACAAAGTTAACCCAACTTCTGCGACAAAGTGAACCCAACTTCTGTGACAAAGTTACCTCAACTTCAGCTGATAAAGTTAACCCAACTTCTGTTGACAAAGTTAACCCAACTTCTGGACAAAGTTAACCCAACTCTGTTGACAAGTTAACCCAACTTCTGTGACAAAGTTAACCCAACATCTGTTGACAAAGTTAACCCAACTCTGTTGACAAAGTTACCCATCTTCTGCTGACAAAGTTAACCCAACATCTGTTGACAAAGTTAACCCAACTCTGCTGACAAGTTAACCCAATTCTGTTGACAAAGTTAACCCAACTTCGCTGACAAAGTTAACCCAACTTCTGTTGACAAAGTAACCCAACTTCTGTTGACAAAGTTAACCCAACTTCTGTGACAAAGTTACCCAACTTCTTGACAAAGTTAACCCAACTTCTGTTGACAAAGTTAACCCAACTTCTGCTGACAAAGTTAACCCAATTCGTGACAAAGTTAACCCAACTCTGTTGACAAAGTTAACCCAACTTCTGTTGACAAAGTTAACCCAACTTCTGTTGACAAAGTTAACCCAACATCTGTTGACAAAGTTAACCCAACATCTGTTGACAAGTTAACCCAACTTCTGTTGACAAAGTTACCTCAACTTCTGCTGACAAAGTTAACCCAACTTCTGTTGACAAAGTTAACCCAACTTCTGTTGACAAAGTAACCCAACTTGTTGACAAAGTTAACCCAACTTCGTGACAAAGTTAACCCAACTTCTGTTGACAAAGTTAACCCAACTTCTGTTGACAAAGTTACCCAACTTCGTGACAAAGTTAACCCAACTTCGTGACAAAGTTAACCCAACTTCTGTTGACGTACCAATTGTTACTACCTGGCAAATTCCATTCTGACAAAGTTAACCCAACTTCTGTGACAAAGTAACCCAACTTCTGTTGACAAAGTAACCCAACTTCTGTTGACAAAGTTAACCCAACTTCCTGACAAAGTACCAACTTCTGTTGACAAAGTTAACCCAACATCTGTTGACAAAGTTAACCCAACTTCTGCTGACAAAGTTAACCCAACATCTGTTGACAAAGTTAACCCAACTTCTGTTGGCAAAGTTACCCAACTTCTGCTGATAAAGTTAACCCAACTTCTGTTGACAAAGTTAACCCACTTCAGCGACAAAGTTAACCCAACTTCTGTTGACAAAGTTAACCCAAATTCAGCTGATAAAGTTAACCCAACTTCTGCGACAAAGTAACCCAACTTCTGCGACAAAGTGAACCCAACTTCTGTGACAAAGTTACCCAACTTCAGCTGATAAAGTTAACCCAACTTCTGTTGACAAAGTTAACCCAACTTCTGCGACAAAGTTAACCCAACTTCTGTTGACAAAGTTAACCCAACTTCTGTTGACAAAGTTAACCCAACATCTGTTGACAATGTTAACCCAACTTCTGTTGACAAAGTTACCTCATCTTCTGCTGACAAAGTTAACCCAACATCTGTTGACAAAGTTAACCCAACATCTGCTGACAATGTTAACCCAGTTTCTGTTGACAAAGTTAATCCAACTTCAGCTGACAAAGTTAACCCAACTTCTGTTGACAAATTGAGTTAACCCAACTTCTGTTGACAAAGTTAAGTTAACCCAACTTCTGTTGACAAAGTTAACCCAACTTCTGTTGACAAAGTTAACCCAACTTCTGTTGACAAAGTTAACCCAACTTCTGCTGACAAAGTTAACCCAAATTCCGCGACAAAGTTAACCCAACTTCTGTTGACAAAGTTAACCCAACTTCTGTTGACAAAGTTAACCCAACTTCTGTTGACAAAGTTAACCCAACATCTGTTGACAAAGTTAACCCACATCTGTTGACAATGTTAACCGAACTTCTGTTGACAAAGTTACCTCATCTTCTGCTGACAAAGTTAACCCAACATCTGTTGACAAAGTTAACCCAACTTCTGTTGACAAAGTTAACCCAACTTGTTGACAAAGTTAACCCAACTTCTGTTGACAAAGTTAACCCAACTTCTGTTGACAAAGATAACCCAACTTCTGTTGACAAAGTTACCTCAACTTCTGCTGACAATGTGAACCCAACTCTGGCTGACAAAGTTAACCCAACTTCTGTTGACAAAGTTAACCCAACATCTGTTGACAAAGTTAACCCAACTTCTGGTGAGAAAATTAACCCAACTTCTGTTAACAAAGTTAACCCAACTTCTGCTGACAAAGTTAACCCAACATCTGTTGACAATGTTAACCCAACTTCTGGTGACAAAGTTACCTCATCTTCTGCTGACAAAGTTAACCCAACATCTGTTGACAAAGTTAACCCAACATCTGTTGACAAAGTTAACCCAACATCTGTTGACATTGTTAACCCAACTTCTGTTGACAAAGTTAAACCAACATCTGTTGACAAAGTTAACCCAACTTCTGTTGACAAAGTTAACCCAACTTCTGTTGACAAAGTTAACCAACTTCTCTTGGCAAAGTTAACCCAACTTCTGTTGACAAAGTTAATCCAACTTCTGTTGACAAAGTTAACCCATCATCTGTTGACAAAGTTAACCCAACATCTGTTGACAAAATTAACCCAACTTCTGTTGACAAAGAATGAACAAGAGCACGAATCTTACAATTATCCTTATACATAAAAATAGTAAACCTTTTTTCATATTCCCATATACGGCCTTTGTAGCTCATTTGTCGGTTATTTATGTGTGTGTCTTAATTTACTTGACAAATGATATCTATGCGATTCTGCCAAATGTTTGGTTGAAAATATCGTAGTATTTGACGGAAGCGATGGTCGACTGGTTAGAATATTGGTGCTCCGACCGGAAGGTCTATGTTCGAGCCTGTTTGGGTACCGCATGATGGGTAAGGTGTGGAGATTTTTCCCATCATTCAGGTTAACATACGTAAGTTCAGACCTGTTAGCGCTTGAATTTTTCTCGTGTGTA
Source organism: Monoplex corrugatus (assembly GCA_030674185.1). Taxonomy (NCBI): domain Eukaryota; kingdom Metazoa; phylum Mollusca; class Gastropoda; order Littorinimorpha; family Ranellidae; genus Monoplex; species Monoplex corrugatus. Next base: position 58,923,747 of record JAPXFY010000025.1, read on the forward strand.
TACACATGCAGAACATCAACGAAGCATGTTAAAGATCTTGTAAGCCATGTCAATGTTCCCATGTCTTATTGGAGTTGTTATTGGAGTTGTTTCAAGAGGGATTCACCGCACTCGGACAGCTCCATATGCGCTCCACCCAAATCCACCAGCAATCATCGGACAGATTTCTGAGTCTGCACAAAACCCTATGCGCGGGCAAAGGGGAGAAGGGACCTATCAAACACTAAGCCGACACCACCAGAATGATGGAAACATCAATATGGGCAGCACACAGACCAGTTTTTAACGTTGCAGGCTGGGATTGAACTCAAGATATCACATGCTGAGGCCATAGTTCTACCAACTAGCCCGTCGAAGAGAAAGTTGACAACAGCACCCAGTCTTCCCAGGCGGTCACCCATCTAAGTACTAACCGGGCCCGATGCTGCTTAACTTCGGTGATTGGACGGGAACCGTTGTTTTCAACTTGGAGTTGGCTAAAGAAAATGCCGTGAAACACGAAAATGCGCAGCGTGCGCTTCCCGAAGACGGAATATGAACCCTCAATTACGGGTTAAAAAAAAAGCCGTAAATGTACAAATCTGCTCACGTAGTCGGATGTACGTGGGAACTGCAGCCTTCAGATGAAAGTATATTTTGGGTGTGCTTCACACCCATTTAAGAAACGTTATGGCCCAAATAAAGTGATCGTCTGAAGTCTGAAGGCCAAGTCTATCCTGAATGGACAATTATCATTGTCATCATCATCATTATCAATAACAATGATGATACTTCTACTAATAATAACAATAATAATAGCAATAATAGTAATAATAATAGCAATCATCATCATCATCATTATAAATCATTTGTCCAACACACTATTTTCCTAACTTAATTGAACTCGCTATGCATTACACACATAAATGGACTTTTTAGTGGAGCACGGAGAATTATTCAAGCTCATAGGCGAGTTTTTTGTTTGTTTGCTTGTTTCTTTGTTTGCGTGTTTGTTTGCTTGTTTGTTTGTCTTGTACAATCTGCATCTTCAGTGAGCGTGTG
>JAPXFY010000025.1:58929787-58982287 GCA_030674185.1 Monoplex corrugatus
CTTGGCTTGTCTTATCTTATCCTATCTTGCCTGATCTTACCTGGCCTTCTCTCATTCATCTTATTGACGGTGGATGAAGCATTCTAAGCTACGCACAAAAAGTTAAGGATCACTATGAGAAAACAGGTGCGCAATAAACTCAGTTCGCTACTGTTATTTATTTCTCAGCCCAGCCAAATTGTTTGAATTCTTGTTCAGCTGTAAGTGGGCGATGTTGTGTTAGTGCGAAAATTGCATGGGTTCTCTACTACTGAGCTTGGCCGCAAACGGAAAAGCGGAAAACTTGCGAAAAAGGACCTTTTTTGGACCGTTCTGCTGAACACATTGCACAAGCCAGATGGAAAAAACCATTATGCACGTGCAAGCACTGCTGTTTATGTGCGAGATGCTGTCTCTTGCTTGGCTTTATAAGAAGACATTCCCACCAGAAGTAGGCTGATCTGACAATGCCTCCACGACGAAAATTGAGCGAGTTTGAGAGGGGACGAGCTGTTGCATGGTTCCAGATGGTGTTCCCAAGTGAGAAGTGGCCAGGCGACTTCAGGTCCATCTCGGTCATTGTCAGACTGATTCAACTCTTCACAGCCACTGGGAGGGTCCATGAAAGACGCAGATCTGGTCGACGAAAAAAAAAAACCCCCGAAAAGTTGTCTCATTGAAAAAAAGCCCTGGCAAAAACGCCCTTTTTCCAGATCATTAAAGGAGCGAGGGTGGTTTTAAAACTAAACATCAGCCAGCAGACACGGAACCCCTTTGGGTTTAACCCCCTTTCGCGCCCGCTGTCGGCCCGTTAATCAAACCCCAGGGAGCACCCCGGGCCCCTTTGAAACGTACGTGGGGGGAAGTCAGAAATGGCCCGGTTGTTCAGTGTAATTTTCCGCTTCCCATGAAAAAAAAACGGGGGGCCCGAGGGGGGTTGGGGGGGCCCCGGGAACGTTTATTGCCCATGCCCAAAAAAAGGGGGGCCCTTTGGTGGGGTTTCTTTGGTTGGGGGGTTCAGCCTTCCCAAGAAAACCCTTGATCATTACGGGAAGAGGCCTCCGAAGGGTGAGACCCTTCGACGCTGGTTTCCCCTACACTGCGCAGTTGGGGCCCGAGGTTTTGGATGACAACGCTCGCCCCACGGGGGGGGTCAAGACCCGAGCGTCTGGGTAACAGAAGGAGGGCCAGGCGCCCGTTCCCCGTTAAAACCCTGGGTGAGGGTTCCCAAAGTGGGGGCAACCCCCCCTTTTAGGGTTGCCCCCCTTACCAGTGTGCAGGTGAGTGGCGGCTTCCACGGGGTTTTCCCAAGGTAACCGATGAGGATGTGCGCGAGTGCCAAAACCCATGGGGGTTAACGATTTGCTTTTGGGAGCATCAGAATCCCCGTTTGGATTTCAATGATTTGGGAAAAAAATTTCGATAGTACCCCTTTGATAAATTAACCAAACGTTGTAAAAATTGAAGGCAAATTTTGGGATTTACCTAAAAGGGGAATTAATTTTTCCAAATTCAGCTTGGTTTTATTTTTAAAAATTAGAATTTTTGTGAAGGACTTAATTTTTGGGTGTGTTTTAAAAAAAGGCCCTTTTTTGGTTGGCATCAGGGGGTTTTTTTCAAAGGGTGTAGTAGGCCACTCAACCCCCCTTTCTTTTCAAAAAATTTTTACCTGCAGCACGATGATGGTGTTTTGCCCCTTCGTTGTCAAAAGGATGCCAGACTTAAGGGTTTGCGGGGGGGTTTGGGCGTTGTGGGTCTAAAGGTGGTCGGGGGCCCAACCCGGGTCGGACGGGGGCCCCGCATGTAAGGAAAACCGGGGGCCCCTTCCCCCTTTAGAAAAGGGTCTTGTGTGAATGTATTTCCCCGTTGCGGGGCACTTTGTTTTGCGGGAAAAGCATGAAAAGTTTTCCGTGCCCTTAGAGTTTAATTCGGGCCCGATTTTTTTTGAATAGCATTTTTTAAATAGAACCGTAATGTTTATGTTGTGAGGGGGGGGCCCGTCAAAAACCCAAAGAGAAAAAGACTGAGGCAGCCGAAAATGGGGGTTTAAAAAGAATGTTGAGATTTCCCATGGACATCAAAGAAAAAAAAACGAGCCCGCCCTTAAAGGGGGGCAGCACAAGAAGAATTATAACCCAAAAAAAGGAAAAGAAGGAAACCCTTTTCCGTATCTTATGGGGAAAAGGGGAAACGGGGAGCCCCTGGTAAACGGGAAAGGGGGGGGAAAGAGAGCACCATTTTGCCCCGGGGGGAAAAAATGTTGGAGGGGACTTCCCGAGTGGCGAAGAAAGAGGGGGAAGGGTTTCTTGGGGGAAACCAAGGGAAAGAAAACAAAAGGGGGCCCATGTCCCCAAAACCGCCATGTGGAAAGGACTGATGAGGTTAAATTTGGGGGTTTGGTTTTCTGTGTGTTCAATGGACTGGGGCCCTTGTGTGCATGCTGTCCCCCTTGAGCGTTGATGCCAAACGGGTGGGGTGGATTTTTTGTTGCAATATTTTTTGTTCCTTGATCAGTTTAGGTTTTTTGTTTTTATTTTTTTTTTAAACTTTCCCGGTGGGTTTGCCCCATGCGTTTGCTTAATGTCTTTTTTGGGCCTTTATCTCTGTTTTTTTTACAGCGCTTTTTTAAGTAGTCATAAAAAAAAATTTAATTCATTGTTTTTTTATTTTTTTAAATTTTGTTGTTTTCCCCATTTTCCCCCTTTTTTCTCAACTTTCATTGTCTTTAATTATCTTTCTCATCACCATTTTTTGCCCCCTTTAAAAGTATTGTTGTTTTATCATTATTATCGTTGTATTATTTTTAAACCCCCTTAAATTCAATTATTTTTCCCCGGGTCCAGGGAATATGGCAAACAGGGAGTAAAACAATGTTGCAGCCCTAGATGTTAAGGAACGGCAAAAAAGCATTTCGGGTTATAAACCTTTGGGGTATATGTTTAAAAAGGGAAAACCCAATAGGGGTAATCTGTTTAAAAACTTTAAAGTAGTATATCTTTGCTTTTTGTGGTCTTTTTAAAATTGGGGGTTTGATGTTTGATGCTTTTGGGAAACCCCCATCTTTTTAAAAAAGGATGGTGCCCTTTTTGTTTTTCCCCTTTTAAAAATGACAATATAAAATGGTGGGTTTAGGGCCCTTACGATCGGCCCTTAGGGCCCTTTATGGGGAAGGTTATGGAATTGCCGGGGATCCCCATCCCGAGGGTCCCTGTGGGTTAGTCCCCAAAAGGGGAATTCTTTCCCGGGGCCCCCGGGGACGTATCTTGGAATGATACTGAAACTAAAATTGATTTATATGAAAAGGGGTAAAGGATAGACACTGGAAAAAAAAACGATGGAGATGTTTTGGGCCCAAGGGAAAAACGGGGAAAATAAAACCCGAAAAAACCCTTGTGGACTTCGAAGATCCCAATAGGGGGAAGATAAAAAACTTTGGGCCCATGAAAAAAAGAAGGAAGGTCTTGAAAAAACCCTGGGGGCTTTTTAAAAAAGACGGTCCAGAAAAGTGATTAAAAAAAGAATGAAGCAGCAGAGTGTGGTTTTACCGGAGCTTTTCGGGGTAAATGGACAGAAGCCCAAAGGGGAAAGTGCCCTGAAAGAATTACCCCCACAAAAAATTTACTACAGACATAAAACGAGGAAGAAAAAAATACATTGGCATGTCCCCGCACCCAAAAACCACAGCCCTCTGAAAAATTTTTTTAAAGGGAAAAAAAAGAGGGGGAAAAGGAAGAAAGGAGGCCTCCAAGGAAAATAAAACATCGTGGCTAAAAAATTAAAATAGAATTTTAAAGGGAGGTCAAGCAGAGCTTTTGGGAAGAGGTCCCCGGTTTGTCAAAGGTCCCGCGGCAAAACAAAACCCCGGTGACCGCAAAAGGACGGGGTGGTGTCCGGGCCCCAAGGGAGTGGGGGGGATTTCTTTGCTGTCGAAAAATAAAGTGGCAACAGGCATGAGAATTAATATGTAAAAAACGTGTGAAATGGGGGGAGAAAAACCAAGATTATAGTAGGGGGTTACCTTGGGGGTTTAGGGTGAAGATAGGACCTTTTATCAATTTTAAATGTTGCAGACCCCAACAGCCCACGTTGGGGTTAGTTTGGGGCCCTGACAGTCCCCCAAGGGTCCTTGGAGGAAATCCCCTTTCCTCACTCTCCCCCCCCCCATCACCAGCCCCTTTTTCCTGTCCAATCCAAAGGGAAGCTCTTAGGAGCTGGGCCCAACATTGGTGGTCCTGGGGCCCCCGGCTCCCCCCAAAGGGGAAAACGAACCCCGGCGGGAGGAGCCAGCCCGGACTTTGTGCCCATAAAACCCGCCCAACGTCGTTTGTTGTTGATTGCGGGGAACGAGCTGCACCCCCTCGAGGAGTGAACCACGGGCGTCGGGGCGCTACAGCAGATTGGGGAGGAGACAACCAAAATTTGACGGGGGGGTCTGCCCGCCCTTCCCGGGTCCAGCGGTGGTTCAAGGGAAAAATGGGCCCAGTCCTGTGCCCGTGGCCCTTTAGAACAGAACAACCGGCCTAAACGTTCCCCCGTCTCCTGGGGTACCCCCGTGTCTGTGTGGACATCCCGAAATTTTTTGGGGTGGGGAATGGCCCCGCTGTATTCGTGCGTATTCCCATCGGGTTTTCCGTTTGGGAGGGTGTCAGGGGGGCCATCCTGTAAGTGGGGACACGGTTTTCCCCTGTGGGTGGCCCTTGTGCCTTTAGTGTGGGGGTTGGGGCCTTTTAAGGGGGGCCACGGGCCCAAAGGGGCCAAAATCCCGGTTTTTGGGGCCCTCGGAGTAAAGGGGACTTGATTTTTTAAATGTTTTTTATCAGCTGTTAATGTCTGTTCTTTGTAAAATATTATCTTTAAATGATTTCCCTTACTCCCCGGGATATGCATAGTATAAAGTGCAAAAAACGAAGTTTATCCCATTCTGTCGGTTTGGGCCCCCTTTTTTGGGTTCGTTGGTTTTTTTTCACACCTTGGATCTTTTACTGTTGTCAAGATGTCTTTTTTCCACTCCTTCTAGTGTTATGGAACGGGCTTTTGGGGAGTTGTTAGCTTGTCTTTTCGGTGACCCCCCCAATTTTTGCAATTGTTTTTTCCCTTGATGGGCCCACATTTGCCCCTGGCCGTATGGGCGGCAGTTTTTGGGTTTGGGAAACGTGGAAAAGGGATTTTTTGTTTTAAAGGGGTTCCTTTGTGGGGAAAGTTTTTCAGCTTGAAAAAGTCAGTCTTTCCCTCTCCAGATTCGGGGCCCCGTCTGTGGAAAAGGACAAAAACTCTGATAAAGTTCACTTGGTGTTGTTTGCGGGTACCGGGAGGGAAAGAGGGAGGGGGGTTCCTAAAAAATTGTCAGTATGCTGAAAAGGTTTTTTTTGGGGTTTTGGGGAGGGGTTCGGGAAACTTTGAGTCCCTTGCTTTTATTTGGGGTTTTTCTGATAGTGTTCAAGGAAAACCCAAACCTTTCATTTGTGAGTGGGGTTTTTTCCCGTTTTTGGAAATTGGGGGGAGGGTTTTAGGGATGTTAAAGTGTCAAAAATCCTCTTTTTTTTGGGGTTTGTCAAAAGGTTTTTGTATGAAAATGGTTGGGGAAGGGATGTTTGCCCCTGATGGGGCAATTGGATTTAAGGGGTCTGAAAACCTCACGATTTCAGATTTGAAAGATTCCTGTCAGTTTTTTTCCCCGTTTTTCTTTCCCCTCACGAGTTGTGGCCATTTTTTAAAGAGAGGTTGATAAAACTTCTGGGGCCCTTACCCCTGAAATTCATTCCCAAAAACCTGTGTTCGTTTTTATCTTTAAACAAAGCTGGGGCCGGTTGGGGGGAAAAGGAGGGTGTGTAAAATAACACAACAGTGCTTTTTTTTCTTCTGTTCCCGTTTCCCCCCAAAAAGGAAATTTTTTTTTGAGTTTTTCCCCCTGTTCCTAACCCCCACCCTGAAGGATAAGGAAAACGTTTTGGGTCACCCCAACCCCTTCCCCCTGTCGTCGTTTGGGGCCCTGCCCCCAGCCGCGCAGGTTTCCCAAAACTGATCTGGGGCCCAAACCCTGCAAGTTTCCCCAACTAGGGCCCGGGGTTGGGTTTCCCCGGGTACCCGTTTTATAAGGGTCTGGGGACGAAAATTATAGCATTTATGGCATAAATGATTTAAACCCTTTGTTTTCCGCCATTCCCCCAAAACCTCCCAAAAAATTTCCCCCCTTTGACTCCTATTCCCAAGTTTAAGGGCATGAAGTGGGGGAAATAGGGTGGGGGAAAGTAAAGGGTTTTTTTTTGTTGTTGAAGGGTTGGAAAAGCAGGATGTAAAGAACGGGGGTGGGAGAAAAGGGGTTTTAAGGCTTTTGGCACGAAAACGAATAAAAAAATTTTGCCCCGCGTGGATCAGTCCCCCGCCCTATTTTAGAGGGGTGTTGGGGGAAACCCGAATAAGGTTGGGGGAGGGGAACCCCCACTTGTTCTTTAAAGGCGACTCACAACACAAAATGTTTTTTTTCCCGGGAAGTTAAATAAAACAACCACCAGGGCCCCGTGTAAAGAATAGTTTCTTTCCCATTTTGTTTTCTTTTTGGGTTAAACGGTCATTTGTTGGTAAAACCGTTTAAGCGGTTGATCGTTGGAGTTGTTAGGACAGGGTTGGTTAGAAAAAGGTGTTGGTTAGTGACAGGTGTTGGTTAGCTGAAGGTGAAAACTTCCCTTTCCCATTTTTGAGTATGCTGGAAAATTGGGGGACAAATTTAAAAACGAAAAACAACGTGTTTGGCTTTGACGGCGAAAAATTGCTCTTTTCCCAGATTGCCTTTAAATAAAAATAATGATAAAAATTAAAAACAATAAAAAACGAGAAAAAGAAGGGAAAATGAAATAGAAAAATAAACAATGGGCAAAATGGAGGAATACAAAATAAAAATCCCAAAGCTAATGTGAAAAATAAAAACCCCAATTTTTTATTTTTCCCATGGTGACCCGAGTTTGTTTTCCGAGAAAGGGTTTAAAGTAAACTGTTTTTCCTTTTATGATAATTTTTAAAAGCTATTAGGGACACAAAATTTTTGTTTTAGTTTTTGAAGTTTAAATTAAAGACTCTCGCAAAAATTGTGATTAGGAACTTGCCCGTAACAGCACTGTATGGGGCCCTATGAGGAAAAAAATTTTTGGGTTTAAAAATTTTAAAAATTTTTGAAAAGATTGTTTTATTTTTTTTAAAAATAAGGGTGTTCGAACCCAATTTTCCAAAAAACCAAAGAAAATTTTTTTTGGGATAAAAACCCGCACCCGGAAGATTTTTGGGTAGGGAGTGAACAAAAACCCCGGGGGCCCAGGAAAAAACCCATACCCCCCTACAAGAATACTTGGGGAAGCTCCTGCTTTGGGGAAGAACCCAACGGTGGGAAGACTTCCCAAAAATGGTTTTCCCTTGGCGCCCGCAGGGTGAAGGGCGAAAGAAAACGGGGGGTTACCCCTGTTTATGGCTTTGTGTCGGCTGGGTAAAAACCCCTTTAGGGAGAAAAATTCAGGGGTTTCCCGGGACGTTGGGCCTGCCCAAAAAAAAAGGGGCCGTTGCTGAAATTAAACTGGGATTTCGCCTCCCAATAAAAAAAGGCGTTGCCCCCAATAATAAAGGCGTTCCCCTCCCAAAAAACTAAATCGAGGTTCCACGCTCCCCTCTCCGTAAGGACTCGACTTTTTTTCCCTCGTTTGCCGTACATGTAAAATCGAACTGGGGTTATTTCTTTCGGGGGGGCCAAAAACGAATGGCCCGGGGCCCCTTCGGGGTGCGCACGCTTACGCCCCCCGGGCAATTAAAAATTGATGTAGGGGGGGCCTTGCCGGATCCCTTGGTAAAAAAACTTGGAGGGGGATAGGCCCGTTTTCCCCGGCCCCCATCCTTGAAGACCAATTGCTTTTCTTTTTTTTTTTCAAAAGTTTTGGGTAAAAAAACTTTAAACTGACTTTGAATCGGGGGAGAGGGGTGGGTGCCCCCTCGGGGTTGCTGGCCCCGGGAAAGTTGAGGTTTTGGGCCCCTCACTCCCTCGTTCCGGGTTAGGGGGACATTTAGGAAAGGGATTCGGGGCCCTGGAGCTCATGGGTTTTGGCGGTTTAAAGGGTTTGTGCCGGTTTCCTTCTGGTTTCTCCAATAATGGCCCCCTGGGGTTTTTGGGGTGAATAGGAATTCTTTAAGGGGGCTGGGGAGTCTTTTTGGGAAAAATTTGGAAACTGGAACGAAAGAACCCAAGCACACCGTAGTAACATTCCCCAGAAACGGGACTTTTTGGGGAAGTGGAACCTGGGCAACAAAAATTTTCCTCCTGTGGCCTACAAAAGAAAAAAGTCCGTTCAGCACGGTTTGTACCAATAAACCCCCTTAGGGATTATCCTAAAAAACCGTATCCCCCCTCGTCAGTAGATCGCCTAAAAAAATTCTATCTCATTTTATCATCACCCTATTTCCCTTCAACATCATCCCCCTTTATCCTGAACCCCCAAATTTTTGTTCCGACTTTAACCTTTTTGACGCCTTTTTAAATTTTTTTGGTTTTTAAAATTTTTTTCTTTGAAATAGGGCCTTCCAAGCCCCTGAAATGATAAAAACCCCCGGAAAATTTTTTTGGGGGAATTGTTAAGGGAATTAAAACCCTGATATTAAAAGTTTTGTGAATTTTTTCGTGATGCCCCGGGTTATCGGGAGGTTGATTTATATGAATTTCAGATGTGGAAAAAAAATAGCTCTTTTGTCTCGTTTGGGGTTATTTTTAAGTTTTTGTCCCCGGTGAAATTTTTAGTTTGTAAAGACTGGTTGACCCACGTCAAAATTCAGGGTTTTTTGAGTTAGACATATGAATGCCCCTATTTTAGAAAAGACAATAAACAAGAAATAACCCCCTTTATAATTACATTTTCATTTGATTGGTTTCCCTTGAGGAGTCCAAATTTTAAATTTGATTAACGCTCGTTTGGGGGTTTGGTTGGGTTTGGGAGGGGTTTGGTGGTTTGGAAAATTGGGTTTTTGGGGTTGGGATTCATGTTTTGGGTGCGTGGGTCCCATGTGTTGCGTAAATATCAAAGGCGATTGCGCTTTGTGCGTGTTTGTTTTTGGTTTTTGGCGTGTATTTTGGGGGGGGGGGTGTTCCCCCCTTTTTGGGGTTCGGGGTGGTCAATCTGGGGTGTGTGTGTTTTGTGGTGTGTTGGGGGGGGTGTGTGTGTGTGTTTTTTGTGTGGGTTGTGTTTGTGTGTGTGTTTTGGGGTTTTTGTGTATTGGGTGTTGTGGTTTTGTAAAGACAAAAAACGATATTTTTTTCGATGGTGTTTTGAAGGAAATGTTGGGTCCCACCCATAAAGCACGCGCCGAGGGGTCTGTATCTCCGGGTGGTCTGATGTCAGCGAAAAGTCACTACTGGAGGAAAACAATCCCGTTGCCCTTTACAAGTTCACATTTTTTCCATCAAAACGGGGATACGTAGAAAACCAATGCCCCCCAAAGGGAAATGACCCCCCCCCCCCCCCCCCCTTCTAAAAACCCCCCCCTTTGTGACCCCCCCCCTTTTTGCGCTATGCCAATGAAGTGTGAACGAACAAACGTTTTAAAGGGTGCCGATGAAAATGTATTGTTTCAGGGGATTGTTTTTTGTGATTGGAGTGGATGGGGTGTGGGTCGATGTTTTTTGGTTTGTGTTTTTCTCCCGGGGGAAACCCCGCGAGGGCAATGTGCGGGTATGTTTACATTTTTAACTTTTGGGTGAAATGTATGGGGTACATGGTACTTTTCATTTTGTGTGTTTTTATGCCGTGCGTGAGTGTGTTTGTGTGTTTTTTCGGTTAGGTATTTTAAAAAAAATCAAAGTTTTTCTTTAATTTCCCAGTATCAAATAGGTATGTACAAAATAACCTATACTAACACATACACTGACATGGGACATTTGTTTCCCCTTTTGGTTCGTTTTTTTTTTTAGATCCTGAGTCCTGGGTCACTTTTTTAAAACCCTTGAAAAAACAAAAATAAAAGGGTTTTTCCCCCCGGGGTTTAATGTCACTTTTTCCCTAAGGGGGGGGGGATTGTGGCTGCCCTCCTTCCCAACCTCCTTTTTTTAAATGGGCTTAAAAAGTTTTTAAAATTCAGGATCCAAAGGGCCCCATGGTTTCCGTATCTTTTTTTATTTTTTTGCCCAAAAAAATTTTACCCTGTCCCTTTAAAAACCCCTTAACCCCTCCGCTGTCCGAAAGTAAAATGTTTTTTAAAACTGCCCAATTTGGTTTCTGCCCGGGGTCACAGTTTGGGTTTATTTTTACCCAAAATTACATTAATCAGCTTTCCGATAGATCAAAATTTTTTGGAGATTAAAAGTGGCCAAAAACCTGGATGGGGGAGGGGGAGGAGATTAAAAGTAAGGGGTTGACCCCCGCCCCCTTTAACCCAAACCAACTGTAAAAATTAATCCTTTGATCCCCTATACGGGCTTTTGGGGGAAAGGGTGAGGTGGGTAATCAAAGGGTTGGGGTTTTTGTTTTGCTGGAAAATGCAGGATAGGGTTTTGGGACAGGCTGCGGGGTAAAAGGGTTTTTAAAAAAGGTGAAGTATAAAATTAATTTAAAATAAAAATAAGGGAATGCAGCCCCAGGGAAACAAAACCTTTTTAAAAACGCTTTTAAATTAGTTTATAAATTTTTGTTATTAAAGCTTTCAAAACAAAAAAAGTATGCAACAAAAGAAAAAGCTAGAAAAACCCTGAAAAAAAGAACTTTGATTTAGAAATTTTTTTTTAAAAAAGCACTTTCCCTTTGAAAAATTTCAAAAGTTGGTCCTTTTAAAAAATGGAGTTTTCTTTGTTTTTCGTTTCACCAAAATTTTTTAGTCTTAGGATAACGGGGGGAAAGGAAAAAGGAAGAATTAAAAAAGTGCTAAAAAGGGAATAGGAATGGAAAGGAAATTGGATGAAAAAAAGTGCAAAGAAAAAACAAGACCGACATAAAACAGCCCCCAAAGTTTATGTACAGAAACACTGAAAAAATTTGCCCCACAGGACAAAGACGGGCCCACACCAAGGTGCATAAAAATTTAAGGATGGTAAAACCTATTATGGAAAAAGAAAACTTGATTGGAGAGTACATCAAAGACCTTTATGACGACGACAGAAAGGAGGAACACATCATAAGAAATAATGCTGAAGTACCACTAGTAACGAAAGATAGAGCAGAGTTGAAAAGTTAGAGCAACGCTGAAAAAGATAAAAGCGGGAAAAGCTCCAGGATCCGACATTATTACTTTAAGAAATGACTGAGGTTCTAGATGAATTTTGGTACTGAAAAAGTAACAGCCCTCCTGAATGAAGTTTAATGACACTAGAAAAAATCCCTACAGATATGTCAAGATAAATTTTCAATGCACTTTCCAAAGAAAGCTGGGACTATACACTTCATCCATCGTACAATCAGCAGCTTAAATGAGTCATGTGACAAACATTCTATTAAGAATAATCATAATGAAGACGAGGAACAGAATCAAAACAGAAATAGCAGAAGAACAGTGTGGATTTGTTGAAGGGAAAGGAATCATAAATCTATAGACTCCCAAAATCTCCCCAAGAAAACTCAACTGAGCTGAATAACGATTTATATCTATGTTCTGTTGAATATACCAACGCTTTTGATGGGTAACACATGAAGAATTCATCAACAAAATGGAGCAGCTCTATACTGACAGAAAAGTTCTAGGAATAATAATGACTACATATTGGGAACAAATAGCAGCAAGAAAGCAGAAAATTAATTCCAAAATATCAAGGCAGGGAAGTGTTCTGTCAAGAAATGTTTTCACTTTACAGAGAAACCATCATGAGAAACCTAGAAGAATGAAAAATGATAAACAATCTTCGTTATGCTGACTACACCGATCTACTTGCAAAAAAAAGACCTAACAAAACCTTGTGAATATAATAGAAATAGAAAGCAGAAATAAAGGGCTAGAACTAAACAGTAAGAAAACAGAAGTCATGGTAATCGACCAAAAACAAGAAATCCCATCAGGTAAAAAAAAAAGCGAATGGCATAATATTGAGACAAGTTGGTAAGTTTAAATATCTGGGAACAGTCATCTCACCAAAAGGGCAGATGCATATTAGAAAATCCAGCAGAACTGGCCAAGCTAAAACAGCATTCAAGAAAATGAAAAGCGTTTTCTCAACAACTGCCTATCAATTAACCTCAGGAGTTCTTCATGTCATATAGAACCAATACTGTTGTACAGATGCGAAGCGTGGATAGTCAACGCAAAGTCAGAACAGCTAAACTGTGTTCTAAGAAGAATATGAAGAGCTCCATGGACAGCAAAGAAAACAAGAAAGTCAGTCTTGAAAGAGGAAAACACAAAAGAACATTAATGAACAAAAATAGGAACAGATAAACAACATTTATAGGACATTTCATGAAGCAAGGAAATTCTGAGCACCTAATTATATAACAGGAAAGCTGGAGGGAAAAAGAACACCAGGCAGACCCAGGGAGAAAATACTGGACGGACTTGCGCAGTGGATGAGGGCAGAAAGGGTGGGAGATTTTACCTGCAGTGACAACAGAGAGATTCGTACGGAGGCCCATGATTGCCAACGATATGCAGCGAGGCAGGGACACTGATGATGATGATGATGAATCTGACCATGCCTCTGCCAAGGGACGAATATGTCGCTAATGTAGCAAGATATTTGTAAGCGTCCCTAAGGAACAGATAGTTTGTGGCAGTCAAGTCCTCTCCCACAGACACTCCGTAAGTCCTTTATTTCTCTGTTTTCTGCGGTCGTTAGCATTTTGTCTTTCAGGTTTCTGCACTTAAAGCGTACAATGATGGGGCGTTTTTTTATCGCTGATTCTGGGCCCCGCCCTGTGTGCTGTTTCCAGGTCCCCGTCGCACAATGACACACCGATCACGTCAATTTTTTACTACACAATGCGGAACAGTCCCACAGAGCTCTCCACTTGTTTCTTCACTATATTATCCCTTTGATTCCCGCACCCTGTTTTATCAGCATCCTGCACTGTCAACCATGCTGGCAAAAAAAATTCTTTTATTCCCTTTGAATCAAAGGGTTAAGTTTTTGCAGTTGGTGGATAGGGTGCAGGAGTCAAAGGGTTAAACACCTTCGCATTCCACCATTCCAGCAAAGGTCGCATTTTTGCTGATTAATTTAATCAGACTGACGTTTTGATAGTCATCATTCTTGTTGTTTTAACGGTGGCAGTAGTGGAGTAGATAAGCTGTCAGACTTCCAGTCTTAAGGTCTGGGGTTCGATCGTGCCTGGGTAAAGACTGGAGATTTTTTTTCGAGCTCCCAGGTGAAAATATATACAGCGCTGCCAGTGTCTACACCTTTTTTTTTGCGTGAAAACATACGCAGAATATCAAGTATGCACGTTAAAGATCGCGTAAGTCAACTCAGTGTGCAGTGGCATATGGAAACATGAAAACACCCAGTATGACACGCCCACCAAAGAGGGTGTATGCCGACTGTGCAGCAAAATACACCCAGCACAGTGTGGGCAAAACAGAAGCTGACATCACCACACAAACTGTGACAAAGGCAATAGATCTACTCACCGGACAAGTTCCACAGTTCAACAAGAACTTCTCCAAACAAAACGTATTTCACAATACTCTGTCGACACACCTCTTCCTGTAAGGACACACAATTCAGACAGGTAGGCACACGTCATCGAAATACAGGTATATTAAAAAAAAAAATCAAATTTTTTTTTTTAATTAAATATGTAATTACCATCATTGAAAAGAGCAAAACAAAACAAAAAACAAAAACAAAACAGAAACAAACAAAAAAAGAAGAAGAACTTTAAAATGGTACAAAAATCTTAGATTGTTTGTCTATGACGAAAGTTACAATTTTTTGAATAATTACATTTTTCAACGTTTTTCTTCATTGGATTACATAGCAAACACTGTGACCGTGTGTGTGTGCCGTTTCATCACAAAAAGCACCATAACTTTGGAACGACTGAACCGATTGAGAAAAGTCAAATGTCAGCAGAAAGGTCTTTGTTTACCCAAGATGACTAAGACTTCCTCAACGGGCTAAAATGAAAATTAAGCGAGATTCCTAAAATCCATACAGTTTCCAAATAATCAAATTTCTGACTTCAGAATTGTTAAGTAAAGCCTCAAGATAATTATTATGATAAATTACAACAGTTATCCAATACCATTCGGCTCATTCTTTATGTAATGATCAAATAATCACCATCCACAGAGTAATACTCTGGCAGGGTCGGCACATTTTTCTTTCTTTTGTTGTTGTTTAAAGCCCAGCCAACTGCGCAGAGCCAGATCAGGGCTATAACCGCTTCAAAACACACAAAACTTCAACAGGAAAAAAAAAGAAAAGAAAATTAAGTACACATATCAATGCATTCGCGCACATAATCTAAGGACATGCCCCCGGCGTAGGACCATTCCATCCGATTTATCGCACAGGGGAGATTTAAAAAACACACCTGAATATATGCATACAAAAGGACACCAAAACATACGTAAAAACAGGCATAAATTACCTAAAATTGCTTCCGCACATCTCACCTTCTCTGAGCCAAAAATGCACTTAATACATGTACCCAATCATCAATCCGAAGAAAAAGTACGTAAGACTTTATTGAAAAAAATACAGGTTAATGGACCAGCAAGGCAGAGAAAATGACAAGCAGAAATAACAGAAAGCAAAGTAACAAGGCAGAAACAAAGAGAGTGACAGAAAAGATGAAATTTCTAGCACAGAATTTCTAGAAGGTGGGGATACTATTATACTGAAAGAGCCCCCGGCAACCCAACGGGGGCGGGTCGACACATGACCCCCGCGGGTATGCCAGGGGCTCGTTCAGTATAAACAGTACCCCTACCTTCTCGAAATTCTGTGCAAGAAATTTCCGCTTTTCTGTCACTCTCTTTGTTTCTGCCTTGTTACTTTGCTTTCTAATAATAATAATTAATAATAATTACAATATTTATATAGCGCAAAATCTTGATAAAATCAAATCTAAGCGCTGAAACACACACACACGCACGCACGTACACACACGCACGCACGCACACAAACCCACGCGCGCACACACACCACACACACGCGGCTATAAATGGGGAGAAAGAATAAAAGCAATGGAAAATTATATAGAGCATATTATATACAATTATATATTACAATGTGATTCCCCTCTGAGTGGAGACAGGCTGCAGAGGGGATTGAGTGAGGTCAGGATTTTATGCAGAGGAGAACAGGTGAGTTTTGAGAGCGGACTTGAAGGAGACAAAAGTAGGTCTCTGTCATCTCTTGTCATTTTCGAGAAAGTCTTTACTTTTTCTTCGGACTGATAATTGGGTACACATATTGAGTCCATTTTTGGCTCTAGGGAAATGAGATTTGTGGTAGCAATTTCAGGTAATTTAGGCCCTTTTTGTTATATGATTTAGTGTCCTTAATTATGTTTAACTTTGTATTGAGATATGTTTTTTAAATCCTCTGTGTGATAAATTGGATGGATTGGGGCATCTCCTTCATTATGTGTGCAAATGCATTGATATGTGTACTTATTTTTCTTTTCAATTTATTTATTTATTGTGTATGTTTTGAAACGGTTATAGGACTGATATGGCTATACGCAGTCGGCTGGGCTTTATACAAAAATAACAATAACCCAGAACTGACTTGGAGTCTAATGTTCTGTTTGATTACCCCACTGGTCGCGATGTTCATATTCTTATATATGGCATTAATAGTTCTTTTCCCTTCGACAAAATCCACACTGTTCTTCTGCTCTTTTTCTGTTGATTCTGTTCCTTGTCCTCATCATGATTATTCCTAATAGGATTTTTATTACATGACTCATCAAACTGATTGTACAATGGAGTTCGCATTCCACTGTTGTCAGTCATCAGAACAAAACACCTGTGCTGTCAACAACAATACTATCAATAACAACAACAGACAGCATCAGTGAACACCAGTGATATAAAAAACGACAGCAACAACAACAGAAATACAAACAATCACAACAAAACATCAAAACAAAAACAGCAGCATTAAAACAGTAGCCTCAATATCAATATTCTATCCTTATATCAAAAACAACAACAACATTAACAGCAATAAAAACAATCATAAGACAACAACAGCATTATTATAAACAGTTGTTTCAATATTGATATCCTATCCTGACTGAGCCTACAAACCTCAAGGGTCTGTGAGACACTGTACTGATGAATGTTGCACAACTTACCTTCACCTCTTACAGTTATGGGCAAGTGCCTAGCTTACAGTGACGAGGATTCAGTGAAGCTCTCTCCGGTCCAATCTGTCAAGTTGTCTGTCAAATTTTGTCTGTTCTGTATGCTCCTTTTCCACAGCACTGTTGCCTGGTAGATATCAATGATATAACAGCAACAAACCTTAAGTGCAGCAGCCAACATTAACAATATTCAACTCTAAATCATAATATTAATCATTACAGTATTTAGACGGCGCCAAAGCTTGACAATTCAAATCAAAGCGCACCCATGCACCAGAAATTCACACACAATCAATGCAGACCACCTTACAACACGCGGGAAAAATACAACCACATACACAAAATGATGTAAAAAAGGCAGTTGCAGATTTCATTGTCAGGAAAAGGGGATGCGTTCTTAAATTGAATTTAAAAGCAGAAAGGACAGGTGATAGACGAAGGGAAAATGGACGTTAATTCCAGGCAGATGGTCCCAAAACAGCAAAAGAACGCTGGCCGACAGTTGATGGTTTAAAGCTAGGAGCCTGAAGAGAAAGAGTATCTGAAACTTAGCGCAAGGTGCAAGTTGGTGTATAATATTGATACTGACACAAAGGTCTGACGGAGCAGTCTGGTGAAAAGATTTGGAACACAAGGTATCCAGCTTATATTCAGAACAGGCAACCAGTGCAGAGAGTAAAAGAGAGAACTGACATCAAACTTTTTGTTTCTGAGGACAAGACAACCAGCTGAGTTTTGTGCGCATTGAAAACAGAGGAGAGAAAAAGCAGTGAAATGGAAAATGGAAAATGGATACGTCTGCCCACTTCTGACACTCAGATTGAGTAAACACCTGTGCTTTTATAAACAACAACATCAGTAATAACCGTATTATCTCACACACACACACACACACACACACACACACACACACACACACACACAGATTCAACAACTCACTCAAAACAACAGCAGCATAAAAAGCAACAGCCCCCATATTAATCACACCCAAACCTTAAACTACAGAACCCAAATTTAATCCTTTAATTCCAGAACAAATGTAAATCATCCCAATCAATCCCCTGTACTGTTAGCACAACAACAACAATAACAACAACAAAAATAGCATCAGTAAGAATCCAAAACAAGTGCGACTGCCCACGTTCAAGCAAACAGGAACTAGGAAAAAAACGAAAATAGAATTAGAACGCACATTCAATACAACCAGACAAGACAAGCGCAAATTTTCGGCCAACTGGCCTTTGTCAAGCGTAAATGTAAGATCACAAACAAACAAACACCAAATACAAAAATTAGGAGAAAAAGACTAAAACTTCCCTGTTCCTTCAGCCAGTGGGAGAAAAGGACTAAAATTAGTTAACAACAACACGGATAAGATCAAAACCAACAACAACAATAACAGGAATTACAGACAAGCATCACAACAAAGCAACAAAACAACCGCAGCATTACAACAACAACTTCCATATTAACACTTATCATTACTGATCCTACAACCCTCCAGGGTCATTGGGGTACTGAAACAAAGAACGCTGCACCGTTTACCTTTACCTCTCCCAGTTGTGGGCAAGTTCCAGGGTTGCAGAGAACAGCCTGCAGTGAAACTTTCACCGCTCCAATCTGCCATGTTACCCGTCCACTTTTTCCTTCTGTCAACCCCTTCTTTTCCGAATAGCACTGTTCCTGGAGGATAATAACGATGACATTTATAACAGCAAATCTAAAGTTTGATGCTTTAAACAGCAGCAAATCTGAAGTTTGATGACTTAAACAGCAGCAAATCTAGGTATAGCAGCCAGCTTAAAAAATAGTCAACTTAAGTCAAAGCTTAAACACACAAAAAACATCTGCCCACTACTGTCATTGGTACTGAACAGACCTTGTGCTTTCATCAATAACAACATCAGCAATAACAGTATTAGAAATGCATCATGCAGTAATAATAACAGTATTAGAAATACAACAGTAATAACAGTAATAGCATATTAGAAATGCATTATGCAGTAATAACAGTATTAGAAATACAACATCAGTAATAAAGTATCAGAAACACAGCATGTATTCACAAACACACACACACACACACACACACACACACACACACACACGCGCGTGCGCAGATAAAAGCAGCACTCTCCTAAACAACAGACAATAAACAAAAGCACATAAACACTTCTTAGATAGATCTGTACACACATTACATGTAAGTATGTGGCAATATCTCAACACAGAGAAAATTCATTGCAAATCAAATATAAAATATGAAATATACAACACATGAAGAGGCCAACATGAGAACAAGGAAACATTGTTTTTCTATGTGACACAAATAGAA
Organism: Monoplex corrugatus; assembly: GCA_030674185.1. Taxonomy (NCBI): domain Eukaryota; kingdom Metazoa; phylum Mollusca; class Gastropoda; order Littorinimorpha; family Ranellidae; genus Monoplex; species Monoplex corrugatus. Next base: position 58,948,364 of record JAPXFY010000025.1, read on the forward strand.
CGACACCAGACCCAACACAAAATCACTTATCTTAGTTTTCTGTCCATTTCCATCATCATGAACTGTCTTGAAACATCACCACCAGGGTTTTCAGCCATCTGGACAGGACATGTTACTGGTGAACAGAAAATATCAATCACCAGGTATGTAAATCTGGACAGGACATGTCACTGGTGAACAGAAAATATCAATCGCCAAGTATGTAAATCTACAAGTCATGTCACTGGTGAACAGAAAATATCAATCACCAGGTATGTAAATCTACAGGACATGTCAATAGTGAACAGAAAATATCAATCACCAGGTATGTAAATCTACAGGTCATGTCACTGGTGAACAGAAAATATCAATCACCAGATATGTAAATCTACAGGTCATGTCAATAGTGAACAGAAAATATCAATCACCAGGTATGTAAATCTACAGGTCATGTCACTGGTGAACAGAAAATATCAATCACCAGGTATCTACAGGACATGTCACTGGTGAACAGAAAATATCAATCACCAGGTATCTACAGGACATGTCACTGGTGAACAGAAAATATCAACCACCAGGTATGTAAATCTACAGGTCATGTCACTGGTGAACAGAAAATATCAATCACCAGGTATGTACAGGACATGTCACTGGTGAACAGAAAATATCAATCACCAGGTATGTAAAATCTACAGGTCATGTCACAGGTGAACAGAAAATATCAATCACCAGGTATGTTAATCTACAGGACGTGTCACTGGTGAACAGAAAATATCAATCACCAGGTATGTAAATCTACAGGACGTGTCACTGGTGAACAGAAAATATCAATCACCAGATATGTAAATCTACAGGACGTGTCACTGGTGAACAGAAAATATCAATCACCAGGTATGTAAATCTACAGGACGTGTCACAGGTGAACAGAAAATATCAATCACCAGTTATGTAAATCTACAGGACATGTCACTGGTGAACAGAAAATATCAATCACCAGGTATGTAAATCTGGACAGGTCATGTCACTGGTGAACACAAAATATCAATCACCAGGTATGTAAATCTGAATAGGACATGTCACTGGTGAACAGAAAATATCAATCACCAGATATGTAAATCTGGACAGGACATGTCACTGGTGAACACAAAATATCAATCACCAGGTATGTAAATCTACAGGACATGTCACTGGTGAACACAAAATATCAATATCACCAGGTATGTAAATTTACAGGTCATGTCACTGGTGAACAGAAAATATCAATCACCAGGTATGTAAATCTGGATAGGACATGTCACTGGTGAACAGCAAATATCAATCACCAGGAATGTAAATCTGGACAGGACATGTCATTGGTGAACAGAAAATATCAATCACCAGGTATGTAAATCTACAGGGCATGTCACTGGTGAACAGAAAATATCAGTCACCAGGTATGTAAATCTGGACAGGACACGTCACTGGTGAACAGGAAAAAATCGATCAACAGGTATGTAAATCTTCAAGACACGTCACTGGTGAACAGAAAATATCAATCACCAGGTATGTAAATCTGGACAGGACATGTCACTGGTGGACAGAAAATATCAATCACCAGGTATGTAAATCTGGACAGGGCATGTCACTGGTGAACAAAAAATTTCAATCATCAGGTATGTAAATCTACAAGACACGTAACTGGTGAACAGAAAATAGCAATCACCTGGTATGTATATAAACAGGACACTTCACTAATGAACAGAAAAATATCGATCACCAGGTACATAATCTGAACAGGACACGTCACTGGTGAACACAAAAGTATCGATCACCAGGTATGTACATCTGGACAGGACACGTCACTGGTGGACAGAAAAATATCGATCACCAGGTAAGTAAATCTGGACAAGACACGTCAATGGTGGACAGAAAATATCGATCATCAGGTATGTAAATCTACTGGACACGTCACTGGTGGACAGCAAATATCGATCACCAGGTATGTAAATTTACAGATCATGTCACTGGTGAACAGGAAATATCAATTATTAGGTATGTAAATCTGGACAGGGCATATCACTGGTGAACAAAAAATATCAATCACCGGGTAACTATATCTACAGGACACGACACTGGTGAACAAAAAATATCGATGACCAGGTATGTAAATATCTACAGGAAACGTCACTGGTGAACAAAAAATATCAATCACCTGGTAAATATATCTACACGACACGTCAGTGGTTGACAGAAAATATCAAAAATCAGGTATGTTAATCTACAGGACATGTCACTGGTGAACAAAAAAAAATATCAATCACCAGGTAACTAAATCTACAGGGCACGTCACTAGTGAACGGAAAATATCAACCACCAGGTATGTAAATCTACAATACATTATGGTGAACAGAAAATAGCATCCACCAGGTATCTTAAAGGTACAAAACTGTAAAGAATTCACACTTCAGCCCTCGATTCCGGCTCCCTCCTTCACCTCCAGTCTGTCACCTCCTCCGCAAAGTCTCAGATGCAAATGGAAGGAAAACAAAAAAAACTGTTCCTGAAAAATAAAACATTGATAATTTCAATCAAGAAAGGAACGACATTAGTAGATTCGTTTAAAAAAAAGCCCATAAAGTTTAACTATTCTTACTCTGTGGGAGAAGACTGAAACTTCTTTTAAAAAAAAAACTAGAACTATGAAATATCTAGCCTAAATATCTATCACACCATGAACATTATTAAACATAATACTTTTAGAACTATGACATACCTAACCTAAATATATATGTGTAGCAAACCATGAACATTATCAAACATAATTTTAGAATTGTAAAATACCTGGCCTAAATGTATACATCATACCATGAACATTATTAACGATATAATTTTAGAACTATGAAATGCCTACCCCAAATACATGTATATACAAGTATCAAACCAGTATTAAACATATACTTTTAGAACTATGAAATATCTATCTATCCTAAATATATGTATCAAATCATAAACGTCATTAAACATATAATTTTAGGACTATGAAATAACTAGCCTAAATATATGTACCAAAACATGAACGTCATTAAACATGTAATTTTAGAACTATGAAATAACTAGCCTAAATATATGTATCAAAACATGAAAGTCATTAAACGTAATTTTAGAACTATGAAATAACTAGCCTAAATATATGTATCAAAACATGAACGTCATTAAACATGTAATTTTAGAACTATAAAATTAATACCTAAATATATGTATCAAAACAAGAACGTCATTAAACACATAATTTTAGAACTATGAAATAACTAGCCTAAATATATGTATCAAAACATGAACGTCATTAAACACATAATTTTAGAACTATGAAATAACTAAATATATGTATCAAAACATGAAAGTCATTAAACACGTAATTTTAGAACTATGAAATAACTAGCCTAAAAATATGTATCAAACCATGAACGTCATTAAACATGTAATTTTATAACTATGAAATACCTAAATACATGTATCAAAACATGAACGTCATTAAACATATGATTTTAGAACTATGAAATAACTAGCCTAAATATATGTATCAAAACATAAACGTCATTAAACACATAATTTTAGAACCATGAAATAACTAGCCTAAATATATGTATCAAAACATGAACGTCATTAATCATATAATTTTAGAACTATGAAATACCTAAATATATGCATCAAAACATGAACGTCATTAAACATATATTTTTTTAACTATGAAATAACTAACCTAAATATATGTATCAAAACATGAACGTCATTAAACATAATTTTAGAACTATGAAACAACTAGCCTAAATATACATGTATGTATCAAAACATGAACGTCATTAAACATATAATTTTATAACTATGAAATACCTAAATACATGTAGCAAAACATGAACGTCATTAAACATAATTTTAGAACTATGAAATAACTAACCTAAATATATGCATCAAAACATGAACGTCATTAAACATCTAGAACTATGAAATACCTAAATATATGTATCAAAGTATGAACATCATCAAACATAATCTAACTGTCAATGCAAACAGTCTATAGTGCACAACATCCCACCTCATTAACTACCTGTCACCCCAACCCCACCCTCAAACCTTTCTTCGCCTCCTGCAAATTTTGAAATTAAAAATTTTCTTACCTTCACAACAATGACATATTTCAACAACTGAGGCAAATGTCCGATGTGAACACCTCAATTATGTACATTCAGTCTACTTCTTCACAGCCACTTTTAACACGTGTATATGTATGCATCAGAACAGCGAGATCAAGGTTAGTCACCTTCTTCAATGTTTGATTTATTGTCTTCCATCTTGATCTGGTATGGATCCGATTTAATAACCTGTAGTTAGCAAGTTGATTCTTAAATTAAGATTTAAGAAAGACTGACCTCATTTAACAACTTACGATTAGCTACTAGGATCTTGTCTCTCAGATAATGATTTCAGGAAGACTGACTCTATTTCATAACTTGTAATTAGCGAGCGTTGTTTTATTTTCTTAAGTAACCAAACACCCACAACCAGCTTGCTGGCCTAACATATTGCCGTAGACTCATAGCTGTTTCTTCCTATGATGCTCCCAGCAGTTTAAAGTTAAGTGGCAGGATAAATGAAGAGCAGGAAGTATTAGCAATCAGCACTATGAGATGTTAAGATATAAGCATGACTGATTTCAAACAGGAACAAGGACAACCCAACAGAACCTTGTAATAAATCGTGAGTAAAAAAAATCTGAAGTGAAAGTAAACAAGAGAGAAAGATCACACTGCAATGACAAACTCTGAACCAGTATTCACCCACCATACTCCATTTGGAATAGCCACCCAATCTCCCCCCACCCCCCACACCACCGCCCGCTCCTTTTCCACCCCATCCTACCTTCTAACAGATAAACTACAAGGCAATTCATTTTTACTTTTATAACTACAACTCGATAAATGACCATATTTTCAATTTTGTAATGATGAAATAAATACAAAACCAAAACCTAAAGCAAGAAAGAAACCTGAACTTCTAGTTTATTATTTCCAGCTCCCAAATGACAAAGCATTAACAAGCCAAGGCCCAACTATACTGCTTCATGGACAATCACTTTCAATCTCATGTGACACACTGTGACTGACAAGCTGACATAGATTACCAACAGGTGAGCAAAAGCAAACAAAAAGAAAATAAAACAAAATACAAATAGAGCTCATTGACTTAGGTTACTGAACACACTGGACGTAAATCACCAGAACATACGTACAGACATGAAGTATGCAGACTGCGCACTGACCAATGTTACCGAACCCAGCGGACTTAATCACAAAAACAACATCTACACAAACATTTGGCATGATGAAAGTGGTGCAAAGTCCTCAAAAATGTAGGTGTTGGAGGGATGGGGGGAACAGCAAAACTTCAGATCTTCATACAGCAGAAGATAACTGATAAAGGTTGGCTTCAGGCCGAACATGTCTATTCAATCACGTCATAAGAGCTAACATTTCTATAAATATGTCCCCTGTGACAACAAAACACCTGATGTTAGCTTATGCCTAAACCTAAACATTCAGTTACAATGTCTAGACCCTATTCCACTTTTCTGCTGACCTATTACCTGCTGAAGCCGAAACACAACCACTCCAATGTGACAGTAGAACATCCGATATCCAAAACATATGCCTTACCTATGCAAAACAAAATCTAAGCATTCCATAATCAAGAATAAAAGATACTCAACAAAGTCTGTTCAGTCACTGATAGGGTGATATTTCTGTTACAGCATTTTATAGAAAGCTTGAACACAGTAGTAAGATATTCTACTCACCTGCACCAGTTCTGTTGAGGTCGGGTCATTTCCTACCAAATTCTACACCCCTCTCCCTTCCAAATCTTGTCCAATTCTTTCAAATACTTACCTTTCTACTTATGTAAGACCTATCACTGACCACACATCCCCCCATCCATCCATCCATCCATCCCTTTCTCAGTTTGGTCCCACTGAACCAACAGCAGACTGCTTTTTGTTTTACACACACACACACACACACACACACACACACACACACACACAATTTTCCTACACGCACATTTATTCATCACACACCCTTCCACGGAAAAAAATCAATGATACACACAAACACACATTTACACACACAATTACATTTATTACACACACGCTAACAGTTAACAACGACAACAAAACTGCAGGAAGAAATACACATACTTGTAAATAAGTATTCATTTTAACCCAAGGATTGAGTCCTTGGGTTAAAATAAATACTAATTTACAAGTCCTTGGGTTAAAATAAATACTAATTTACAAGTGTGCCAAATTATCATCCCATACATTTGTCATAAAATGGCAAGTACTCCTATCCAATCATCAGCCCATACATTTTTCATAAAGTGGCAAGTATTCCCATTCATTCATCAGCCATACATTTGTCATAAAGTGATAAGTACTCCCATTCATTCATCAAGCCATACATTTGTCATAAAGTGGCAAGTACTCCCATTCATTCATCAAGCCATACATTTGTCATAAAGTGGCAAGTACTCCCATTCATTCATCAAGCCATACATTTGCTACAAAGTGGCAAGTACTCCCATTCATTCATCAAGCCATACATTTGCTATAAAGTGGCAATACAAAAACAAGATAGCAACTGACTGACTCTGTAAGGATCATTTCATTCATTTCAATTCACAGTTTTAAAAAAAAGCAAACAATCAAACAAACAAACAAAAAAACACTAATCATTACCAGTATAGCCGTTTCGATCATAACATTTCTAATTTTCTTTGATACAATTTTTCACTATACCAAAGTCTGATGATGGAGCCACACTTTCAGCTTGTACATACAGCAAAATTACTTCCATCTGCACCTTTCCATATGACTCACACAAACACATACAGTACATGAATTAAGAAAAAAAAATCACATTTGATGGGGACATATGTCGTTAATATGAGAACTTTACAGACAAGAGTTACGGGCTATTTCACTCATTTTCTTCTGCTGTTCATTTATTCTTCAGTTGTAAGTGTATCTATATCTATATCCATAGTCGTGTCTATATCGACAACACTCTTAACTTTCAGCAGCATGTCTCAAACATCTGTCGTGTCTGTTACCTTGAACTTCGTAGAATAGGTTCCATCCGTCATCTCCTTACTCTCGAAGCTACTAAAATATTAGTTTGTGCTTTCGTTCTTTCTCGTCTTGACTATTGTAATTCCCTTCTGTCTGGTTCCCCAAAACAGCTCCTTGACAAACTTCAGAAAGTACAGAACCATGCCGCTCGGCTAGTATTTCGGTCTTCCAAATTTCAGCATGTCTCTCCTCTTCTCGAAGACTTGCATTGGTTACCTGTGTTGAAAAGGATCCAACATAAAATTGCTGTTCAGTGCTTCAGATACTTCGACAATTCTATTCCCTCTTACCTGTCTGAATATCTTCAACTATACGTTCCATCTCGTCATCTTCGTACCTCAGCCGATACCCGCTTATTTCGAATCCCAACTTTTCGAACAAAATCATATGGTGAGCGATCCTTTTCTTTTCAAGCCCCTTCCTCATGGAATTCACTTCCCTACCCGCTGAGGCACAAAACAAGTCTTCAGTCATTTAAATCTGGCTTGAAAACGCATCTCTTTCCTCTCTGAAATTTATTAACCTAAAAGAGCTATGCTGTCTGCGCGCTAGCGTGCTTCTGTGTATGTTATTGCTGTGCGCCTATAGATATGTCTCGGGGTGGGAGGAGGATATGTGTGTGTGTGCCAGAGAGTAGGTACTAATATTTGATATTATTAACGGTGTGTATGTGCTTGTGGGATGGAGTGACAGAGGTCCGCCATGTATGATGAAAATTATATTAGGCCTATGTTTCTATGTTCGATGTAATGTGTATTGTACAGTTTGTAAGCGCTTAGGGCTTTCCAGAAAGATTAGGCGCTCTAAATGCCCTTAATAATAATAATAATATATCGATATGTGCATCTATCCATCTATCTATAAACAAAGATACAAACACATACATATAGATAAACATATATTTACATATGTAAATAATGTAACAGTTCAGATCGATATAAAAGAAAATTCTGATAATCTGGGGTCATCAATATTTAAGAAAATTTACATATATAACAAATTGATATCATCAATAAAAAAAAAAATTAGAAAAAAGAAAGAAATTGCAGGAAACAAAACACAAAATGACATACAAACAAAATGAATTCACACTTCAATCAATATGAATTAAACACACACTAAGGGGGAAAAAACAACAATGAACAAAAAAGACACACCCACCCCAAACAGCACATCCCCATCCCCACATGCCAGCCTTCCCCTCACACCTAAGTACCTTGATTATTAAAAAACAAAAAGCCCCCCTCCCCACACATACAAGCATCTCCACTCCATCTATCAAAACCGTAAGCCACGCCATGTACCCACAAACTTCACTCTATAAATCCAAAAAAATCCCCCTCCCCCTCCACACACAAGCACATTCACTTCATCTATCAAAGAAAACTTCCTCCCCCCCCCCCCCCGCCCTCACACACACAAGCACCTTCACTCCATCTTCCAAAAACAAAAAACCTCCCCCCCACACACACACTCCTAATGCACATTTATTCATCACACACCCTTCCACAAAAAAAAAAGTGAAAAAAATGAAAAAAGAGGAAAAAACTCAACGATACAAGCACACATTTATACACAAAATTACATCTATTACACACATGCTAACAGTTAACAACAACAAAACTGCAGGAAGAAATGCACACACTTGTAAATAAGTATAATTATTTTCTTTGAACCCAAGGACTCCAAGTCCTCGGGTTATGATAAACACTTATTTGCAAGTGTGTGCATTTCTTCCTGCAATCATTTTGTTGTTAACTGTAAATGTCATAAAGTGGAAAGTACTCCCATCCAATCATCAACCCATAAATTTGTCATAAAGGGCAAATATTCGCATCAAATCATCAACCATTAAGTGGCAAATACTTCCGTCCAATCATCAACCATAAATTTGTCATAAAGTGGCAAATACTCCCATCCAATCATCAACCCATACATTTGTCATAAAGTGGCAAATACTCTCATCCAATCATCAACCCATACATTTGTCATAAAGTGGCAAACACTCTCATCCAATCATCAACCCATACATTTGTCATAAAGTGGCAAATACTCTCATCCAATCATCAACCCATACATTTGTCATAAAGTGGCAAATACTCCCATCCAATCATCAACCCATACATTTGTCATAAAGTGGCAAATACTCTCATCCAATCATCAACCCATACATTTGTCATAAAGTGGCAAATACTCCCATCCAATCATCAACCCATACATTTGTCATAAAGTGGCAAATACTCCCATCCAATCATCAACCCATACATTTGTCATAAAGTGGCAAATACTCCCATCCAATCATCAACCCATACATTTGTCATAAAGTGGCAAGTGCATCAGTGACACCTTCAACACATAAATTCGCTATAAAGTTGCAATACAAAAACATTATGGCAACTGAATGACTCTGTAAGGACCATTTCATTTATTTCAATTCATAGTTTTAAAAAAATTAAAGCAAGCAAGCAAAAAAACAAAACAAAAAACACCAATAAACAAAAACAAACAAACAAAAAATTAACAATATAGTTCTTTCGACAACATTTCTAATTTTCTTTTTTTGACAGTTTTTCACTATGATAAAGTCTGATGATGAAGCCATATTTTCAGTTTGTACATAACACAAAAATACTTTCATCTGCACCCTTCCATATGTCTGTCACACAGACACATACACTGCATCCTTCCATATCACTGTCACACACACACATACACTGCACCCTTCCATATGTCTGTCACACACAAACATACACTGCACCCTTCCATATGTCTGTCACACAGACACATACACTGCACCCTTCCATATGTCTGTCACACACAAACATACACTGCACCCTTCCATATGTCTGTCACACACACACACACACCACACTGCACCCTTCCATATGTCTGTCACACACACACACACACACACTGCACCCTTCCATACGTCTGTCACACACACACACATACACTGCACCCTTCCATATGTCTGTCACACACAAACATACACTGCACCCTTCCATATGTCTGTCACACACAAACATACACTGCACCCTTCCATATGTCTGTCACACACACACACACACACACTGCACCCTTCCATACGTCTGTCACACACACACACACACACTGCACCCTTCCATACGTCTGTCACACAAACACATACACTGCACCCTTCCATATGTCTGTCCACACAACACACCACACTGCACATGTCCTGCACCAACACACACACACACACACACTGCACCCTTCCATATGTCTGTCACACAAACACAGTACAAGAATTTTAAAAAAAATTGAAATCATATTTGTTGTAGACACACGTCATTAACTGGAGAACTTTATAGACAACAGTTACAGGCTTTCACTCATTTTCTTCTGCTCTTCGTTTATATTTCAGTTGTAAATGTCATTATCTATATATATATATATATATCTATATCTATAGTTGTGTCTACATCTATATGTGTATCTATCCATCTATCTATAAACAAAGATACAAACACATACATATAGATATAGATATATTTACATATGTAAATAATGTAACAGTTCGATATAAAAGAAAATTCTGATATCTGGGGTCATCAATATTATAAGAAAATTTACATATACAACAAATTGATACCATCAATAAAAAAAGACATTACAAAAAAAAAAAAGAAATTGCTGGACACAAAACACAAAATGACATACAAACAAAATGTATTCACACTTCAATCAATATGAATTAAACACAAAGGGGGAAAAAACAACAATGCACAAAAAAGACACACACCCCCCAAAAATCACACTCCCATCCACACATGCCAGCCCTTCCCTCCCTCCCCTCAGTATTAAAAAACAAACAGCTACCCTCCCCACACATTCCCCCCCCCCACACACAAAGCACCTTCACTCCATCTATCAAAAAACAAAATGCCACGCCATGCACACACAAACACCTTCACTCTATCAATCAAAAAAAAATCCCCCTCCCCCTCCACACACAAGCACATTCATTTATTAAAAAAACAAAAAGCCCCCCCCCCACACACAAACACAAGCACCTTCACTCCATTGATCAACCCCCCCCCAAACACTAGCACCTTCAGTCATCTATCAACACACACACACACACACACACACACACACACACACACACACACACACACACACACACACACATACACACACGCACACTCCTAATGCACATTTATTCATCACACACCCTTCCACCAAATAAAAAACACAAAAAAAGTGGGCAAAAAAACAACGACACAAACACACATTTACACACAAAATTACATCTATTACACACACGCTAACAGTAAACAACAACAAAATTGCAGGAAGAAATGCACCACTCGTGAATAAGTATAATTATTTTCTTTTGACCCAAGGACTCCAAGTCCTCGGGTTATAATAGATACTTATTTGCAAGTGTGTGCATTTCTTCCTACAATTTTGTTGTTGTTGTTGTTAACTGTTAGCGTCATAAAGTGGAAAGTACTCCCATCCAAACCCATAAATTTGTCAAAAGTGGCAAATACTCCCATCCAACCATCAACCCATAAATTTGTCATAAAGTGGCAAATACTCCCATCCAATTATCAACCGGCAAGTATTCCCATCCAATCATCAACCCATAAATTTGTCAAAAGTGGCAAATACTCCCATCCAATCATCAACCCATAAATTTGTCAAAAGTGGCAAATACTCCCATCCAATCATCAACCCATAAATTTGTCAAAAGTGGCAAATACTCCCATCCAATTATCAACCCATAAATCTGTCATAAAGTGGCAAATACTCCCATCCAATCATCAACTCACATTTGTTGTAGGCACACATCATTAACTGGAGAACTTAACAGACCGAATTACAGGCTCTCACTCATTTTGTTCTGCTGTTCATTTAATTTCACTTGTAAGTGTATTTATATCTATATATAAATCTATATCTATAGTTGTGTCTGTATCTATATGTGTACCTATCCATCTATTAACAAAAATACAAACACATACATATAGATATAGAGATAGAGATATATTTAGATATAAATGTAACACTTACTAACAGCTTGATTTATAAGAAACTTCTGATAATATGGGGTCATCACTACTCACTCAAAACAAATTACATATATAACGCACATTGATACCATCAATTAAAAAAAAGAAAAAAAACACAAAATGACATACAAAAATAAATTCACACTTCAATCCGTATTAATTAAACACACACTAAGTGAAAAAAAAACCCAATGTACAAAACAGACACCCACCCCAAACAGGCACACACACACCCCAAACAGGCACACACCCATCCCAAACAGGCACACACACACCCCAAACAGGCACACACCCATCACAACCACCCCAAACAGGCACACACCCATCCCAAACAGGCACACCACACACCACACCCCAAACAGGCACACACCCATCCCAAACAGGCACACACCCACCCCAAACAGGCACACACCCACCCCAAACAGGCACACACACACCCCAGACACACACCAATCCCAACATACCAGCCCTCCTCCATACACAAACACACAAGTACCTTCATCTACGGAAAAACAAACAGCCCCCTCCCCTCCCCACGCACCACACACACAAGCACCTGCACTCTACCTAGCAAAAAATATGCCCCCCCCCCCCCCCCCCATGCACGCACAAACACCTTCACTCTATCTAAAAACAAAAAGTCCCCCCCCCCACCACCCACTCACACAAAGCACCTTCAGTCATTTATCAAAACACACACACACACACACACACACACAACACACACACACACACACACACACACTCCCTACATGCACATTTTTCATCACACACCCTTCTACCACAAACACACAAAAAAAATCACTGATACACACAAACACACATTTACACACAAAATTACATCTATTACACACACGTTAACAGTTAACAACAACGACAAAACTGTAGGAAGAAATGCACACACTTGTAAACAAGTTTTCTTTATTTTATAATAAATACTTATTTACAAGTGTGTCAAATCATCAACCCACAAACTTGTCATGAAATGGCAAATACTCCCATCCAATTACTAACCCATACATTTGTCATAAGTTCGCAAATACTCCCATTCAGTCGTCAATCATAAATCTGTCATAAAGTGGCAAGTACTCTAATCCAATCGTCAACCCATAAATTTATCATAAAGTGGCAAGTTCTCCCATCTCATCATCAACCCATACATTTGTGATAAGGTGGCAAGTTCTTCCATCTAATCATCAACCCACACATTTATCATAAAGTGGCAAGTTCTCCCACCCAATCATCAACCCATGAATTTGTCATAAAGTGGCAAGTACTTCCATCCGATCATAAACCCATATATTTGTCATGAAGTGGCAAGTACTCCCATCCAATTATCAACCCATAGATTTGTCATAAAATGGCAAGTACCCCCATTCATTCATCAAGCCATAAATGTCATAAAGTGGCATACACTTCCATCTAATCATCAACCCATAAATTTGTCATAAAGTGGCAAGTGCATAAGTGACACCATCAACACATAAATTCACTGTACAATTGCATTACAAAAACACGATGGCAACTGACTGCCTCTGTTAGGACTATTTCATTCATTTCAATTCATGGTATATATTTTCAAAATAAATAAACAAACAAAAAAAACACTAACCATTAACATTTACAATATAGTCCTTTCAATCATAACATTTCTTTGATACAAGTCATAGTATGATTTCTTAAAATAAACACGCAAACAAAAAACATTAACCATTAACAATTACAATATAGTCCTTTCAATCATAACATTTCTTTGATACAAGTCATAGTATGATTTCTTAAAATAAACACGCAAACAAAAAACACTAACCATTAACATTTACAATATAGTCCTTTCAATCATAACATTTCTTTGATACAAGTCATAGTATGATTTCTTAAAATAAACACGCAAACAAAAACCACTAACCATTAACGTTTACAATATAGTCGTTTCAATCATAACATTTCTTTGACACAAGTCATTGTATATTTTTCTTAAACAAACAAAAAACTCTAACCATTAACATTTACAATATAGTCCTTTCAATCATAACATTTCTTTGATACAAGTCATAGTATATTTTCTTAAAATAAACACGCAAACAAAAAACACCAACCTTAACATTTACAATATAGTCGTTTCAATCATAACATTTCTTTGACACAAGTCATAGTATATTTTTTAAACAAACAAACAAAAAACACTAACCATTAACATTTACAATACAGTCGTTTCAATCATAACATTTCTTTGATATAAGTCACAGTATATTTTTTAAACAAACAAAAAACACTAACCATTAACATTTACAATATAGTCGTTTCAATCATAACATTTCTTTGATACAAGTTTTCATTATGATAAATTCTGGTGATGAAGCCACACTTTCAGTTTGTACATAACGCAAAAATACTTCCATCTGCACCCTTCCATATGTCTGTCACACAAACACATACACTGCACCCTTCCATATGTCTGTCACACATACTGCACCCTTCCATATGTCTGTCACACAAACACATACACTGCACCCTTCCATATGTCTGTCACACACACACATACACTGCACCCTTCCATATGTCTGTCACACAAACACATACACTGCACCCTTCCATATGTCTGTCACACACAAACATACACTGCACCCTTCCATATGTCTGTCACACACACATACACTGCACCCTTCCATATGTCTGTCACACAAACACATACACTGCACCCTTCCATATGTCTGTCACACACACACATACACTGCACCCTTCCATATGTCTGTCACACACACTGCACCCATTCCATATGTCTGTCACACAAACACATACACTGCACCCTTCCATATGTCTGTCACACAAACTCATACACTGCACCCTTCCATATGTCTGTCACACACACATACAGTACATGAATAAAAAAAAATTATAAAATAAAATTTAACTCACATTTGTTGTAGGCACACATCATTAACTGGAGAACTTAACAGACACGAGTTACAGGCTCTCACTCATTTTCGTCTGCTGTTCATTTAATTTCAGTTGAAAGTGTATCTATATCTATATATAAATCTATATCCATATCTATATTTGTGTCTGTATCTATATGTGTACCTATCCATCTATTAACAAAGATACAAACACATACATATAGATATAGAGATGGAGATATATTTAGATATAAATGTTGATTTATAAGAAACTTCAGATAATCTGGGATCATCAGTACTTACCAAAAATAAATAAATAAATAAAATAAAACATGATATATACAACACATTGATAACATCAATAAAAAAGAAAATAGAAAAAAATTGCATAAAAAAAAAACAAAATGACAAAAAAATAAATTCACACTTCAATCCATATGAATTAAACACACACTAAGTGAAAAAAAAAACCCAATGTACAAAGAAGACACCCACCCCAAACAGGCACACACACTCCTCCACATGCCAACCCTCCCCTCCCACACACAAAGTACCTTCATCTACGGAAAAACAAACAGCCCCCTCAGGGGCCCTCCCCACGCACCACACACACACAAGCACCTTCACTCCATCTAGCAAAAAATAAAAAGCCCCCCCTCCCCTCTCCCACACACACGCACCTTCAGTCATCTATCAAAACACACACACACACACCATCAGTCACACACACACACACACACACACACACACACACACACACACACACACACCACACACACACACACTCCTAATGCACATTTATTCATCACACACCCTTCCACCAAAAAAAGTAAAAAAACAAACAAAAACAAAACAAAAAAATTCAACGACACACACAAGCACACATTTACACACAAAATTACATCTATTACACACACGCTAACAGTTAATAACAACAACAAAACTGCACGAATAAATGCACACACTTGTAAATATCTATTTTAACCCATGGACCCCAAGTCCTTGAGTAAAAAATATATACCTGTTTACAAGTGTGTCAAATTATCAACCCATAAATTTGTCATAAAGTGGCAAATACTCCCATTGGAGAACTTTATAGACAAGAGCTACAGGCTGTTTCACTTCTGCTGTTCATTTATATTTCAGTTGTAAGCGTATCTATAAAAGTCTATATAGTTGTATCTATATGTGTATCTATATCTATAAAGAAAGATGCACAAACACATACATATACATACTGAAAGACATTTAGTTATGTAAACAATGTAACAGCTTATTCAAAAGAAACTTCTGATAATCTGGGGTCATCATTATGCCTTAGAAAAAAAAATCAGATATAACACACATAGATACATCAATAAAAAGAAAAACAGAAAAAAAATAGAAACTGCAGGGAAATAACACAAAATGACATACAAACAAAATGAATTCATACTACAATCAATCTGAATTAAACACACACTAGGGTGAAAAAAATCCAACAATGCACAAAAAAGACACCCACCCCAAACAGCCCCCCCCCCCCCCCCAACACACACACACAAGTACATTCACTCCACCTATCAGAAAACAAAAAAGTTCCCCACTACACACACACACAGAAGCACCTTCATCTTTCAAA
The DNA here is from genome assembly GCA_030674185.1 of Monoplex corrugatus. Taxonomy (NCBI): domain Eukaryota; kingdom Metazoa; phylum Mollusca; class Gastropoda; order Littorinimorpha; family Ranellidae; genus Monoplex; species Monoplex corrugatus. The sequence goes on from JAPXFY010000025.1 coordinate 58,965,065, forward strand.
AAAAAAAGCCCCCCCACACACACCCTTCACTCCATTTATCAAAAAAACAAAAAAGCCCCCCCCCCCCCCCACACACAAGCTCCAACACTCATCTATCAAAAAACAAACACACACACACATATGCACACAAAGCACTTTCAGTCATCAATTAAAACACACACACACACACACACACATGCACATTTATTCATCACACACCCTTCCACAAAAAAAAGTGAAAAGAAAAAGAAATCAATGATACAAACACACATTTACACACAAAATTACATCTTATTAGTATTACACACATGCTAACAATTAACAACAACAACAAAACTGCAGGAAAAAATACACACTTGTAAAGAAGTATTTATTTCAACCCAAGGACTTGGAGTCCTCAGATTAAAATACCTGTTCACAAGTGTGTTAAATTATCAATCCATAAATCTGTCATAAAGTGGCAAATACTCCTATTGGAGAACTTTATAGACAAGCGTTACGGGACATTTCACTTCTACTATTCATTTATATTTCATTTGAAAGTATCTATAAAAATCTGTATCTACAGACATAGAAAGAGATATATTTAGATATGTAAACAATGTAACAGGTTATTTAAAAGAAACTTCTGATCATCTGGGGTCATCACTATTCCCTAAAAAAATCACATGTATAACACACATTCATACCATCAATAAAAAAAAAATGAGAAAAAAAGAAACTGCAGGGAACTAACACAAAATGACATACAAACAAAATGAATTCACACTTCAATCAATATAAATTAAACACACACTAGGGTGAAAAAACAACAATGAACAAACAAAAAAAATCACACCCACCCGAAATGGACACACCCCCATTCCCACATACCAGCCTCCTTCCCCCACCCCACCCCCCACACACAAACACAAGTACATTCACTCCAACTATCAAAAAACAAAAAGTCCCCCCCCCCACACACACACACACACACAAGCACCTTCACTCCATCTATCAAAAAACAAAAAGTCCCCCCCCCCCACACACACACAGGCACCTTCACTCCATCTTTCAAAAAACAAAAAGCTCCCCCCCCCCCCCCACCACACACACACAAAGCACCTTCACCTTCAGTCATCTATCAAAACAAACACACACACACACACGCGCGCGCGCGCACGCACTCCTACATGCACATTTATTCATCACACCCCCTTCCACCAAAAAAGTGAAAACAAAAAAGGAAAAAAATCAATGATACACACAAACACACATTTACACACAAAATTAAATCGATCACACAAACGCTAACAGTTAATAACAACAACAACAACAAAACTGCAGGAAGAAATGCACACACTTGCAAATAAGTATTTATTTAAACCCAAACCCAATGACTTGGGAGTCCTCGGGTTAGAATAAATACCTGTTTACAAGTGTGTCAAATTATCAACCCATAAATTTGTCATAAAGTGGCAAATAGTCCTATTGGAGAACTTTATAGACAAGAGTTACACTTCTCATGTTCATTTATATTTCAGTTGTAAGTGTATCTATATAATCTATATCTATAGTTGTATCTGTATGTGTATCTATCTATAAACAAAGATACAAAAACATACATACAGAGAAAGAAACATTTAGATATGTAAACACTCTAACAGGAATCAGAAGAAACTCCTATTACACACACATACACATACACCCACATACAGCCTTCATTTAACTAATAATTAGGCAATACATTCCAGGTAATGTCAAAAATAAGAGAAATAGCACAAAATATCACAAAATCATCATCACCACAATCAACAACATTGTTTTTTCTTTTCTTTCTTTTTCTTTTTTTTTTTTTTTTTTTTTTTCCTTGCTTTCTTTGCTTTTTTTTTTTCTTTTTGCTTTTTGCTTTTTTTTAATTTTTTTACATAAACTGCAAAACAGGACTCATGCATAATATGAATATTGTTTCAAACAATCCAGTTTTCAAACATTTCCATAACTACACAATGAAAAAATCTATTACTAACAACTTAAGCTTTCAAGCATTTCCATATTTCACAGTATTTTGCATGCAAAATTATACCAACTTACCACAGCCACAAAGTAATTTACATCAATGATTAAATAAATGTAAAAACATAATAAAATAAAATACACACACCATTCAGTTTCATTTCACTTTGTTACTTTAGTCCCGCTGGGTTCTCATAATTTAATGACTGGAGTTTTGGATCTATGTGTGTGCGCGTGTGTGTGTGCGTGTGTGTGTGTGTGTCTGTCTGTCTGTCTCTCTCTCTCTCTCTCTCTCTCACACACACAGACACACACACACACAAACTTGTATACAAACATTCACAACCATTAAGTAATATAATCTTTCTTGTACCATCACCACTATCACCCTTACTCCCCCCATGTTTTTTTGTTTTGTTTAAGCTTCAACTTTTACCACCTGTCTTCCCTCACCACCCTACCTACCCCATCTGTCTCTCTTTCACTACTCTTTCCCATGAGCCAGGATTTCACTTTCTCTCTGTTCTCATCTATTTCTTTTCCATGTTGCGTTTTCAATTTCATTTTCTCTTTATTCTTATCTGTTTCTTTTCCATATTGCGTTTTCAATTTCACTCTCTCTCTATTCTCATCTATTTCTTTTCCATGCTGCGTTTTCAATTTCACTTTCTCTTTAGTCTCATCTATTTCTTTCCCATACTGTTTTCAATTTCACTTTCTCTCTATTCTCGCCTATTTCTTTCCCACACTGTGCTTTCAGTGTGCGGGTCAGAAGGCACACAGGTCTGCTTAAAGGGAAATCACTAATGTGTATAGCACAATGTCCAACTTACCTGTCCAAATTCAACATGAAGAGAGATGTGAACGATTACGTAGGGTGGTACACATACACAGACCACATTGACTGACATATATTACCAATATGAACTGATGGGTTGTTGTACACATACACAGACCACACTGACCTACACTACCAACATGAACTAATGGGTGGTACTCACTATGACACTACAAGCACTTACCTGTCCAACAATGTTACTGGAGATGATGTACTGACACTTACAGGGGGTGATATAAGTACATGAGCACTAAAAGGCCAGCATTACAAGAGCAGTGCCCACCTTCCATGTCTGTAAAAAAGCCAGCATTATTTAGGGCAGCGCCCACCTTCCATGTCTGTTAAAAAGCCAGCATTATTTAGGGCAGTGCCCACCTTCCATGTCTGTAAAAAAGCCAGCATTATTTAGGGCAGCGCCCACCTTCCATGTCTGTTAAAAAGCCAGCATTATTTAGGGCAGGGCCCACCTTCCATGTCTGTAAAAAAGCCAGCATTATTTAGGGCAGCGCCCACCTTCCATGTCTGTTAAAAAGCCAGCATTATTTAGGGCAGTGCCCACCTTCCATGTCTGTAAAAAAGCCAGCATTATTTAGGGCAGCGCCCACCTTCCATGTCTGTAAAGAAACCAGCATTATTTAGGGCAGTGCCCACCTTCCATGTCTGTTAAATGGCCAGCATTATTTAGGGCAGCGCCCACCTTCCATGTCTGTAAAATGGCCAGCATTATTTAGGGCAGTGCCCACCTTCCATGTCTGTAAAATGGCCAGCATTATTTAGGGCAGCGCCCACCTTCCATGTCTGTTAAATGGCCAGCATTATTTAGGGCAGGGCCCACCTTCCATGTCTGTAAAATGGCCAGCATTATTTAGGGCAGCGCCCACCTTCCATGTCTGTAAAAAAGCCAGCATTATTTAGGGCAGCGCCCACCTTCCATGTCTGTTAAAAAGCCAGCATTATTTAGGGCAGTGCCCACCTTCCATGTCTGTAAAAAAGCCAGCATTATTTAGGGCAGCGCCCACCTTCCATGTCTGTTAAAAAGCCAGCATTATTTAGGGCAGGGCCCACCTTCCATGTCTGTAAAAAAGCCAGCATTATTTAGGGCAGCGCCCACCTTCCATGTCTGTTAAAAAGCCAGCATTATTTAGGGCAGTGCCCACCTTCCATGTCTGTAAAATGGCCAGCATTATTTAGGGCAGCGCCCACCTTCCATGTCTGTAAAAAAGCCAGCATTATTTAGGGCAGGGCCCACCTTCCATGTCTGTAAAAAAGCCAGCATTATTTAGGGCAGGGCCCACCTTCCATGTCTGTAAAGAAACCAGCATTATTTAGGGCAGGGCCCACCTTCCATGTCTGTAAAATGGCCAGCATTATTTAGGGCAGCGCCCACCTTCCATGTCTGTAAAATGGCCAGCATTATTTAGGGCAGTGCCCACCTTCCATGTCTGTAAAATGGCCAGCATTATTTAGGGCAGCACCCACCTTCCATGTCTGTAAAATGGCCAGCATTATTTAGGGCAGCGCCCACCTTCCATGTCTGTAAAATGGCCAGCATTATTTAGGGCAGTGCCCACCTTCCATGTCTGTAAAAAAGCCAGCATTATTTAGGGCACGGCCCACCTTCCATGTCTGTAAAATGGCCAGCATTATTTAGGGCAGCGCCCACCTTCCATGTCTGTAAAATGGCCAGCATTATTTAGGGCAGGGCCCACCTTCCATGTCTGTAAAATGGCCAGCATTATTTAGGGCAGTGCCCACCTTCCATGTCTGTAAAATGGCCAGCATTATTTAGGGCAGTGCCCACCTTCCATGTCTGTAAAAAAGCCAGCATTATTTAGGGCAGGGCCCACCTTCCATGTCTGTAAAATGGCCAGCATTATTTAGGGCAGCGCCCACCTTCCATGTCTGTAAAATGGCCAGCATTATTTAGGGCAGGGCCCACCTTCCATGTCTGTAAAATGGCCAGCATTATTTAGGGCAGCACCCACCTTCCATGTCTGTAAAGAAACCAGCATTATTTAGGGCAGTGCCTACCTTCCATGTCTGTAAAATGGCCAGCATTATTTAGGGCAGCACCCACCTTCCATGTCTGTTAAAAAGCCAGCATTATTTAGGGCAGTGCCTACCTTCCATGTCTGTAAAAAAGCCAGCATTATTTAGGGCAGCACCCACCTTCCATGTCTGTTAAAAAGCCAGCATTATTTAGGGCAGTGCCTACCTTCCATGTCTGTAAAAAAGCCAGCATTATTTAGGGCAGCGTCCACCTTCCATGTCTGTAAAAAAGCCAGCATTACAAGAGCAGTGCCCACCTTCCATGTCTGTAAAAAAGCCAGCATTATTTAGGGCAGCGCCCACCTTCCATGTCTATAAGATCGCCAGCATTGTGAGGGCAGCGCCCACCTCTTTTCCCTCACTTTTTACCTTGCATGTCCTCAAAGAGGGACAAGCACCCATTTACAACTGGGTGGACTGAGGTAGTGAGTTCAGCCTGAGAATGAATCTGGTCACCAAAAGCTAGTGGGATCGACCTAATCATAGACTTTGTACAGACGACGTTTTCATTCTGAACTATAGTACACTCAGAAATCTCTCTGCACTTCAAGAATCAGAACAACTGCAAGAAATCTCTTTCAGATTCTTTCCTTTATAAAATTCAAGATTAAACCAACAAGTGCAGTGATCACAGAATCGGTGCCAAAACTACTCAATGGAAAAATGTGCAAGTTAAACAGAAAAATAAACTAAAAGACAGAATGAGAGAAAATTGAAAAAAAATGTAAAAAGTAGTAATATTTCAAACCAAAATAAACAGATTATTTTATCATCAAATTATACTGAATACTAAATAATACATACTGAAACATGAAACATCAAAGCAAACTCCTATTCCCCGTGTTTTGTCCTACCCCGATTTCTCCTCCCCCTGCAGCTCTTTCAAATATATGGTACAACACAGCAGCCATATGTTCTTTACAGGGAAAGCACCCAGAGTTTTACAACAAAATATGCACAGAATGCCCTGTTTCCAGTAAACATTACACTACATTACGGTAACAAATTAAGACCTAAATATGCACAATGTTCTGTTTCCAGTAGACATTACACTACATTAGGGTAACAAATTAAGATCTAAATATGCACAATGTTCTGTTTCCAGTAAACATTACACTACATTACGGTAACAAATTAAGATCTAAATATGCACAGAACGTCCCGTTTCCAGTAAACATTACATTTAAGTAGCAAATTACGATATAAATATGAACAGAACGTCCTTTTTTCAGTAAACATTACACTACATTACGGTAACAAATTATGATATAAATATTAACAGAACATCCCGTTTCCAGTAAACACTACACTACAATAACAAATTTTGATATAAATATGCGTAGAAAGTCCTATTTCCAGTAAATACTACACTACACTACAGTAGCAAATTATGATATAAATATGCACAGAATGTCCCGTTTCCAGTAAACATTACATTACACTTCAGTAGCAAATTATGATATAAATATGTACAGAACGTCCCGTTTCCAGTAAACAAGACATTACACTTCAGTAGCAAATTATGATATAAATATGTACAGAATGTCCTGTTTCCAGTAAACACTACACTACACTACAGCAGCAAATTATGATATAAATATGCACAGAACGTCCTGTTTCCAGTAAACACTACACTACACTAGCAAATTATGATATAAATATGCACAGAACGTCCTGTTTCCAGTAAACATTACACTACACTACAGCAGCAAATTATGATATAAATATGTACAGAACGTCCTGTTTCCAGTAAACATTACATTACACTACAGTAGCAAATTATGATATAAATATGTACAGAACGTCCTGTTTCCAGTAAACACTACACTACACTACAGCAGCAAATTATGATATAAATATGTACAGAATGCCCTGTTTCCAGTAAACATTACATTACACTACAGTAGCTAATTATGATATAAATATGCACAGAACGTCCTGTTTCCAGTAAACACTACATTACACTACAGTAGCTAATTATGATATAAATATGTACAGAATGTCCTGTTTCCAGTAAACACTACACACAAACTACAGCAGCAAATTATGATATAAATATGCACAGAACGTCCTGTTTCCAGTAAACACTACACTACACTACAGCAGCAAATTATGATATAAATATGTACAGAACGTCCTGTTTCCAGTAAACACTACACTACAGCAGCAAATTATGATATAAATATGCACAGAACGTCCTGTTTCCAGTAAACATTACATTACACTACAGTTGCAAATTATGATATAAATATGCACAGAATGTCCTGTTTCCAGTAAACACTACACTACACTACAGCAGCAAATTATGATATAAATATGTACAGAACGTCCTGTTTCCAGTAAACATTACACTACAGTAGCAAATTATGATATAAATATGCACAGAACGTCCTGTTTCCAGTAAACATTACACTACAGTAGCAAATTATGATATAAATATGTACAGAATGTCCTGTTTCCAGTAAACATTACACTACAGCAGCAAATTATGATATAAATATGCACAGAACGTCCCGTTTCCAGTAAACATTACACTACAGCAGCAAATTATGATATAAATATGCACAGAACGTCCCGTTTCCAGTAAACATTACACTACAGTAGCAAATTATGATATAAATATGCACAGAATGTCCTGTTTCCAGTAAACATTACATTACACTACAGTAGCAAATTATGATATAAATATGCACAGAACGTCCTGTTTCCAGTAAACATTACACTACAGCAGCAAATTATGATATAAATATGCACAGAACGTCCTGTTTCCAGTAAACATTACACTACACCACAGTAGCAAATTATGATATAAATATGCACAGAACGTCCTGTTTCCAGTAAACACTACACTACACTACAGCAGCAAATTATGATATAAATATGCACAGAACGTCCTGTTTCCAGTAAACATTACACTACAGTTGCAAATTATGATATAAATATGCACAGAACGTCCTGTTTCCAGTAAACATTACACTACAGTTGCAAATTATGATATAAATATGCACAGAACGTCCTGTTTCCAGTAAACATTACACTACAGCAGCAAATTATGATATAAATATGCACAGAACGTCCTGTTTCCAGTACAAAATATTAAATCATAATATGACAAACAACAGTGTGATCTTCATGCCCACACTGACTTATCAGTGCCAGAACTGGTACCCCCAAACTTACAACCCTCACCGTCCTAACACCTGTACCATAACACCTGTACCCCCCAACCCTCATCCTTTGAACACCTGTACCCCCCAACCCTAACCTTTCACATACCTGTACCCCCCAACCCTTCAACCCTCCTAACACCTGTACCCCCCAACCCTACAACCCTCCTAACACCTGTACCCCCCAACCCTACAACCCTCACCCTCCTAACACCTGTACCCCAACCCTACAACCCTCACCCTCTTTAATACCTAGACCTCCCAACCCCATAACCCTCCCCACACCTGTACCCCCCAACCCTATAACCATCACCCTCCTAACACCTGTACCCCCAACCCCAAAACCCTCAGCCTCCCCACACCTGTACTGGGTATCCCCCAACCCTGCATCCTCCTAACACCTGTACCCCCCAACCCCGTAACCCTCACCCTCCTAACACCTGTATCTACCAACCCTACATCCATCACCCTCCTAACACCAGTACCCCCCAATCCTACTCTATGAACAGCATTCAGGACCCAATCATCATCTGGATTGCCCGTCACAATCCCCTGATCCATTTCATGAACCCTGTAGTACCTTCCACTGGATATCGGAAACACACTCTCACCCGCATCTCCCCCTCTCTCGTCTGCATGATTCAGCCAAGACAGTCCAGCCCTCTGGCCCCGAAGACCTCACTGTCCCTGCAACATGCAAGTCAGACAAGCTCAGCATGGAAGGAATGGAACTGCAAAAATGCATTTTCATAGTAATGGTTTACAAATGAAGAATTATACATCATTCTTGTACACCTCTGTTCTCCATCCAACATTATTCATTGAATAATTATACATCATTCTTGTACACCTCTGTTCTCCACCCAACATTATTCACTGAATAATTATACATCATTCTTGTACACCTCTGTTCTCCACCCAACATTATTCACTGAATAATTATACATCATTCTTGTACACCTCTGTTCTCTAAATTCATTTGGACCCACTGCACGTGACACACTTACAAGACACAGACTGTAATACATACAAAAGTATTTGTTTATCAAACATACACACACATTTCTTGTATCGCGCTATTCTCTAAACTGAGCTGGACCCACTGCACGTGACACTTACAAGACACAGAGTGTAATACATACACAAGCATTCGTACATCACACATACATACATTTCTTGTATAGCGCTGTTCTCCAGACTCTTTGGGACTCACTGGGCATTACACATTTTACAAGACACAGATTTTAATGTATACATGATACAGAAGCAATGTCCTCTCTCTCTCTCACACACACACACACACACACACACACACACACACACACACACACACACACACACACACACACACACACTTTCTTGCATAACGCTAAACAGAAAGTTTACTGTAACTTTAGTTCAGATAAAGGAAGTGACTCGACCACATTTTCATTACTGTCTGATGGACCTAACAAAGATAATCTTATGTTTTAATTTTTATAACATATTAAAAGTAGATTAAATCTTGAGTGCTCTAACATCATTTTGGCAGGAGATAGGAATCTTGGTTTAGACCCCTCATGTGACTATGGTAACTACAGACATATAAACAATCTCCATGGTAATTACAGACATATCTTGGTTTAGACCCCTCATGTGACTATGGTAACTACAGACATATAAACAATCTCCATGGTAATTACAGACATATCTTGGTTTAGACCCCTCATGTGACTATGGTAACTACAGACATATAAACAATCTCCATGGTAATTACAGACATATCTTGGTTTAGACCCCTCGTGTGACTATGGTAACTACAGACATATAAACAATCTCCATGGTAATTACAGACATATAAACAACCTCCATAACTACAGACATATAAACAATCTCCAGGCACAATGGACAGTTGAGCAAATGATGAATAAGTCAACTTATGTGGTATCTGACAAGATTCAAACCCAAAATGTCATAGATACATGGCGTAGGCAAAATCCGCTTCAACAAAGTAGGTAGTTCATCAAATGATGAATGAGTTAACTTATACGTCTGACAAGATGCAAACCCAGAATGTTATGTTTACATGGCGTAGGCAAAATCCATTTCAACAAAGTAGGCTGGACTTTTTCGTGATCTCGAATAACAACTGCCCCTTACGTAAGTGGTGCTGACATAGTTTGTGGACGCAAAACTGACCATTCCACTACCACTCTGAATCTGAAATTTAGACAACCATCAAAACCAAACACTTTTTCGAAACCCTATACAATATTGTTAAAAGATAAACAATACATAGATGAGGTTAATGATCTTATTGATTCGGTGATTAAACAATATGCACTTCTTCTATAATAAGAGAAAATTGTACAAATCCCAAAAGACTTACAGTTTATAGTTCCATGCAATGTATTTTTAATAATAATAATAATAATAATAATAATAATAGATAGCTTTTGTATAGCGCTATTCTCAGTTTTAGACTTTTTGTTTTTGAAGATCAGACCAAAAACAATCGCATATGCCTTAACGAAAAAAAAAAGGAACACATGAAGAAGAGAAAATTCCGGAAAGATACGTTGAAACTCTGGACAGGGAGATAAGCTATGATGACACGGTGTTACTGCAAACAAAAAGGGACACCTTGAGAACAATAAGATAAAAAGATTAGAAGGATCCAAAGCGACAGGGATTGCACAAAGAAAAAAAGTCAAGTGTTTTCGTAATCTTAAAAAAAGACACTATATCAGCAAAAACATTTCCAAGTTATCAAACAGTAATGGCATCATCGTAACTGATTCAAATGATATTCCAAATAAGGTCTGAACAAAGGTATTATGAAACTTTATATGTACTCCAAATTTTGCTGAGGAAGAAGATCATCTTGACATAGCTAAAAAATTGCCACAGTTAAGTGCAAATGAACCAGATAAATGAGATTTTATCGAGCACATACGGGTGAATGGACCAGCAAGGCAGAAAACAGGAGGAGGAAAAAAACACTGAAACTAGGGGGATCAAGGGGCTATGAACGCTTGCAAGCCCATCACGGATGCCTTGCTCCTTTCGTTTTTTTGTTTTTGTTTTTTTTTTTGTCTGGGCGGAACGTTTTAAGCCCTGAATGATAGGAAGAAATGACAAAGCAAAGGAGAGAGAAAGAAAGAGTGACAGAAATGAGGAAATTTCTAACACAGAATTTCCACAAGGTGGGGATACTGTTTATACTGAAAGAGTCCCTGGCATCCCCATGGGGGACACATGAATACCAGAAAACGCCAAATTAATTGGGGCATTAAGATGAGCAGTGCACAGGCCAGTTTTTGTTTGTGGGTGGGATTGAACACAAAACACCAGATAATTTTCTTTTAAGTTCAAGGCTCTATCAAAAGAGTTGAACAGCCAGCATCAAATGTCCTACAATGATTCTACAATAAATCACATTAACAGTACAGGAAAACTACAATCTTCTTCTTATTCTTCCTTCATACGGCCATCATTCTGCTGATGGTTTTGTCGTAGTTTGGGGAGATTGCCAAAGATTGCGCTGTTGTGAGGATTTGGAACATTTTCACAACTCCAACTGAGTCTGATTTCCTTGGAGGTACCCAGGGTCAAGCCCCTACCAGCAGTGCCTCAGCCTTCATCACCGCTACTTGGCTAGGTCCGATAGAGGTGTGAGGGGTGGTGGGGGTGATGGTGAAAAAGTAACAGGGAGAGGGGGGCAGGGGTGGAAATGACTGGGAGGGATGGCAGGGGGAGGGTTTTTTAGAGAGTAGTGATCAGGAGGAGGGCAAGGGGGAGGGTCAGGGGTGATGGGGAGGGGGGGAGGTTGTTACAGGTTCTAGAGATGGGAGGCCAGCCTGGACTTGAAGCAGTCCAGTGACTGAGCCGTCACAACCTCCTGAGGCAAATTGTTCCACTCTGGTATGGTCCTCGGAAGAACGTCATCTGCCTGTACCGTGTCGTACAGGTGGGAATGTCGTAGCTCAGGTTGTTGTTTGTCCTAGAGCTCAGCCTGCTGTCAGGTGGTTTGGGCAGGTACATGGAGCTAATGAAGACGAGGCAATATACATCCAATCGTTGAACAGATCAATAACACAACAGGAAAACCACTGGATATATCGTTGAACAGACCAATAACACTACAGGAAAACCACAGTATATTTCGTTGGACAGTTTAGTAACTACAGGGAAAACCACAGTACATATCGTTGAACAGATCAGTTACATACCTGCCATTTCAGTTGAACAAACATGTGCAGGAGTCAACAGTTCCCGAGACACGTCACAAGCAAGACTGAAGACCTCAAACAGGCCTGAAAACAGGCTTAAGGAACTTGATATTCAACAGAGTCAACAGTTCCCCAGACACGTCACAAATAAGACTGACTGAAGACCTCAAACAAGCCGGAAAACAGGCTTAAGGAACTTGATATTCAACTCAAGAGTCAACAGTTCCCCAGACACGTCACAAGCAAGACTGAAGACCTCAAACAGGCCAGAAAACAGGCTTAAGGAACTTGATATTCAACAGAGTCAACAGTTCCCCAGACACGTCACAAGCAAGACTTAAGACCTCAAACAAGCCGGAAAACAGGCTTAAGGAACTTGATATTCAACTCAAGAGTCAACAGTTCCCCAGACACGTCACAAATAAGACTGACTGAAGACCTCAAACAGGCCTGAAAACAGGCTTAACCAACAGTTCCACAGAAGCACGAATGAAGACCTCAAACAACCCAGGAAACAGGCTTAAGGACTTTGGTACTCAACTCACAAACGTGGTATTCACATTCCAATACACCGGGCAAAAAAGCTAGGAATACACACACACACACACACACACACACACGCACACACACACACACACACACACACACACACACACACACACGCACAAAACAAAAACAAAATCAACAAACGCAAGCACGCACACGCAACACAACGAAAGTAACTTACAAACAAGATGAAAGATGTATAAACGAGTACAGAGGGGAAACCCTACAACTGGGAACTAAACAAAAACAACATGGGAACTAAACAAAAACAACATATTATAAAGTAGAGAGAGAAAGACGGAGAGAGAGAGAGAGAGAGAGAGAGAGAGAGAGAGAGAGAGAGAGAGAGAGAGAGAGAATGGCAGTGAGCAAGCTTGGGAGAGAGAATGAGAGATCTAAACGAAGTAGACACAAAATATACAACAGACTTCAAATTTATGTGCTTCGAAACATTGCGATAGAAAAAGGCACAAAATACAATACATTTCAAATCTTATGTGCTATGAAATAGCACGACAGACAATACTAAACACAGGTAATCTTGTAGAATAGAATACGAAAATAATTGTATAAGTGCGTGAAATTAGCTCCAATTATTTTCGTATTCTATTCTACAAGATTACCCTAAACACAACACGAAGAAGATAATCCCACCTGCAAAACTTAATCCGCTGGGCAAAAACACAAAACGCAGTGACACAAAATCCAGACGCAAGTGAGAGAACACATCGTGCTGTTTTCTCGCTTTTATACGCACACAACTCAACACCATAGCAACCGTCCGTTTAGTTCCTATACCAGGGGTGACAAGTTTTGTGAACGCGTTTTCGGCCATCAGTCTGTACCCATGTAATGAGGGTGACCAAACTTGTCACCTCCTTCTTATAGACTCGACCGAACAACACGCGGTTTGAAACTGACACGTTCCACGTGCCTGCTCAGTCTTCCTTTTTCAAAGTCCACGGGAAAATCACATTGATGGGAAGAATGTCACTGTGTGTCTGTGTGTCTGCGAGTGTGCACAACATGTGTTAGCAAAACGAAGTACATGTTAGCTGTTTGATTTTTTACCAAAGTATATTTTTACCAAAGTACACATAAAAAAGTGCAGGATGATAATGATAAAGATGATGATACACATGGACCCACGCTCATAGAGGCGAGATGGAGAACAAATGAATGACCTATGTTTTTGACCAATCAAGATTCGAACCTCTATTTTCTTACTTTATCACTTCTCACTTCCTAGGATATGTATTTCATCCATTATGCCCCACTCCCCTGGTCCCTATCAGTAAATCATGACCAGTGAGCAAGTCAGACTGAATATAATTCAGTTCTGATTTAATTAGAGACACAGGGACGCAATACATGATATCTTGGCACTATTTTCAGAAGAGTTTATGTCCAGGAGGAGAATGGCAGAATGGTTCAGGCGTTCGCCTGTCAATAACTAAACTCGAGGTTCCAGGGTTTGTTTCCTATTGGGGCCTCGAATTTTCTCCTCAGTTTCACCGGAAAATCGAACTGAACGTCAAGTCCTTCAGAAGGAAACGAAAAACGAGTTGGAACTGTGTGCCTTCTGGCCTATGCACACTAAAGATTCCACGACAGTTAAAAATCGTAAACAGCAGGGCATTTGCCTGGCTGCCCTGATATAAAACATTGGAGAGATAGACTAATTTCCCAGGTCCTGCCTTCTCAAAGCCAAATACCCTTCGTGTCTTTCTTAAATCTCGGTAAAAAAAAACTGGGTGGCGCTACACTGCAGCTACGAGCTCTCAAAGGGCAGAGCAGCGAGTTTCAGATGGTGAATCCACTGTGACAAAAGAAATGAATAACACTTCGTACACATTCAACCAATGGGAAGCTTTTTTTTTTTTTTTTTAACACACGCAACCTATGCGAATCCATTTTTTCCCTTGCTTTTTATGAAGCCCACATTTTTACTCCTTTTGTTTGTTTGTTTGTTTGTTTTTGTTTTGTTTTCGACTTTTGGGAAAGCTTTTTGGAATAGGTTTGGGGTGATGATTATAGAGATCCTAGTGGGCTGGCCAGATATCAGGATCCCCATCTTGGCTTTACCGACGTGGTGCAAAGGAACGCAGAACAGTACATTTGGCATCAGTTTGACTGCAGGAGTTGTTTATAGGTGACGTGATACCCATACAACTGACTTAGGGGCTCCACTGCGGACTTGTATAGGGTTCACTTTTTAGCCTTGTGGATACCAACTTTTTCTGTCCATCCTCATCTGCTCTTTACAGCTGTTGAGAATTTATCAACGTCTGACTAGTCCGCCGTTGGGATGTCCTGTATTCATGTCTCTTTATGCAAGACTGCATAGAGAAACGTCATAAAAGACAATAAAAACACGATGCCAAAATCAACAACCCGTCCTTCCCGCTCAAAACCCAAAGTTTTGAGGTAATCAGGTATTGTTGATATACTGATATTATCGTCATCATCCTCATGCTAAAGAATCATAACAGCATCCCGAAAAGATCCCCAGATCATTATCATTATTACATTATTAGAGATAGTTCTTGTATAACGCTGTTCTCCAAACTCATTTGTAATTACTGCACATTACACACAATCAGACTTTCTGTGTTGTCTTTCACACTCTGCTCTCATAATTATTATTATTATTATTATTATGAACATTTAGTACGCCTAATCAAATTAATGCCCTAGGCGTTAACAATGGCAAAACATATAACCGAAATCACAAGCACGCACACACACGCCCACAAACACACACACGCACACACACACACACACACACGCACACGCACACACACACACACACACACACACACACACACACACAGCACGACATGCAAATGCAATGACACATTGACACTAAGACATTATAAAGCCAACATTACGTTACATGGGGGGAGGGGGGCAGAAATTACCAGTTATTTGGGAAACAGATGAGTTTTGAGGGAGCGTTTGAATGTGGACAGAGAGGGTGAGTATCTGAGTGAGCGAGGTAGCTGATTCCAGATAGTTGGAGCTTGATAGGAAAAAGAACGCTGCCCAAACCTTTTGGTGCGGACTATGGGGATACTATAGAGACGGGTGTCGGATGAGGACCGCAAAGCTCGAGATGGCTTCATTTCTAATCTGCGTTATGAGCACAGCGCCCTTTCTGAGCTACTGAGCCATTATGGGGCTATGCTCAGGCTCAAGGAGTCTGCCAGATAACAGATGGCAGATAAGTCCGAGTGCATATGGAATTGTCCGAGTGCAATGGTTCCCTCTTGAATGAATTCTACACTCGACTTTTGTACACTATAGCTTCATCTTATAGACTGACAGATTCAGTCATCATCACGTAAAAACATCATCGGTGCTCAGACCTCATGATGTGAAGAGGTTGGAGATGGTCACATAACCCAAAGTTAGTAGGATAACATCATCTCCTGGACTGCCCATGGAGACTGGACACCAGAAAAAAAGATGTAAGGCAGGAAAGCCTAGGAATGTCTGACGACGAACAACAGGAAACATTAAAGCCCTGAAGCATATTTGGGATCATTACTATACAGAAGCTGACCCAGAACAGACACATGTAGAGAACTTCCGTTGCAGCCATACAACATAGTACATGCCAGTGGCTTGATGAGCAGAATGTAGGCCTTCGTCTTTCATGTTGCTGCCAAAGGCTGAAACTTTTGCCTATAGGCCCGGTATTAATTGATCGACTTTCTGTCCCTGAAGCATAATTATATAGCATAGCAAGATAAATAAGTATATCCCGGAAGGATATTAACACATCTTATTAATTACAGCGCCGACATGGAACTGTTCCAGTTCGTCTTCCGCCAACAGATCCCACATAACAACATTGCAAGTTTAACCCTTTGACTCCCGCACTCTGTTCATCAACACCCTGCATTGCCATCCATGCTAGCAAAGCAAAAACTTAACCCTTTTAAACTGGTGGATAGGACCAGGGAATAAAAGGTTTAAGTTCTTGCAGTTGGTGGATAGGGTGCGGGAGTCAAAGCGTTTTATACACAACACATAGGCGACTCACTGGCCCAAAAGAAAACATAAAATTATATTTGTATGTGCGTGCAAGCAAGCGCGCGCGCGTGTGTGTGTGTGTGTGTTCGCGCACGTGTGTTTTTGTGTGAGAGTGTCACATGTGCGTGCTTGTGTACACACAGCAGAGCTGCTCGTGCGTGTGTATACTCGCACGGGCCATGAATCACGCACGAGCACTGTGCACGAGAGGAAGTCGTGATATCTGTGAAGTATGGTCTGTCAAGAGAAGTGTATCTGTCAAGAAAATTGTATGGTTCTGTAAAGGGGAAAATGCAGGAGTTCCTGGACTGAATCAGCTGCTTACATGAAGAGGAAAAACACCCGAGTTCCTTGACTGAAACAACCTCCCACACCCTGCCATCAGATTCACAGCTAATTA